>JACEVL010000785.1:0-307500 GCA_020284085.1 Aporrectodea caliginosa
GAAGCATTAATTCCATTGAACAGCTGAACCATATTAACATCTTACAGACTTGTATATCATGCAAGACACAAGCCATTAATTAAGATGCAGCGTTCAACCGCTTTATATGCAGCGATCGATATCAAAAACATCTGCTGAATCACAACATATCACAGACTCGTATATCGTGCGTGACATTAGACATCAATATGCAAAGTTCAGCCGCTTAAAATGCAGCAATTCGTGTCAAAGGCATCTGCAAAATATAAACAATTCTATACTTCAAAATAAATCCAAAAAATATTCATCATCATCAGAGTCACTACCAAAGAGCCGCAGACTGAAAGCCATCATCAGACACTGCACCTGGGGTTCAAGCTAACAAGTGAAGTAGCCTAGATTAGTATCAATGTTAGTGATAGTTCTATCGTTTGAACCGTGATTACATGCAGGAGGGAGGCTGCCTATGACTGGAACACGGGATGACAATGAAATTAAACGTTGTGCAAAACGTTGTGCAAACCGTTGTGCATAACATTGTCATCACGAAACGTCTCCATACCCACCTGCGTTGTCATCCGCAGGGTCCCTCAACTCCTGTACAAAGTCTGATCTGTATTGCAGGCTGTCTGTTCTGTTAGTAGTTAAGATTTATGTCTTCTGTCATTGGTGTTCTTGTGAATTGTTTAATTGTACATAACATGTAAATGTTTGTCAGGCGCTTATTAAAGAAAAGATAGGCCTATTATTATTATTATTATTATTATTATTATTATTATTATTATTATTATTATTATTATTATTATTATTATCATTATTATTATTATTATTATTATTATTATTATTATTATTATTATTATTATTATTTTATTATTATTATTATTATTATTATTATTATTTTTTTTAAATATTTTTATGCCCCGAGGTATACATGATCCCTCAGGGACTTAAACATTAATTAAGAACAGTAAAATTCGTCTGGAACGGCACCTAATCGTCGTTACGGTCCAGTGTGGCAAAAGTACCGCGGAAAGCCACCGCAATGAACCGCTGGATCGTCACAGATATGCACTGAAAGAGGTAGGAAGTTTCGCGTGCATCTCCAGACATCGTGCTGAGGTGCTGTCCTAAGGATGAAATAAAGGCCAAGCCTTCAGAACTCACCGGGCCCATGGTTTCAAAGGCCAGGGGGACAAAGTGATAGACGGCTGCGAGCTGGGTGTACTTAGCATTTTCCGAGCATCCGCCATCTCTGCGGCAGCCCCGGCTGTCCGAGAA
Source organism: Aporrectodea caliginosa (assembly GCA_020284085.1). Lineage (NCBI taxonomy): Eukaryota > Metazoa > Annelida > Clitellata > Crassiclitellata > Lumbricidae > Aporrectodea > Aporrectodea caliginosa. The sequence continues at coordinate 1,258 of JACEVL010000785.1, forward strand.
GTACTCGGTAGGTATGAGACGGCCAGTGTGTCTGTGACCGTCACATCCCAAACCAGGCTCTGCCCCGCTCGCCTAGGGATGAGAGTCAGGTCTCTTGCCATCTGTTCTCAGGAGGCCGACCGGTTCCATGGTAGAGGGCTAGCCGGCTCGAACCAAGCTACGAAAAATGAGATCGTTTAGGGATGCATGTCGTGACGATCGGCCCGGACCCAATCCACATGACAACCCATGGGAGCCCTCTGCGGAAACAAGAGAGCCACAGACACCGTTGAAAAATCATAACTACTGATAATTAAGGCCAATGCCTAAATGATATAATTATAAAGAATACCAATACTGAACTGGAGAAAAGTTTTTGCTGATGTTAAAAATTCTATATTAAGAGTCCGAGTCTCAATATTATACAACTTGCTTATTTGTGATAAATTTCACACACACACACACACACACACACACACACACACACACACACACACACACACACACACACACACACACACACACACACACACACACACACACACACACACACACACACACACACACACACACACACACACGCACGCACACACACACACACAAAGTATTTGTACTTAGTATTTTAAATACTTTTCCCAGACAAGTATTTTATACTCGTCGTTTAAATACATTTGCGATCAAGTATTTATACTTGTATTTTAAATACGTTTGTGATCAAGTATTTGTACTCGTACTCAAAATACTTTTAAAAAGTATTTTTCCCGTCACTGGTAATTATACATTTCTAAAGCTCTCCTTAGAAGCTAAACGCAGGTCTCCAGCTCGTTTACCTACACTCCACGAGGATTAGGGGCAGTGAAATAACAAAATCCAGTTACCTCGGGACTACAAAACTTTTATTAACAATTATATTGATTTATTCTGGGCTTTTGTAGTAGAATAAACTATAAGCTTACTTCCTGATCTCGTTGAAGAACGAATTTCTTTTACAACAACCAACAGGTGCGTAATAATATTTGTTCAGTAAGCCTGCACACAGCCATAAAAATTATAGAACAGCACTTGATTTCGAGTAAGGCTGTATACATCATGTACACGGTCAAACTCGAATTTAAGTGTTTTTAAGTGCCTTTAGCCGATAACGATAAACTGTGGAAAAGCCATAACATACAAATTAACACAAAGATTAAATTAATGAGCACACTTATATGGCCAGTGATGATGTATGGCTGCGAGAGCTGGACAATCAAAAAGAGGGATGAGGAGATAATAAAAGCATTTGAAATTAAATGCATACGAAAAATACTGGGTATATCATGGATAGAGAAAAAACAAATGAATGGGTGTTAGAGACGGCGGGAGTGGAAAGGAATTTACTGGAATCAATCAAAAGAAGAAAGATGTCTTACTTTGGGCATATAATGAGGAAACAAGGTGAATGTCTAGAGAAAGAAATTATGCAAGGAACGGTACCGGGAGCAAGAGCAAGAGGGAAACCAAGGAAGAGATGGATGGACAATGTGGGCGAATGGTTGGAATTATCAACGGAAAGGTTGCTGCGAGAAACCGAGGACAGGAGAGGATGGAGAAGAATCGTCTACAATGCGACCAACCCTCGTATCGAGGACGGTTGAAGAGAGAGAGAGCCGATAACGCAGAATATAATATATAACGCAGAATATTCTGCGTTACACGAAGCTCAGAATTTTTATCGGCTAAAAGCCAAAGTTGGATTCGGTTTCTGAGCCACTTGTTCCGGATGCAGTGATTATCAGTCATAACACATTTTCTCCAATGCTAAAACCAAAGCGGGTGAGATGATTCTTATGGTTATGAGATAAAGCGTGCTGAAGTTATTAGCCTACTTAGGCCTACATGTAAATCAAAGCACTATTAGCACATAGCCGTGGATGTTGCAGTTCGGTTAGTAAAGCCTCATAATTATACTATACTATATCTGAGCCCAAAGTCTAAAACAATTGGCGTTTTAAATTTATATGTATATATCATATTTATATATGTATGTGCAATCCGTGGTTAAATTGCTCATCCAGAGGTGCCGGGTCTCTAAGTCTTTACGAATTTAAAACTTAAGCCTAATTGGCGAGTCTATAGCCGATATATTTATTTGTATATGTACATGTATGTAGGCTACGTACAGTAGTTATCAATACTTGTAATTTTTATGACGTTTTTCGAGTGTAAAAAATTACGGATAAAATTAAAAATGGGCGAAACAAGGCACATCATCGATTATTGTAAGCAAAAACATTAACTTAAAAGAAATAAACATTATTTAACATAACATATTACAGAGAACTAGGCTATGATCGACATGTCAATGCAATGACATACAAAACACTTGACAACAAATACCAAAAATTAATATGATGAATGCACATATATTTTCACATTGGAGAGCTGAGTAAATAAAAATTGACCAAATGAGTCTGACTACACTTAGATAATTGATGTTGTTCATCAATCCATTTACAATTACAAATATAAGCCCAGTGAAAAGCTGAAAACTAAACAAGAGTTTCAATACCAGGTATAGGGCCTACTGTCATTCTGTCAATGCCTCAACATGCGAACTTAGAAACATTTCCATACTGTCCGCCGTGCTTCTGTGGCTTTGCATGTTTTCGGAGCTTTGCACTTGCCTAAAGCTGTTGCAGGTTGACAACCCTTAGCAATCCATGACTGCACTTACGATATAGTGGATTCCACTCATGCACAGGCAGCCCAACAATGGAAATGAAAAGCAGAGAGGAAATATGTACTACACTTATACATGACCTTAGTGGTGTGCAAATTAAGTTCATTTTGCTAAATCCACGTTAACATTCAGCTGTGCTAAAAGGCAGTGTGTGGAGTGCACTGATAAGTCCTGAAGCCGCAACTCCCTTCACATCTTTGAAGTCTCTGTATTCCTGCTTCTTAAGTAATTAGTGTATGGAACCCAAAACTTACTGCATGTCAGCCTCATCTAATTTTCCCCATATTCTGATGAGACAGTTGATGACCAAAAAGTGGGCAACAAAAATTTAATGCTAGCACATTCAATTGTGGGTCTCTCAGACTCTGGCATAAGTCGTGCAGAAAGAGAATCAACTAGAGCTTGATAGAACTGGCTTTTGTCTATTTCTTTCTCTGCTTTTGCAGAGCTTTGCACAATGTGGACACCATTAAATGAACCATCAGTCACAGCCCTATAGGCAAGTAAATACCGCTCTCCTCCTCAGACTTACGTGACACAAAAACCTCAACCTGTCTATTAATAAGTCGGTGAGCCTTTTGCAGGTGAATGGATTCTGCCTGAAATAACTCTGATAGTTCACTTAGTTCTTCTATACAGCATCATACATCAATGCTAAATTTAGCAGAAAAGCTGATGTTGACAGCGTTGAGGCCAAACCTTTAAACTGTGCTTTCTCCTGTTCTCCTGCTTTTTCCTTGGGTAAATTTTATATTGCATCACCAGTCCAGCACTTCATCGAACTCAGATAGGCAACATACGGCCCGCGGGCCGGGTCCGGCCCCTGGAGACCTTTATCCCGGCCCTTGACATGACTTGTAGCCTATTAGCATTGTACCTGGCACTTGGGAACCTTTTATCCGGCCCTACACGAATGTTTGGATTTCTGTGCGTAGGCTGACATTAAAACATCTGTTGCTTATTTATTAATAATCCGGCCGCTGGTCTAGTCAAATAGTTTTAAATTACTACTCATCCATCAATGCTATCTATTCTCCGCGTGACACAAGACAACATTGTACCGACTGACAGCTTAATGTGTTTTTACAACTGAATAAACATAATTATAATTTTTTTTATTGGTGTAGGACTGTGTGTAATCAGGGTAATTAGGTTTTCATCACAACAATTATCTTCAATTACTTTAACGGTTATTCTGCATTAATATTTAGTTTGAATAAAATTAATATTGTCTCATTTTCTGGGGCAAATGAATCTGCAAAAACGGTTTGCCTTTGTTTGGCTCCTGAGCTGCCCTTAAAATCTTAGTGTGGCCCTCTTAAAAGAAGTTGTCCATGTCCTAATCGAAATCTCCAAGCTTCTAAAGCGCCACTGGAAAGCCAAGCGCAGGGCCCCAGCTTATTCACGAGCGCTGAATGTCTGATCTAAGTCACCATCAGTTCATTACAAAATTGGGTTTAACCCTCGGGCTACCAAGGGGGGGGGGTTATCACCCCACGTTTTTATGCATAAAATTTTTTTCCATACGGAATATAATTTTTATATTTTAGGTAGCTGTAGCAGATTCATTGGCGCACATTTTGAGGTAAACAACATGGTGGTAGCCCACGCCATTCAAAAGTTATACCCGATATACCAATGGCACCAGAGGGGTGGATACCACCCCTTAGTTTTTCGACTATAGCTTATTGACTATGCTTCCTAGAAGAGAAACAAATATACTATTCTTTAGATGGAATGCAGGGCTTCATTTACATACTTATAATTATGTTTGTCTTTTGAAAACCGGAAGTGATCAAAATAAATAATAATACGCGTAATATGCGTGAAAAATGGCTGAATGGAAGGACTCCCCTTAGTTTTTGTCTGTAGCGTATTCATTTATCTTCCTGGAAGAGAAACAAATATACCATTCTGTAGAGGGAATGTAGGGCTTCATTTGCATACTTACATGTTTGTCTTTTGAAAACCGGAAGTGATCAAAATAAATAATAATACGCGTAATCTGTGTGAAAATGGCTGAATACAGCATCACAACGTAAACTGATATATATGTATGGATATATATATGTATGGATGTATATTTATACGTATATAAACCTATGTAGGGATGTATGTGTATCTTGGATACATAGATCAGTTTCAAAACACACATAATTTTATATTTGTTTATCCAAAAAGTTCACAATGTACGCAATAATATAAAATACCGCTAAATAAGGGGTCCCGTTGTTTAAAGTTATGTAATTTCGAGGTGCATTCACATAATGTACAACTAAATATACAATTCTGTGCATAAATGAATGCTGCATCCAATGCTGTATTACAAGTTATGATATGTGAAACCAAGCACGAAATCCAGGGGGGGGTTCTAACCACCACCCCCTTGGTAGCCAGTGTTACAAAAAAACCTCGGTAGCCTGAGGGTTAAACGATTCGCGTAGAGCCCAGTTACCTTGCTAATGCCCTAACTGCCCTAACAGTAAAACACAAAACTCAGCTGTTGCAGGACCTTTGCGTGCAAAGAAATCTTTCATCTTTCCTTGTGCTATTTCTTACGGTTGGTGCACGATGTCCAACTTTCTTTTGGACATTATCTACAGGCGCTATTACTATAACTAATCAAAGGACGTGCTAGCCTAATTGAGATTTTCACACCGATTCCAGCTCAGCCTTTCGCAAGTGAGTCATTAATGAAGAAACTACTGTGACATCCTTGGCGGGAATCGGAAGCACGGTATACCCGCGTGCAGCGATTATAATACATTAATTTGAACCCGACAGAGGCAGACAGACAGACAGAGAGGGAGGGAGGGAGGGAGGGAGGGAGGGAGAGCGGGCGACTTAAGTAAACACGTAGGCCAAGACGTTTTTGATAATGCTAGTGAATATTGAAACGCAATGTGAGACTGAAGAATAGGTTAATCTGATTTTGGGTGGCGGTTCTCCTTTGTTAGGTGGCGGATCTCATAATTCGGGTGGCGGGTCTCACAATGCAGGTGGCGGATCTCAGGTCAGAGGTGCTGGGTCTGAAATCCGTGGTGCCGGATCTCAGACCCGGCGGGATCCCGCTGAATTTAACCACTGCAATGTACCTATGTACAGTGTTTCCGTTATTTTTTGATCACACCGAAAATTTGGACGTTTTGGACGTTTTTTACGGACTTAAAAACGTCCATTTCGGCGTTAACGGAAACACTGCCTATGTATGTATACATTTAAGTATGCATGTATGTATTTAAATACAGGTATGTGTGTATGTACGTACGTATTTATGCATGTATGTAGGTGTGTATTTATGCCTGTATGTATATATCGAGTGTATAGAGGACAAAATGTATTATGTTCAAATTTTATAATTTCGAGAAAACTGAATTTTGTTCAAATGCATATGAAAAATATACCATAGTTACATTATCATACTTTCTTTATGTAATTGTTAAACAGGTAGACAGATAAGTATTATATGCCATGAAAATGACATTAAATGAAGAAAGTTAGTAGGGAATGGTGTCTGCAATTGGACATACAACATTTGTGCTCCACAAAAATCTGTATAACATGGACATATCATATTCTAAAGGCCATTGCCAAGTATGGTAACTGTGCTTTAATACTACCTGACAGGCCACAACAGTGTTTTCAGAAAACCTGTAAATAAGTAAGTTAGAAGAAATTATACATGTAAAGTTATTTAAACTTAAGTTATGTGCTCAATTTATGAACATACTACATTTATGCTCCATAGATTCTTCAGCAGATGACATACAACATCTGTAACTTGTTTAATATCCCATGGAAAAGCCTTTAGCAGGACATAATATACAATGATTGTGCTCTGAAGCCTTATGCCATTGCCTACTAGAATAGCCATTAACATTGATTTTGGAAAAAGTTCGAGATGATACTTTTGTCCTCTATATAATACAGTCGATATATACGTAGGTGCTATGACAATTCGGCGCCGGTCAATTCGGCGCAAGACAATTCGGCGCATGAACAGTTCGGCGTAAGAAAATTCGGCGCCTTTTGTTTACGCTTCTATTTCTATTCTATTTCGACTTTTGGTAAAAAGGTGCATTTTAGCGTATATAATTCATGAAGGAGCTAAACGTGTATTTAAGAGTATTTTATTATTTATCTTATCTGGCTGCGTAAATGGAATCTGGATTGATGAAAATTGTTTCCGTAGATAGAAGTTTCATTGATGAAAAGAATTCTTTGCGTAAATAGCAGTTGGGATGATGAAAAGAATTCGTCAAGTATAATTATGTAGTTTAGCGTCGTAAATAAATCGCCATTGCATTTGTTTCAGCGTTTGTCAAGTAGCCTACAAGTTGGATTGACGAAAAGAATTGTTGCTAAATAGAAGTCGGATTGAAGAAAATAATCTTCCTTAAATATAAGCTGGCTAGGTTAAAATAATTTAAAATTTAAAAATGTTATTTCTTCTAATAGAAAATATATTGTCATTCGTTTGGGGGCCCTCCGAGATTTGGGGGCCCTAGGCGCGCGCCTAGTGTGCCTACTGGTAAACGCGCCTCTGCCCCGGATAATTGTGTCCTGTTTACAAAGTTGTTATCAATTTTTTCTTTTGGCCAGACTGCAATATGAACAATGGTGGTCACAAACCAGGAAGAGTAGCTGTAGCCTAATTATGTTGTACTCTAAAAACCACGAAAGATTAACCGCCTCCTGTTTTCTCAACTACTAGTAACAGCTAGTCTCTCTTCGTGGAAGCCTTTTCAACTAGATGTTCTCCATCTCAACTCATACTGAACTCTTCGTCAAAGTCATGTCAACTTGACTCACTCCTTCCATTTCTAGTTAAGGAATTTATAGATGAACTTGCTCCGATTTTGGTAATACTATGTAACTCTTCCTTGACCCAGGGCTAGAGGTCTGCGGGTACAGCACTTTTACTACCCGACCCGTAACCGTAACACAGAACCGCTACCCGTACCCGTACCCGACCCGCACTCAAAATTACTACCCGACCCTACCCATACCCGCGGGTACACCCGTACCCATACAGTACCCGTCACGTCATTAGCACGCCTCCCCAAAGTCCTTATACCTCCCAGGCCAATAGGTTTACAACTCAGCATGTAGTGATAATAATTAATAGGCTGATGATGATGATAGTAGTAGTAGTAGTAATAGTAGTAGTAGTAGTAGTAGTAGTAGTAGTAGCAGTAGCAGTAGCAGTAGCAGTAGCAGTAGTAGGAGTAGGAGCAGGAGTAGGAGCAGGAGCAGGAGCATGAGCAGGAACAGGAACAGGAACAGGAACAGCATCAGTTGTAGTAGTTGTAATAATAATTGTCAGTCAACTATGGAACCGGTACGGGTAAAACCGGGTATACCCGTACCCGTGATGACCCTACCCGTACCCGACCCGTGAAATGCGTACCCGACCCGTACCCGATCCGCGGGTACGGATCGGGTACGGGTAAACCCACGGGTACGGGTATACCCGCAGACCCCTACCCAGGGCTATGTCCCTGTTGTGCATAAAAGGGCTGTGGTTTTTAATCGACGACAAAATGTGGGTCTCCTGAGAATCTTACACTGTAAATATTATTCTCAAAATGGCAGTTACTGCGTGGCCACCGTCACTGCATATATTATTATGAAATTAGCAATTCTTCACAATTGTTTTCTCAAGGAAAGTAGCTCAACAGATGCATTTCAAATACTTCAAGAAATGTGTCTTTCTGCGGAGCATCATTGAAGTGACGAAAACACTGTTCCATGAATTCCGCTTCAATTTCATACATTTGAATACATTAAATTTGAGACTTCATTTGTTAATGTATCTTACCGTTGATTCCCTTAGGTTTAGCTGACTACAGAAAAGAAGGAAATGGCAGAAGAGGAACTTTTTGTACAAGACAACAATGGCTTATTCCAGCACAAGGACTTCCTCAAAGAACGGATGGATCCAGACTTTGGATTGCTGAGCAAACTTCGCACCAGAAATGCTTTATCCGAAGAAGAAATTGATGAAATCAAGGATGAACGTCCTTATCGTAAAAGGAACTTGAAGATCATTGACTATATTCAAGTTAAGAAGAAATGCAGAGACCTAATCGACGCTTTGAAGGATTCAAAACAGACTCACCTTGCGAACTATCTGATTGCAAATGGAGGCAAGTTCAGTCTTTTGTATACCTGCTACTATATCAATAATTTGTATGCTACGTCAATAACCCCTTGTTGTCTCTTCTTATTAAATTTGCAAATCGTTAAGACAAACAAATCTTATTTTTTAAGTTAACAACTGAAGATGTGCCCATATCAGTGAATGTTCGCACTAGCATTTATGTAAATGGCGATGAAACCGCTTGGTTTATATTAAAAAATATATTGGAAACATAAACGTTTTATTCACATCGCGTATTTTATTGCAACGGAGGCGTTTGCCGCGCATCTTAACAGGCTCACGGATATTTTCTTAAGAATGGAAAACGGCGCATCGTGATCTATAGGCCAAATCGAAACCCTATCAGGATGACAATACTTTCCACACCATGGTGCTTGATGACCATTATCAGTATGGAGGGTTGAAAACATTTACGCTTAATATGCTGTTCGTGTGTGCATAATGATAATAGGCCTAACTGCTGTTACACTCATTCGGCGAAGTTTATAGCACAAATTATTTGTTGATGGAGTATTTAAGAAACCTACTAATTAGGTCGATGGCATCATTTGTCTATTCGTTACAATAATTCTCTCAAATAGCGTAATTCTTGATTTCGGGAATGAGTCTCTACCCAGACGTGATCAATGTGCGCGGAGAAAAGTCCAACTGCTAAAGGATTTTCTACAAGTGTGAAACAGCCTATAGGAAATCAATATCTTAATATAGGACTATTATTATACTTTCCTTATACGGCATATGTGGCATGATGCTTGTGCAGATGGCATATGTCGTAGGGCCTATGGCAAATGCTTACGCAGATGCAGGGTTGAAAGTTTTTACGCATTATATATGCTATTTTTTATGCGGCATTTGATTTATATTTCTGTTGACACTCATTCTTCACCCTCGGGCTACCAAAAGGGGTGTGTGGTTACCACCCCTCCTAGGTTTTTTTATCATATGGAATATAATTTTTACATTTCAGGTAGCTGTAGCAGGTTCATTTGCGCACATTTTGAGGTAAACATCATGGTGGTATCTCACGCCGTTCAAAAGTTATACCCGATATACCCGAGGTACCAGAGGGGTGGATTTATCCAAAAAGTACAAAATGTACACAATAATATAAAATATCGCTAATTATGGGGGTTCCGTTGTTAAAAGTTATGTAATTTCGAGGTGCATTCACATAATGTACAACTAAATATACCATTTTGTTCATAAATGAATGCTGAATCCATTGCTGTATTACAAGTTATGATATGTGAAACCAAACACGAAATTCAGGGGGTTGGTAACCATCCCCCCCCCTTGGTAGCCAGTGTTACAAAAAAACCTCGGTAGCCTGAGGGTTAAGCTGTGCAGTTTGTTGCAGAATTGTTGGTGGTGTATTTAAAAAATGGTGCATTGTAGTCGCTATGTGGTTTTTAGAATATAAGGCAGAATTTGGTGGAGATTGGCCTTTGGGTGAGAAAGAAGTCTCAATTATCGATGCTAACGAAGAATGTTTGGTCGATCTTTTGGACACATGTGATCTACTTTCTCGATTGTTTTCTACCGGAGTCATCAATAAGAGACAGATGGAATTTATTTCTTCGAAGACAACATCTTACGAAAAAAACGAAGAACTGATTAAACTCATGAGAAGATTCAGTTTAAGTATCTATTGGCAGACAATCAAATGTCTTCATTCTTCCTATCAAAGTCACATTGCAGCCATATTTGAGAAAGGCGGAGGTACTTTGACATACTTATCTTAACATAATCCCTAATATCAAAACTCTTAGTAACTCAGATTTTAGCCACTATGACAACCCTATCCACCGTCGGCGCTTGGGTCATTTTGTTTCAAAAGGAAGTTAGAAAAGGGTTCGAGTTAGGGTAAAGAGGAACAGGTCGACAGGAAATTATTATCATCTTAGATATTCGAGGATTACCAAGGGCACAATTATTCGTGATGGACACGAACATTCTCGTTTGTATGCCTATTAGTGTGACCATGTAATGTTTTTTCCAGAATGTGATGCAATGACCAACTAATTGAACCAAAGAAAAGCAGACTAAAATCGATCCACGAGAAATAATGTAAATGAAATTGAAGATTGCCATAAAATTATGTTGTGCACATTACATTAGAGTGTTTATACTACAGAGTATACATATTCTAATATTTAGCTCTTTGTTGTGCTTATACAACAGCAGGCCTACTACAGTTATTATTATGGAAGGCATAATGTCATAGAATTGCTCAGAGTATTTCTGCTGTACAGTGATCTATTCGGAGGCGCGATGTACGTGATCCAAACGAATGCTGGTTATTGTCTATCGATTGGCTTATTGGAAAAGACCACGACCGATTTTCCTCGCAAACTTGTCTCTGGCCTCAGAATTACTTAACTTTTTTCACCCTTTTTGTGTAATAAATGAAAAAATAAACATAAAAATAAATTAGTTAGTTTGGACATGGGTGAAGCAATGATTGTAGTGTTCTTCCTTTATTTCTTTACAGTGTTCGTGAAGACAGATGCCACATTAGATGCAGTGGGAGCGGACGTTGATGCGATAGAAGAGCAAATTGTAACAGGAATTGCTAATATACTCAGTGATCGATCCTTACCTGAGAGTAATCGGATCTGGGAATTAGTTCAACTGAGATTGGTCGGTGCCAAAGTTGGTCACAGTGTCGCCCTCTACTTCTACTGTCTGGAATTAGAAAATGTAGACCATCTTCAAGAAATGTATGCAAGTGGAGACCTGAAGGACATAATTGAAACAGTGTTTAATAGGTTGCTGAAAACTACTGCAAACATTCGAGTAAAAGTCGTGCGGATATCATATAGTTTCAATCGAAGCCGACACTTCTGCCATGGTAAAATGTAAAACATAAGTTTTAATTCTATTTGTGATGCTTTTTGAGGCTCAAAAGCGTAGGCCTACTTTTCTACTCAACTTAAATCTTATCAAAACCTTATCTTAAGATCGACTTTTCTGCTCCATGAAAAGTAACTCGTCCTGGAAATTTCACCCAAAACTCTATGATGCTTCTATACGAAAATTATGCACCTACTCGGAATTCAGTTGCAAACCGTTACTCTGTTTTCTACTTGGCTTTGGCACGTGTTAATCATCATATTCGGGTTTTGACTTCTTTAGTTCCAATATTTAATCAACGTGATATCCCAAGGATTTTGATGGTATACATTATTCATATAATATTATGAATAAAGAATTCAGTACTCAATCCACGAATGTGTAGAAATTCGCCAGAGATTGTAAAGATTGTAGTCACCGTTCGAATTGAGTGAATGATTTCTTGGTTACAACATTCTATGAAACATCAAACAAAAATCCAATAAAGTTCTTTTATGGCCATAACAATAAACGCATATGGCGATGATAATCACGATGCTGATTATGATGATTATTATTTTTCTAGCATTCTACGAGTCTGATCTGGATAAAAGTGACATAGTCCGTCGATACTCTCAGATCATTCCGCGAGAAGCATCTGTAAGTATTAATCCAACTCTCAAAGATCTTTTTGGCTAAGTAAAAAGCGATATAAGAGGTTGTGATATAATGTGCTAAATACATAGAAACAGGCATTCATAAATTCATGGCGTAGAATACTAATATATACATTACGGTATATTAAATGATACACAACTGTATGCTTCTATGCAGATATACCTACTTGTATATGCACACACATGAGCACATAGGTCAACATAGGCCTACTTCGAACCGTAAAACACCAGATATGTAATGCAGCGTCAAATCGATAAAAGACGCATCGTCATTTTCCGGTAACATGGTCAATTCACTAATTCAACAAGGAAAAAAATCTCTTTCTAAATTATTGTTTTCTTTGAACAAATCTTGATTGTTTCTACTTCACAAATATATGTTTGATTTTGCACTAATATGTATATGTAAAAAGTTTTTTGTAGAAAAAAATTAGCCTTATTAAAATATTTGTCAACTCCGTTACTGTATAGGCCTACATATGAGATCTGTTTATAAAGTGTACAGCTTCTGGTGTGTATCTTGACATGCCAAAATGTTCTTAGTATTAATATTTATGGAATACAAATAAAATAAACTAGAATGCATATAATTATTTGATTCCATCGCAGTTTCTTTTATTTAAGAAAGGTCCACTCCGTTACGGAAATAGAAGCAATTAATGTTAAGTTGAATAAGTTTTTTTGCCCAAACAACTGAAAAGAAATCACATGAGCCAATCATTCCAGTGATCGAATAAACAGAAAATACTAAAATATTTATGGTATTGCCTTTAAAATCTACTCAGAGCATCAAAATACCACACCATTTAGCCTATAATAAGTCCACTCCGTTACTATCTTTCGAGTGTCGAGCATAATTTTTCCACTCCGGTACATAGCTGTCCCATACGTTTCCAAACTAATGCCAACGGCGTGGACAGGTCACGGAGTAGAAAATTTGGGTTGCAGCACGCCCACGCGTCCACATCAATCGTCGGTAAAATCAATATTTTACTTATAAGCGTTATATACAAATATTATTGGAATTAAATTTATTCATAATCGTTGCAAAAATGCAGCAACGGAGTGGCTGTATAATAAAAAAAAACATCTGGTACGAAATAAATGAAAATTAGTCAGACATTTGTCGGACCATTGATATCGTTGGTGGGGATATAAATAACTTACATAGATCTTCACAGAAGAGATCAGTCAAATTGCGCGACAACAAAATTGGATGGTTCTGAGATACAAGATTATTTTTACATGGTAACGGTCTAACGGAGTATACATAAATCCTGGGGACATTTCTAAAAAAAATTCTTTTAATTATACTGAAGATCCGGTTCACCTAGTTGTATATTCAAACATGCACGAATATAGGCCTATAATACATGAGAAGCACGTGAATATTTTGGTTTAATACAAAACATTTTGAAATTGTAGACTAAAGCAATAAGTAGGCCTACCATAGCCTAGGGAAAGTATCGGAGTGGAACATTTTTTATTCAAAATAAATTTTAATAAATTACGTCATTGTTTTGAATTACTTTCAAATACCTTAAATTGTTGACTGATCGATGACATTTTAATATCAAGACTAGGTATTGTTTTTCGGGAAATGACCTGGGACAGCTGAATTGTGAATTCATGCACTTACCGGAAAATGACTCATGATAATCTTTGATTGATTTGCGTACAAATAGTTAAAAATTAGTTTAAACACATCAGCGTGGGCCTGCTTTTTCGATCTGATAAGGCTTTTCGGTTGTCGAACTAGATTTTGGAACTCTACGGATCTGCCCATTCTGTCCAGTTGGTTCTGTATTCATTCTCAATTTACAGCAAGACCTGCCTTTATCAAACTGCATATCCCTCATAGGCTACCGCTCTGTCCTCTAATCCTCTGAATGATCTGATTACTGCTTGGTTTGGTTCGCCATCAGTCTATTCCTAGTGCATTAGAGACCGGCGCGGTAGGCGCTACTAGTTACAATTAAATTACACTGACTCACGACATAGGCTACATTTCGTCTATGCACAAGAATCTGTTATCGACAATTTTGCAACACAAACCATCATCTGAGCACTTGACAGACTCACGCTGCAACATCTCTTCGCGAGCTGTTGCGCCAGTCCCATCTTCCACACAACCTCATGGAAGCTTTCCTATAAATGATTTGTCGAAACACTCGCAATCGTTTTACTTGCTCTGTGTTTGTAAATCGTTCACAAAGATTTTAGTAAACAAATTTCAGATGAATAATCTTCCGCTGGAACTGGTCGACATGATTCTTCAAAAGACTTACCTTTGTTTTGTGATGATCGAAAGACAGTCTCCTGGTTGTTCCCAGGGACAAGACTTATTCAGTAAAATGGCGAAGGTCGATTACTGTTGGTTTCAACGACTAAGAAAGAGAAGTCTCAACTGGAGAATCTGGCGCAATCTAGCAGGTTGGTACCTGAGATAGTTAATTTATTACATTTGGATGTCTTCGTGGATAGTCTGTTCTCATTATTTTGGAGTCAGTTAGCTTTATTCCTGCTTGAACACATTTCATCCATCGCCTAATCGGACTTCAGTTTTCAATAATCCATTTCAGCATTGCATTATTGTGAAAAAGCGGTGGAGCCTACTTGATAGTGTCGTGCTGACTCAGATGATAGTGACAATTCGGTGTCCGTAACACAATCATCTGAAAATATGTATCCCCAAAATCATGTAATTCCATTGCTCTAGTTGTTTCATGGGATCAAAACTCGCCTTAGGCCTACTCTGTTTTCCATTCCTTTGAAATGAAAGATTATCCCCCATAACAATATCTCTGTCTCTCTCGATCACCATCGGGTCTTCTGGCAACTGGATATTTTTATGTGGTTTCTTTAGAAAACCTATCTGACTTGGCCCAGCTGTCATAATTGAGCAGTTGTCCTACACTTGACTCCACATTTAAGTAGCGCGTTTTAAATCATTCTACTTTAAGATTAAAGCAGCGTTATTTTTCGCTGAGATTTGTGTTGCAGCGTTTTATAGAGACGTCGTCAAAAAATACGCTATAAACAGGGCTAACGAGGAATATTTTGCGGAGACTATTCAACCAACAGAAACTGTGATCAATCGGTTGAGATCTGCAGATTGTCTCACTGACGTCCAAGAAAGACTCATCAACCGATACAAACAACGTAAAGGCCAAAGAAAGCGAAGCAACATGGAAATCAATGCAGAGCTTTTGCATGTCGTGCGATCCTTCTCCAATGAAACAAGATATTCAGATTTCATTGGTTGTCTCGATGAATCCAACCAGGATGTCGTTAAAAAATTTGAACAAAGAGGAGGAGGTACTTTGAAACTGTTTCGGCGATATCAAAATTATCAAATAGCATGCAACAATGTACAAAGCTAATGTTTTTATAGTTTTGACATATAAAAATTCAAGTAAACGTCAATGACTTAAATTTCGATGGGATTATCTACATTTTAGCTTAGTGCCATTCTTAGGCCTATATGAACATCGAATCTTTTTATTCGATGTTCCCAAAAAAATTATTGACTGACATTTATAAGCTTATAGTATGTAATATATTTAGGTTATTCCAAGTTTTCTTTTTCTTTGACCTATAAATCTACGACCCATCTAACAACGGATTTGGTACTGAGAGAATGTTCTTTTCCTGTAACAAAATATTCAAAGTAGCCTATAATAAATAAATAAATCAATCAACCAGCGTGTTTATTGATTTCCATAGAACGCAAACAGCATATCAATGTATCAACACAGTCATAATAGGTACATGACAGCATTTTGAAAAACAGAAGCAAGATAATGTACACACTACGCAATATACCAAAATTTGCTCAATCACTCGAGATGCTCGGCTGAGCAAATAGTCGGAAACGATGACGGTATGCTCGCATATGTTTTATCGCATACAGAGAGCCTTGGGAAGAAACTTTGTGAACACTGAAAACATGTTTTCAATTCAATTCAATTTGTTTATTGATCCCTAGAGCCAGGGCCGGTGTTACGATATAAAGTCCCCCCCCCAAACAGTCTCCCTCTGGCTGATGTTATTTTTCGGATTTTTCGGTTTTTTCGGGTTTTTTCTTTGAAAAAACGAAGATTTTACCGTTTCTATTCAATTTTCACCGTCTTTATTCAGATTTAATCGTTTTAACAACTGTAGTGTGTCCTATCTTGCGTTGAAATAACGTCCCCCCGGGAGACTTTATTTCAACGGGGGATGAAATAATCTTTCCCCCGGAGACTTTGTTTCAGAATACAGTCTCCCGGGAGAATCTGTTTCGAATTAGAGTCTCCGGAGCGGACTTTTAAGGGGAGACTTTGTCACGGGACACCGGCCTCAGGCACAGGCAAAGCAGGCAGTTCCCTCGGGCGCCAAAATCTAGGGGGCGCCAATGTCACAAATATGTGTTTTCAGCAGTTTTATGTTTTTCAATTTTTTAGCCATTTTTTCAATTACAATGATTATTTTCATTTAAATTTAAAATTTTCGATCATGGAACAAATTTAAAATAATTATTGATTTCATTACACCTTTTTCAGGTAATTCATTGTCAACGCCGCACAAATCTATTTTCACTATTAAAATTCAATTATTTCACGCGCGTCTGTACTCTTTGGTTTGTATCTATAACAGTCCTGACCATCCGTAAATCTGATGCTGACATAGTGAAATCTTTCAACTGAAAATACCAACAATTGAAGAAATATTGTTGTAGGCTATATTTAATCAATGTAGGCCAATCTTTATTTGTTAACTGCCGAGCAAAAATCTGGGCAGCATTAGTTAAGTTAATTTATCTATAGAAATCTGTACATTTACTTTTTAATAACAGTTTTCTTAATAATTATATCTCAATCAATTTATAGTTTTGATCTTATAAAATTAAAATTTTAATATTAAAAATTATGCAAAGCCCTATGAAGAGTCAGAAGTTATCGGGTACTCAAATTTTAAGAAAAAACAAGAAACAGAATTTAGTAAACAAATACCTGCATTAAAAAGCAAAAGGATGGCTTTCCAACTATTTCAACAAAACTGAAACTATTTTAGCTGTTAGTGTTAGTACCCAGTCATCAGCAAGTAATTCGTTTGTAATACTAATATTGCGGCTATTTGCTTAAATTGCTTTCAGATTTATTGTGTTTTGATCAACTGAAACCTGATGGAGAAAAACTACAAGCAGAAGATTTCTCATTACGTTAAAAAATATTGAAAGAAGTTTTTTTGTGTTATTCGAATTTTTCGGTAATTCGAAGTTTTTTTACTTCTTACCATTCCCAAAATTCAAATTATCCAGGCTTGATTGTACTAATAAAAAATCAGTTGAGCGTAATGTTGTGGCTGGTTCATAATTAGATTGAGACGTGGGGTGGACCGTGAAGTGGAGTCAGAGGGCGCCAAATGTATACTTTGCCTGGGGCGTCATTTGGGCTAAGGCCGGCCCTTCCTAGAGCAAAACAAATTCTATTTCACAGTAGATAAACACAAAGCATAAGTATAAACATTTTCTGATATAGGCTACTATTATCACTGCATTCACAAGGGAGCAATGGGCTCTCCCGAAGGGAAAAATCCCGCTAAATGGAGGCCTAATTACACAATTATATTAACATATCTAAGCAGTGACAGAGAAAATTAAACACAGGGGCAGTAGCTTGGGAATTTAACAAGTAACTGCGTCGGGTACCTTGCTTCTGCTTTAAAGTAAAGTTATGAATGAATATGACAAGAACAATTTATTTCATATTGGTTGTGCTCAAACAGGATATGTTTTCTCTGTAGCTGCCATAAAGGTTAAGATTGTGACCGGAAAATGGAGAAAGCAGAAGCAGCTGGTACAACAATTTGTCCAAGGACTCAATGACCTAGAGAATGCAACCAAGCAATGGCCGGTTGAGTTAGATAAATTGATGTCTCAGCTGAACGATGATGATATAGAAATCCTCAACTCTAATCCGGACAGACAGGCTGTGGTTTGGATTTGGAGTCGATCGCAAATCGCATTTGAAAGTCTCAGGTCACTAGATGAGCAGCACTGCCTCGTGAAGTTGCTTTCGTGTCTATCAAAGACTCCACAGTCAGCTACTGGCACAATACATGCACCAATTCAACGACATAATATCGACATTGACATCGATCAATTCAAGAAAGCAATTGGCAAGTTCTTTTCACTTCAATCAAAACTAATTAAGAATAAATTAGCCTATTTATGCCCAATTTTAATTGAAGAAAAACAAACATCCCAGCCTAATTATTGAGCTTACAAAACTATCGACCATTGTGAATGAAAGTGTCGGTGTTATACTATAATTATTACGAACTTACTGAAAGAAGGCGAAAATAACATAAAAGAAGTGCTATTTTACATTTACTGAGGAATTCTTAATAGCTTATATGGCCAGATAATGGGAGGCTCCTCTTCGGTTCAAGCAGCAAATATGGTCACGTTCAAATTCCTTTTAAGTTTTATAGGGAACATCGGTCACTACTTTGGTACCACTACCGATTCATTGATGACCATTGATGAAGTAACTAGGTAAAATCTGTTTCATAACTGCTACAACCAGAACAATTATTGTAACTTGTTGCGTTCTGACAACTGTTACAATCTTTGATTGAATAAACGAAAATACATACATACATACATTTTGGACAGCGAAATAGATGTCTTGGCAAACTACTTGAGTACTTTGTAAGAAAGGGACACTCCGATTCACTCGTAAATAAAACAGTTAATAAATAGAGTAGGCTAGCATTCATTCATTCATTCATTCATTCTGGAAATTTATATAGCGCCCCTTCAAGAGATCTACTCAGAGGCGCTCCCAGCCCAGCCACGGCAAAAGTAAAAAGACTTAGGCTAAGTGATTTATAAAACCTAGTTTGACTGATCAAAGGTAGCAAGCGCAGCTCCGATGGCAGGTCATTCCAGATGGAGGGGCCTGCAACCGAGAAAGCTCGGCGCTGCCTAGCAGTCAAGCGAGCCCGCGGAACTAGGAGTTGCCCCGTCGTCGCAGAGCGAAGCGCCCGACGCGCTACAACGTCGGACACTGGGCGGCAGAGGTTGCGCAGGTAAGATGGAGCACAGCCAAGGATGCTGCGTGAAACCAAAGAAGCAATACGGTATGATATCCGTTGGGCCACAGGCAGCCAGTGTAACACATCGCGCATGTAGGCAGAGACAGAGCCGAATTTGGGAATTCGCCCAATAAGCCGAGCAGCTGAGCGCAGAACTCGATCTAGTCGCCCCAGAACCCCAAGAGGGAGGCCAACGAGGATCGAGCAACAGTGGTCAATTCGACTAGTAACGAAGGCATGCACAAGAACCACTAGTGCGTCATGAGAAAGAGAGCGAGAAACTACTCGGAGCTGGCGAAGCTGATAGTAACAGCTTCGACAGATCAAGTTCACATGTTGAGAAAGACTAAGTTCTTGGTCAAGGGCGAGGCCCAGGTCACGAACCGTTAGGGAAAAAGTTATATCAGGAAAGACCCGAGTAAGCTGGAGCAAATCAATACCATCTAGTTGCCGACGGCCACCTAGCCAAATAAACTGAGTCTTGGAAGGATTTAGGAGAAGTCTATTTGAGGCCATCCAAGAGGAAAGAACATCTATCGTTAGGCACATCTGGTGTACAGTAGCGACTGAGTCTGATGGATGGGAATGGATGTAAGCTTGGACATCATCTGCAAAGAGCTGGTGCAGAAGCCCCTGAGATGTCAGCAGAGGACAGAGATCAGCCGTATACAGAAGATACAAAAGAGGACCTAGGACGGAGCCCTGGGGCACACCAAAAGGGGCGGGGACCCAAGGGGACCTAGAGGAGCCAACAACTGCACAGTTTGTGCGTTCAGATAGAAAGGATCGAAGCCATTCTAAAGGCTGGTCAACCAATCCAAAGGAAGTAGAGAGGCGCTGAAGAAGGATGGAGTGGTCCACAGAATCAAAGGCAGAGCTAACATCGAAAAGAGCTAAGAGTGTAACCTGGCCAAGGTCCATAGCGCTATAGAAGTCAGACAGAAGCCGGAGCAGAAGGGTTTCCGTGGAGTGATTCCTGCGGAAACCAGACTGCTGTTGAGGGATCAGCTCATTCACATCTAAATATGCAATCAGCTGATTAGAAACAATGCGCTCTAGAATTTTAGACAGAAAAGTTACATTGGCAATAGGTCGATAGTTAGCCGGATCGTTCACATCCAGACCATCTCGCTTCAAGGTTGGCAGAAGAACCGATCGTTTCTGAGAAGCAGGTAGGCATGCTTCACTGATCGATCGGTTGCACAGGATCGTGAGGAAAGGCAGGAGATCATCAATTAGTTCCTGAACGAGAAACGTTGGCGCAGGATCTTACTCACACGTCTTAGGCACGGAGGCGAGTATCAGTTGACGCAGCTCGACGCTAGAAATCTCATGAAGAGCAGAAAGCCGGCAGTCCGTAGTAGAGAACGCAGGTGGAGAGGAATCCGCAGTAGCACTCCGAATGGATGAGATTTTTGCCGAAAAACGTTCCAGAAACGCATCTGCAGAGAACGGTAGAGCAGACTCAGCCTTCCGACGGCCAAGGAGGCCATTGAAAGTGGTCCAGAGTCTCTTTGGCTCCTTCGACTGGCGAGTGATGATGGCCTCCCAGTATTCTCGCTCTCTGAGACGGTAGGAGGCGTGCATTTTCCGGACGAAATGGACCCACGATGCTCGATCAGTCGGTGAGCGCGTCCTTCTGAAGACTCTCTCCAAACGCCGCGCCTGACGTCGGAGCGACCGACATTCTGCGTTGAACCATGGAGATGACGGGCAGTGGCGTGTTTGGACGGTGCGCAGAGGAAGGAAAGTGTCGATGAGACCAGACATCGCGGTCTCGTACGAGCTGAACATCTCGGATGTAGAAAGCAGAGAAGCCGATCCAAGATCTGCGAAGAGAGGGTGTGCACGGAGCGCTGCACGAAATGCAGAGCGATCCAGACTTTTCCAGTGCCGGAATTGTCGAGCGGCGAGAAGAAGAGGCTCGTAGATGAAAGGAATTGTAGCGACGACGAGGCCGTGGTCGGAGAGAGCAGGAGGGAAGACAGTGACGTCGAGCACCTGGCAATCATCTCTCGTGACGATGACGTCAAGCCATCCACCCAACAGGTGGGTGGACTCCGCAACATGTTGTTTGAGGCCGAATTGTTCCAAGACTGCGGTAAATTCCATCGATTCCGATAGCGACGGATCCTCTAGATGCAGGTTGAGGTCCCCAGTAAGGACCAGCTGTGTGTTATGAAGTGCAAATTGTTCCAATAAGACTGAGAGCTCGTTGAAGAACGCCGACGAGGGAGGAGAGGAGCCAGGGCGGTAAATGGCCAGAAGCGTAGTAGGACCACGCTTCGATGACAGTGAGACCACGAGAACCTCGAAGGTTGACGGGGTCCAGGCCAAATCCACCCTCCTCGCCCTCAGCTGATCCCGGTGGTAGACGATCAAGCCTCCCCCTCGTAAAGCCCTGCCTGAGTCATCCGCCCTTGGACGATCAAGGGACAGGAAGCCAGGCGGGGCAGCGCGGCGAACGGCAACATCGGTAGAGGAAAGATGCCAGGACTCAACGACGACCAAGACATCCAAGTCATTGGCTACGATGAGATCAGCAACGGCCACGTATTTGTTCTTCAGGGAACATACGTTGAGAGTGGCCAAACGAATGGCCGAAGAAGGCGAAGCTGGAAGTTGGCGAGGAGCAGTCGGTGGCGGAGACGGCAAGGACCGAAGATGAGCTGGGCGCCATAGACCAAAACGGAATAAGCATATTACATAGGGTCATTGCTACGATCAATGGTAAGCCTGTATACATAGACATGGACAGATTTCGGTCTTAAATATTTGAAAATAAATTTATTAAAACAGCATTCTTTGGCAGGAACTGATAAAAAGAATCCTACTTCAGAAAATTATCTCCCTTCTAACCAATTGACAGCCTATAAAAATAATGCTTTTGAAACATTCCAATTACCCAGCCCTTTGACATAAATGACCAGTGTTAGAGGAGGAAGAAATTGACCAAGCCAATGTTGATACCTTGCGTTGCTGGAGAAAGTCAAGCAACCGAAGATTGCTTCAGATTTGTAATTCTTGGTAACCAATGGCGTAGAATATGCAAACCGTCGCCAACATACCTTGTTGGACGTTGAGCTAACTACGATGTTCACTACGGACAACGTTATAACCCACTCGTAGATCCTACTCGAAAAGTCTATTACTGCATTATTAACAATAATACTCTACGTTTTGTGACTATAATATTCATGTAATCCTCAACCTCAATGAACTGCTGTTGATGCAATGAATTCTCACATCCGACCATTGTTCCAAATCCTTATATTAATAATTTTAGTCTATTTTGCTCGTCGACCCATTAGAGGTTATTCTCTCAATACATTGACCTGTAAACCTCAGCATTGCCTAATCATCGATCGTCAACTGCTGAATGGTCTTCGTCGCTGAAGAACGCCAATGTGAACTGGCGACAAAAGATCTTTGAATGTGACGTGATCATGCAAACATATTCAGTCGGTATAACTGAGTAATGAAAACACAATCCATCATTGTTATTAATTGTTCGCTTCTCATTTCTTAACAACTGGGCTTAAAGGGGAAAAAACTTCTCATTCGTGCACTAATAATAATAATAATAATAATAATAATAATAATAATAATAATAATAATAATAATAATAATAATAATAATAGAGCATTCTTAACATCGCTCTCTGACGATCAGTGGTTACTCACATCCATGCCTATCAGGATGGGCGGACTGGGAATAAGAAGAGCATCTTCGTTGGCACTTCCAGCTTTTTAGCCTCAGCCGCAAGATCTCAACTCACCCAATCGCTCATCCTCACTCTCACTCAGGTGCCTGAAGACTCTATCGTGGAAGTAATGAGAACCCGATGGCAACAGAGCATTGCAGGATCGACCGACTTCCCATCCAAAGACGGCAAACAGTCTTCATGGGACACGCCGCTGCTCTCGGTGACCATGCTGGAGATAACATCGCGCTCTCGGGATTCGTACGACCGAGCCAGTCTTAATGCTATACAGGCCCCACACGCCTCGGACTGGCTATTCGCCCTCCCTCTAGCTTCTCAAGGCTTAAGACTCAATGACGAAGATATGAGGGTAGCGGTGGGCTTGAGACTGGGGGCGGTCATCTGTGCCCCACACACATGTCCATGTGGTACAATGGTTTCAGCCAGAGGATCGCACGGTCTGGCTTGCACGTTGGGTTTCGGCAGACAAGCCAGACACTCTTCAATCAATGAAATCGTGCTACGCAGCCTCATCAGGCAGGTACACCGTCGATCAGGGAACCGGCTGGCCTTACCCGACTAGATGGAAAAAGACCAGATGGCCAAACCCTGATTCCATGGAACAACGGGCGTTCCCTGATTTGGGATGTCACAATTGTAGACACTTTTGCGCCATCGTACTTGGTCGAGACAGCTGTAGCGGCGGGAGGAGCGGCGGAAATAGCTGCGACTAGAAAGAAGAAAAAATACGAGGAGCTTCAAACAAGATACATTTTCACCCCAATCGCGATAGAGACGATGGGACCATTGGACCAGGAAGGCCTGGCTTTCATCAAGGAACTCGGCAGACGGTTGACCAGAACAACAGAAGATCAACAAGAAACCTTCTTCCTGTTTCAAAAACTCTCTGTTACGGTCCAGCGGTTCAACGCTGTCGCATGCCTTGGCACAATGGGACCCTAGAACTCTGATTTTAAAATAATAATAATAATAGTGATAATAATTATAATAATAATAATAATAATAATAATAATAATAATAATAATAATAATAATAATAATAATAAAAAAATAATAATAATAACGATAATTTATATGGCGCCGTAACAAATTAAGGCCATGTCGTTACAAGGGCGCCTTACAAAACAGCTAGCAACAGTCGGGATAAGCCCTGGCGAACAAATGTGATTTTAGCATGGATTTAAGGGAGTTCACTGAGTGGGCCAATCGAATAGCAGGAGCAAATCTGTTCCAGCATCGAGGTCCGGCGGCCGAGAAAGTACGATCGCCGAAGCGCTTCCTCATCTTCCGTACACGGAGATCAGTCCTCACAAGCGAGGACTGCATGGGTTGAGTTCTATGTGTGTGCTAACTGCTAAGTCATGCGAATTTAGACTTACGCAACTCGAGAAAGCCTCGCTTTCCGATAAACTTACATGTACCATTCTATTTCACGGCTGACCAACACCCACGGACAGAAATCGATTGGCACCCGACGTTTGAAATAGTATAGTTATGGAATTAAATCTTGGAGTAGATGAGAAAGAAGAGTGTGAACTCAGTCAGTCTAAATTACTAACAAATAAGGTCCTATAACCCAAACACTGGCCTCATAGACAATTTCCTAGGTAAGTAAGAAGAGTATGGAGCAGGCTGATGCTAAATAAAAACAGTCTATCTGCTCGAGGCCGTTTTTTTCTAAAATAGTTGGGCGCTAAGTAAATTATATAGTCGTTCGAGGAAGTCGGTTCCCGAGCAGTTGGATTAAACAATTAAACAGCAGTAGCCTACACGCCACACTAATAGGCTGCACGCCCGCAGCCGCCCGATCGATTGGCTCGGCTGATGCAAGTTCATCCGCAGTCCGCTCCACCGTGTCGCCCCATAGTGAAATATTTTGGGCGATTGGCTCGGCTGATGCAAGTTCATCCGCAGTCCGCTCCACCGTGTCGCCCCATAGTGAAATATTTTGGGCGATTGGCTCGGCTGATGCAAGTTCATCCGCAGTCCGCTCCACCGTGTCGCCCCATAGTGAAATATTTTGGGCGATTGGCTCGGCTGATGCAAGTTCATCCGCAGTCCGCTCCACCGTGTCGCCCCATAGTGAAATATTTTGGGCGATTGGCTCGGCTGATGCAAGTTCATCCGCAGTCCGCTCCACCGTGTCGCCCCATAGTGAAATATTTTGGGCGATTGGCTCGGCTGATGCAAGTTCATCCGCACGCACGCTGTAGTAGGCATGCCGATATATCAGGCGATCGCAGGCGGCTTGGCGATTGGCTCGGATGTATCAGGTGCCCGGGCGACTGGCTCTGTTGTTGCAACATCGGCCGTTATTGCATGCGTGTTTGTTTGATGCACGGCATTTTGTCAATCGTTGTTCTGTATGTAAATGGCTGAATTTATGAGAAATATTTTAAAATCTTCAGACAGCGATATCGAGTTTGCTTTAGGCACCATTTTATAAAAACGGTAACGAAAGATGGATGGTCTAAAATGCTGCAAGAGTTTCTTCGCAAGCCAGTGAAAAATAAGAAACAGAGGCTGAGACTTTGAAGAGCAAGTAGGCTAATGTCGGATCGTTCAGTCAAAGCCATGTGATGCCGAGATATGCGACAGCAAGGCTATTCCGCAAATACGGGAAAATATTGAAAAATACATAGAAGCAGAGAACTCTGATCAGGACATAAAACGTCAGTTAAAGCTTAATTTCATTTCGGATTTTAACAACTTTAAATTGACCGATATGGAAGCCATTAAAGCTGTCCACATGAATATAATCGAGGAGGAAAAAACAACACTACATTTACAGCTGATGATTTCATATCATCGTGGGCTGTTATACAGGGTGGGCAAAAAAAGTAACCCCTAGGCATTTTTGCTAATATTTCCGCCAAAAAAGAATTTGTAAATCACGTTTTACAGGCTTAAAGGTAATTCATATCTACGTACAATTGCCACATTTCACCGAAAATTTTCAAACAGAACAAAAGTTATATCACTTTTAATGAGTCCACCCACTGTTTTTTAATGGTCTAAAAACGTAACGCAACAAAAAGCAACAAAAACGATTTTACTAAGTCACTTCTAAAATAATTGTTATCAAACAAACTTCATATTGCCAGATACATATTATTATTATTTAGAAAATAAACTGGGTAACAGCGTAGCTGCACGTCACTGTGACGATATTTAACCAGAAGACGATCAAGTTGGTAAATAAAGAATTTTCAGATTAATAATTTCTTTATTGAGACAATGAAATTGAATTTTCTAAAATATCAAAATGAGCAAGGTGTTAATGACAGACAAAATGCGTATGCAAACACTTCATTAGCATGGTCTTTGAGCTAAAGCTCTAATCGCCGCTCGCCCTGATAAACAGTGGAAGTTGAGTAGGCCGACCGTTAAAAAATATGCCGCCGCATTGATGAAAGGGGAAGGGCTCTGGAACGTCGTAAAGGCAGCGGAAGGCCGAAATCTGTCAGCACTTCAACAAATGGGTTATCACGTAAGGGAGCTATGCTGGAGAAATACCACAATCTGCGACCAAAGCGAAAAACGATAAGAGAATTGAAGGTCGCATTGAAGTTGATGTGGAAAGATTTACCTCTGGAACCCATCAACAAAGACATCAAAACTTTGCAAAAAGACTCAGAATATGTGTGCGCACTGGTGGTGGACACATTCATTCATTCATTCATTACTTGAATTTGTATAGCGCCTCTTCAAGGCGAATTCAAGTTGTGAAACAATAAAGTCTGTTTGATGACAATCATTTGAGAAGTGACTTAGTAAAATCGTTTATTGTTGCTTTTAGTTGCGTTACGTTTTTGAACCATCAAAAAACAGTGGGTGGACGCACTAAAAGTGATATAACTTTTGTTCTGTTTGAAAATATTCGGTGAAATGTGGCAATTGTACGTAGATATGAATTGCCTTTAAGCCTGTAAAACGTGATTTTAAAAATTCTTTCTTTTGGCGGAAATATTAGCAAAATACCTAGGGGGTTACTTTTTGGGCCCACCCTGTATGACAGCCCACGATGATATGAAATCATCAGCTGTAAATGTAGTGCTGTTTTTTCCTCCTCGATTATATTCATGTGGACAGCTTTAATGGTTCCATATCGGTCAATTTAAAGTTTTTGAACCATCAAAAAACAATGGGTGGACTCACTAAAAGTGATATAACTTTTGTTCTGTTTGAACATTTTCGGTGAAATGTGGCAATTGTACGTAGATATGAATTAGGCCTACCTTTAAGCCTGTGAAACATGATTTAAAAATTCTTACTTTTGGCGGAAATATTAGCAAAAATGCTTAAGGGGTTACTTTTTTGGCCCACCCTGTATATCAATGCACAGAAATTCTTACCTGACGGTGCAAATATAAAAATATTGTACATTGTATTGAAGAATTTTGTTCTGAATACGCAACTATTGAAAGATATATGCACTTCGCCATGCTTATCCAAATTTATCCTGGTCTTCTATTTTCCAGGTTGGCCTTTAGTCAACTGTCAACAGTGCCGGATTAACTTTTTAGAGGCCTGTCGCAAACAATGCAACAAAACTAAAGTAGGCCCTCTATCCAATCAAATTATCAAAAAATGGGAAAAAATTAATTATATAGAAAAACATACTTTAATAATTTATGAACACAAAATGAAGCTGTGATAGGATCATATGAGATTTTTTAATTTTACTTGTTACAGTTCAACTGTTCAAAAATGTTCGTCGAGTTTAAAAGTCTTTCCTTCGCGCTTTTAAAGTAGAGAAAGAATCAATGATATCTTGAAAGTCAAGATCTGTCAAGATTTCCGACTCAATGTTCAAAAGAGTTAAATTTGACAATCTGTCCTGGCCCATTGTTGACCTCAAAGATGATTTACAAGAGCCAATGTCTCAGAATTTTTTCCCCGTTTGGTGTGATCGTAAAAAAGCAGAATCGTTTAGATTTCTTTTGGTACTATTAAATTTTACTTTATTTCCATGTTGTTTTATGGATTTAGAGTACATGCCATCTTGATTACGACATGGTTCAGGTCCCATCTGCAGCCAATAACTGACCAAATCTTCATTTATAGTCTACAGAGCAGCATCTGTTTGTGGCACGTTTCCTACAGATTGATTCTCTTGTGTTAATGGTAGATCTATGGTAGTTTCAGATTTAGGCATATCAATGCTGAAATCAAGGGTGTCTGTTGTTGGCATTAGTGCTGACACTGCTGAGCGGCCTAAGCCTGAACTGCATCCAGCTTCTGACGCTGAGTCGACACCATCTATAAATTGCGGCACTTCTCGTGTTTTTACTGCCAGAAATTTATCAATACTACCACGTTGCTGTTTGCCTACCTCTTCAAGTTCGCGTTTTCTTTGACGTTTCTGCCAACCGGACTCAAATTTCTTCATTTTCTTTAGGCCTACTTATTTTATTTGTTTAAAAATTAAAATTAAAAAAGAAATAAGCAGCTACATAAACACTAAATAGTAGATAATGTGGCGATCTGGGTGGTCTGGTGCCTTGAGTCCTTCTCTCTTTCACCGACCGTTAGTTCCCACGCCTTGAGTCTTTATTGCCTCTCTCCCCCGCCGACTGCCGACTCGACGGACATTAGCGCTTTGGGTGGTCCTCTCTTTCACACGGTCTGTCGGGCGCTTATCTCTCCCCCGCCGACCGCTGCATTGGACTTTACGACTGCTGCTCTTCGGGCGACCCTCTCCCCCGCCGGCGGCATCCTTTGAAACACCCTCTGTCGGGCGACGGTGTTACTGCAGGCGACCCTCAGTCGGTCGATACCCCTCACCCCTGCTGGGTATATAAGGAGGGCGCTTTGTTCAGTTCTGTAAGCTTGGCCTGTTGTGATGGTTGATGTCGAATAAAGATCGTCTTGAAACTTTGATGTTGAATCCTTCGGTGGGTGACACTGATCGCCTGGGCTTGTCGACGGGCAGACGCAGAAACCCTTCGAAATACCACGAAGGTCGTACTTACGCTCCATCCTGAGCGACACGCGCCTTACACTCGCATCCTGAGGCGAAACCCCAGTTTTGTCACATTGGTCCCATCAGTGGGGTCAATTCAGACTACGCGAAGGGGACGAGTTTTGTCACATTGGTACCAGAGCCAGTGGGGTTTTGACGGAGATTCCTGCCGCCGACGACGCTGAATCGACCGAAGATGTTTCCGGGAGACGAAGACGACACCGTTCCCTACGCAGCTTGGGACATTGCCGACCTGCCAACGAAGATTTCCACGCCAGCTGCGAGAAGGATGGCCGCGATAGGGACGAAACCGGACAGAAGCCGTTTCCTGGAAGATCTTGCCTTCCCGATGCCAGGTCACATCCGCACGCTAGCCGAAACGTCGACGCCAGCCGCGAGGAGAGCGACGATGGAGATGCCGCCGGACCGAAGCCGTTTGCTGACGGAGATCGACTTCGATGACCCAGAGCCGGTGAGATCGAGCTTCCGCGAAGACAGGGAAGAAGAGATGACCGTGAAGCCGGAGAGATCGAGCTTCCGAGGAAAGACGGGCGAATCGAAGACGGAGAAGATGAAATTGAAACCGAGTTTCCGCGAAGAGACTGAAAGACCGGACGCACCCGGGTCTTCGACGCCGAATTTGCTAGAAAATGTCAGCGACCTGCTGCGAAGCCGCCCGACGCCGATGAAACCAGGCAAGTTCGATGGGACGGGCTCGTTGGAGTCATTCCTGGTGCAGTTCGAGGTCTGCGCGAGGCATAACAAGTGGACGGCCACGGACCGGGTCGACTACTTGCGATGTTCGCTAGAGAAGGCCGCTACACAGCTTCTCTGGGACTTCGGCGCTCAACCGAGCGTAACTTATGAAGAATTGGTCGAACGCCTCCGCCAAAGATACGGGACGGAAGGCCAGGCAGAAACCTTCCGTGCCCAGCTGTACTACCGACGCCAACGACCGGAAGAAAACCTGAGCGACCTGCTGCATGAAATCCGACGACTTGTTGTCTTGGCCTACCCGGTGCCCTCCAACGAGACCACGCAGATCATCGCGAAAGACGCCTTCTTGGAAGCCATGAGAGACCGAGAGCTCTCGCTCAAAGTACGCGAGCGAGAACCCAAGAATCTGGACGAGGCATACCGGACCGCGCTGCGTCTGGAGGCCTACCAGCGAACGAACGACTCCGACGATCGCCGCAGACAGCCGAATCGAGTCCGCGGGACTCAGGAAACTGATCTGAGTGCCCAGCTCAAGGGGCAGATGGACAGATTTCTGGCGACGCAGAAGGACGAACAGCGGAGATTTCAGCGAGAAATGGAGAAAAGAATTGACGAGCAATTCCGCGAACTCCGCCTGGGAAACCCGACGCATGAAGGAACGAACCGAGACGCCCGGCCTGAACGAGACCGAGCGGGCCCTCCGGAGAACCAGCGACGCACCATGACCTGCTTCAACTGCGGACGAGCCGGTCACATCGCCCGGAACTGCCGACAAGCTCGCCGAACCCAGAATCGCCAGAACGAAACCGCGACGACCGAGCCTGATCCTCCGATGCAACCGGACCCGGTGGTCATGAATCATACGACACGCCCGAGACTGCCGAACCGCGCCACTAGCAACGCCGTCTACATCCGCGGAGAGATCAACGGACGACCGCAGCTATGCTTGATCGACACTGGATCGGAAGTCAGCCTGGTGCCTTCATCTACTGTCGACGGGTTAGAACTTCGCTCTTGCAATCGTTTTTTGATGGCTGCTAATGGGTCAGACATAAATGTCCTGGGTGAAGTGCGGGTGCCCATTAAGATATCTAAAGGGTTTTATATCCAGACTTCTTTCCTTGTGTCCGACCAGATTTCAGAGCCCATGTTAGGCATGGATTGGTTACGGGAACATCGCTGCCGCTTAGGATTTGGTATGGGATCCATATTTGTGAAACGTAGGCGTATCTCCCTGGTGAAAGGTAATGGGTCTATTTGGTGCCGGCGCGTGATCGTCGCCGAGGAGGTATTGGTAGCCCCTAAGTCCCAGAGGGATATTCCGATTAAGACAATGTACGGGGATCTAACGACTGTAGCACCAGCCTGGATGACGGAGGCTAGGGAGATCCAACCTGGGGTCCATCTCGCCCGAGTAGTTGTTGGAGACCACGTAGATGCCCGGGTAAGGGTGGTAAATTTAAGCGAAGACCCCGTCCGACTACCTAGGGATCGACCCTTAGGGGAATTGCACCCGGTACAGGTTGAGATAAGCGAGAGAAATCGCGAGAATGGAGACGCGGTTGACCAGGTCTCGCCGAGTGAGAAATTGCTCGCGGATTTGCCCGAAGAAGTGCCGCTTGAGATTAGGGAACGCTTGAGCGCTTTACTTGTAGAATATGGGGATGTCTTTTCTGTAACTGACCGTGATTTAGGTAAAACATCTGTGTGCACGCATAAGATAGAGACGGGAGATGCGCGTCCCGTGAGACAGCCATTAAGACGACAGCCGATGCCGCATAGAGTTACGATTGATAATCAACTGGACAGTATGTTAGCTGATGGAATAATTGAACCTGCTGTAAGTGAGTGTGCGGTGAACATGGCATTGACACGCAAGAAAGACAGGTCATTGAAATCTTACATGGACAAATGGCAATTGATTGACAGGTTGTTACTATTTCTTCTAATCATCATGGGTGGTCTTGCTAAGTGTGGGAAAGTTTTCCGGTCTTTAGAGATTAAGCGGCCGAGGTCATTTAGCACCCCTCCAAGTGGGAATAGGTTGATAGAGCAATTCCCATGGACCTTGGTGGGGAGGGTACATAGCAGCCATGAAGAAGCGTTTGTAGAGTTGTGTGGTATCCCATTGGCTGCTCATTTGCATACAACTCACGAGATTGGTCGACGAACTCTTCTATCGGCATGCGCGTCACCAATAGGAGCTTGGCTGATCAGAGGACGGAGTCCGAAGTGGGCTCGCATGTACACTGGCCCATTCACGGTGATGGAACGCCGCGGCCTTGTCAACTACCGGCTCCGAAAGACCGCACACTCCAAGCCATTCGTCGTCCACGTCGATAAACTGAGGCCTTGCTTCGAAGAAGGTTTGGATGAGACGGGCGATGCCACTGCCCATCCTTCCGACGTGACTGGCTTGAGGGAAGCGACGCCTCCGGTCAATGATGCCGATGCCGCAGACCGGCGGCCGAAGCGGACGGTTCGCCTACCGGCCCGCTACCGCTAGAGGCTTCCGCTGCTTGCGTGTCCTCGAGCGACAGACGATGACGATGTTTGCGCCTTCGCCGCGTGCTGCTGTCTGGCACCCCTCGTCGGACCGGACTCTGAGCGTTTTCCCTCCAGACCCCTTTTGTCTGTGAGTGCGTTAGCCCTCCGTCCTAGACGTTGAGAGACCATGGCTACTTTCCCCCTTTTTTCCGCCAGACCCTTTTGTCTGTGAGTCCGTTGGGCCCTCCGTCCCTGACGTCGAGAGACTATGGCCGTTTTCCTTTCTTTTTAATTGCTTAGTTGTGTGTGTCGCCGAGAAACGGCTTTGATTCTTTGATTTTGCTTGATTGTTTTTGTTTTGATTTTGTGTTGGCCCGTTGGCCGCTGTTTACGTTATCTAGCGAGTATTCTGGGCCGCTGGCCACTACGATAGCGCTGAGATTTTACGTTTCAGGGACTCTGATTGCCGCTCTGATTAAACGTGCTGATTATGGACTCTGTTTAGAACTTTAGGCGCTTATGGACTTTGCGTGAGTTGCTTTGGGCCCGATGGCCACGCGAGTTTAGAGAGACTTTTTAGAGGATTTTCTTAGGGACTTGGCCCGTTGGCCGCTTTAGCTTTGATGTGTAATTGTATGCTTGGACTCGATATGAGGGCATATCGAATCGTAGCCGGGGTAGGGTGTGGCGATCTGGGTGGTCTGGTGCCTTGAGTCCTTCTCTCTTTCACCGACCGTTAGTTCCCACGCCTTGAGTCTTTATTGCCTCTCTCCCCCGCCGACTGCCGACTCGACGGACATTAGCGCTTTGGGTGGTCCTCTCTTTCACACGGTCTGTCGGGCGCTTATCTCTCCCCCGCCGACCGCTGCATTGGACTTTACGACTGCTGCTCTTCGGGCGACCCTCTCCCCCGCCGGCGGCATCCTTTGAAACACCCTCTGTCGGGCGACGGTGTTACTGCAGGCGACCCTCAGTCGGTCGATACCCCTCACCCCTGCTGGGTATATAAGGAGGGCGCTTTGTTCAGTTCTGTAAGCTTGGCCTGTTGTGATGGTTGATGTCGAATAAAGATCGTCTTGAAACTTTGATGTTGAATCCTTCGGTGGGTGACACTGATCGCCTGGGCTTGTCGACGGGCAGACGCAGAAACCCTTCGAAATACCACGAAGGTCGTACTTACGCTCCATCCTGAGCGACACGCGCCTTACACTCGCATCCTGAGGCGAAACCCCAGTTTTGTCACATTGGTCCCATCAGTGGGGTCAATTCAGACTACGCGAAGGGGACGAGTTTTGTCACAATAATAATATTACATGGAACATATATACACTGTGTCGTCTGTACCGTACGCATATCTATATTTTATTTGGTGATGGGGTCGATCCGCGCATAAATTGATTACGTCATACGTCATCATTACAGTACACAATTAATTAGTAAGTCATCATTATAGTAGTAGTACTGTAGAAGGCCTGTTTTTATAATGCCACCAAATTTTATATGCAATGCTTGTTTTAGAAATTAAACATTTTAAATAAGCCGGACTGTGACTTATATAAACAAATTATCTTGTCGTATCTCCACTTTTTTTCGAAAAGCAGTTTAGAGTTGATTTGTAGCAGAAGTGTTTGGATCTTCCTTCAGTTTCTTATTAACTTATAAACGAACAACATAATTAAACAATAAATAAAACCCCCCGTCTTCAATTATTGGTTACAACACCGTTACGAATGGGTTTCTGCCATCTGTGAAATAAATTGAAAACTCTCGTTTTTTGAATTGACATCTTCGATAGCAGGGAACATGTCTGCACTGATTTAATCAATAAGAAATCAATATGGATGTTTGCTTCTGTTGACAATTTTCGGAAATTTATGTGGAAATATTATAGTATAAAAAAAATTACAACTCCGTGACTGTAATTACTGCACTTTGCGCATATATATAATTTTTCTTTCTTTCAAATAATATTGAAACTGCCAGCCTGGCCACTATAAACTAAATTTTTACTAAACTAGATCTTAACTCGTCCGGTAAGCATGGAGACCTAATTATGAATATTTTACATCTCCGTTACTACAACTCCGCTACATTATTTTTCTATTAAAATGAATTTATTTCATGGTACATGTAGGTAATTTGTCGTCAAGATAATTTAGGTTGCTGTGTAATAATTGCTTGAAATTCTCGTTTTAATCCGCCTCGGTATTGTTTAACCTTTGCATAATTATAACCACATTTTTCGCATCGAAGTGACTAACGGACCGCCAGGCGGCCCGCAAGTTTATAAAACTAGCGGGCCGCCAGTCACGTGTCAGATCATTTATGTCGGGAAAAGTGTTTTTTTAGTTTTAACGAGTTAGAAAATTGAAAGAAAGTGTATGAAACTACTAATTTAAACAATCTAACAATGCTTGATGCAAAGACTTTTGAATCTATGAAAAAGTATGCAGTAAAGAAGGCTACACGTGCAGGATAACATCCAATATTTTTCGTTCCCATTGTATGGTGTTCTGTAAGCGAGTAGTTAGCGCGCTGGAATGTAAGTTCAACGGTTTCAGGTTCGAATTCCACCAGTTCAGAATTTTTTCTTATGTTATCGTCGTTATATTTATGGACATCTGAAAACGTACCTATTTCCCTGGGTCTGGACTTTGGAGTGCTTATGAGTAGTTACCTTGGTTAGGGTAAGGTTAGGCGTCGTGAGGGTCAATTTTCCGTCTTGGCGGACCGCTAGTATTCGAAAATTGAGGGCCGCCTGTCTCTCTGGAGTCACGTAAGACTGGCGGCCCGCTAGTATTGGAAACTTGCGGACCGCCTGGCGGTCCGCTAGTCACAGCCCGCACGCATAGGCCTATTATTGTTTTAACACCCCTTCCACACCCAGAGCTTGGTCTCGTAACGCCGCCGTTTCGTAAAAATTGTGCTAGATGTTTAAACCAGTATTGGTTAATACAACTGCGAGAACAAAGAGTGGTTTTACCTATAAGAAGATGCTTACACTTATTTTTTCCAGCCATTTTTTTGTATAATAATAATAATAATAATAATAATAACGACAATTTATATGGCGCCGTAACGCGGCCATACCGCTACAAGGGCGCCTCACATACAACTAATCAGCGGGATAAGCCTTGGAGAATAAATATGTCTTAAGCTGAGATTTGAAGGAGTCTACTGAGTTGGCCGATCTGATGGTGGGTGGAAGACTGTTCCAGCATCTAGGACCAGCGGCCGAGAAAGCGCGATCGCCGAAGCGCGTCCTCATCCTCCGTACGCGTAGGTCGGTCTTCTTAAGCGATCTAAGTCGCAGTCCAGACGCAGAGGAATGAGTCTCGGTGCAGTAGTCACGCAGATATTCAGGCGCTGCTCCATGAAGCGCCTTGAATACAAGCAGACAAAGCTTGAACTCGATGCAGAACGGGACAGGCAGCCAATGCAGGACATCGCGTAGGAGCGGTGTGACGTGATCATATTTCCTCCTATTACATATGAGCCTCGCCGCGGCGTTAAGCACCGACTGGAGTCCGTCCAAGAGACACGCAGGCGCGCCAGCAAGCAAGCTGTTACAGCGGTCCACTTGAGAGATGACAAAAGCAGCAACGGCTGCTCTAGCGGCCTCGAAAGGCAAGGACTTGATGCAGCTCCTGATGAGACGGAGCTGACGAAAGCAACAGCCGACCAACCACGCAACATGGCGCCTCATGGACAAGTCGTTCTCCAGCACGACGCCGAGATCACGCACCGAGGTCGAAGGCGCGATCGAAGCCCCGCAGACACTCAGCGAACCGGTGTCAAGGTGGAGACACCGTCTGCTGGTTGCACACCACAGAAAGTCTGTCTTCTCGGGGTTAAGCCGCAGTCTGTTTGATCGCATCCACTCAGCGATCCGCTCGATACCAAGCTCCATACGCTGCCGCTGATGTACAACCGTTGATTGAGGTCCTGACGTGTACAGCTGCGTGTCGTCGGCGTAGAAGTGGGATGACAGGCCAAGACTCGCGGCAAGCTCTCCCAAGTCGGCGGTGTAGAGCAGAAACAGCAGCGGTCCGAGTACAGAGCCTTGAGGTACTCCGCAGAAGAGGGAGCGGGCGGATGAAAGAACCCCGTCAAAGAGCACTGTCTGTTGGCGTCCGCGCAGGGAAGAGCGGAACCAGTCGAGCGCAACCGAGCAGATCCCGTACGTTCTCGACAAGCGCTCGACCAAGATGTCGTGGTCGACCGTGTCGAATGCGGCCGAGAGATCGAGCAGACCAAGCAAGGCGTGGTCACCCGCTAAAATAGCCTCGATGATGTCGGTAACCACCTTCAGAAGTGCGGTCTCGGTTGAATGGCAGCTTCGATAGGCCGACTGATGGGCCGTTCGATCCGATCACCTTCAAACATCTCATCGCCAAGGTGACCGTTTCCGGAGGCTCGTTCGTGTTCGCGGTGGTCTACCGCCCTGGTTCAGCCGCGGTGACCGCCGCCTTCTTCGACGAGTTTCGCCGGCTGCTGGAGATCCTGTCATCATACGCCATGCCTTACGTCATCACCGGCGATCTCAACATCCGCTTCGACCGTCCTGACGATCCGACTACGCTGCGCGCGACCGACCTGTTGGACATGTTTGAGGCAGTGCAGTGTGTGACGAGCGCAACACACGATCGCGGGGGCATCCTGGACGTCGTCATCACTAGGGCTGACGTGAGGCCGTCGGTGGGCGATGTCATCGGTGTTCCAGGAGACGCGTCAGACCACCGGCTGGTAACCTGGCCCTTCCATGCCTCCTCGGCCGCGACGCCTGTCTACAAAACCCAGCGTCGCAGATCTTGGCGGCTGTTCGACATTGACCGGTTCAGGTCAGACCTCGCCGCCTCCTGTCTTTGTGACGACATCTCGGGTCTCCTAGCGGGCGACGACGCCTCTGCGATGGCCCTGCGGTTCGACGAAGTTGTCGGCGCCCTGCTGGACGCCCACGCGCCAACGGTTGAGATTACCTGTCGCGTGAGATCCTCGTCCGACAGGTGGTATGACTCGGAGTGTCGCTCGGCAAAGCGTCAGGCTAGACGGCTTGAACGTCGTTTTAAAAGGACTCACACGGGAGAAGATCGTGAGTGCTGGAGAGAGGCGCTTGGATCAATGCATCGTCTCGTTCGGTCAAGAAGGGGTCGTTACTGGAAATCGAGAATCGACGCTCGACGTGATCCGGCGTCTCTCTGGCGCGTGATAAACGACGGACTGGGCAGAGGAGGGGACGGCGCCCCGAGCTCCGCTTCGGGCCTCTCCGCTGAGGCCTTCGCTGATTTCTTCGATCGGAGGGTCTCTGATGTCAGGTCGGCCACTGACGGAGCGCCGCCACCCGCGTTCCGTGACATCTCAACGTCTGATCGGTTCTCCTCCTTCACGCCTGTCACGTCTGCCATCGTGTGCCAGATGGTTAAAGATGCCGTGGACAAATACTCCATGAAAGACCCCATGCCAACGTGGCTGATCAAATCCTGCATCGACCTCCTCGCTCCATACATCGCAGCAGTATTCAACTTATCGCTGTCCTCGGGCACCTTTCCGTCGAATTACAAGGACGCCTACGTCACCCCTCGCCTCAAGAAGCCGGCGCTTCCTCGCTGTGACCTCTCGAGCTACCGACCAATCTCAAACCTGTCGTTTCTATCAAAGCTTCTCGAACGCGTAGCCAGTGTATACGATAACATGTACAAATATTTAAATGGTATGTATAACCATAATTATGTTTGGGCCAGTTTCGTGCTGTTTTTATTTAGCATCAGCCTAACCCAGAGTCTTCTTACCTAGGAAATTGCCTAGGAGGCCAGCGTTTGGGTTATAGGACCTTATTTGTTAGTTATTTAGACTGGTTGAGCTTAGGCCCTTCCCACCGTCAACTAGGAGGCCAGCGTTTGGGTTATAGGGTCTTATTAGTTAGTAATATAGACTGACTGAATGATGTCAGACTCTTCTTACCTATATAGGAGATTGCCTAGGAGGCTACCATTTGGATTATAGGACCTTATTTGCTAGTAAATAGACTGACTGAGTTCACACTCTTCTTTCTCATCTAGGTTACTCTTGGCTTAACCCTAGGGCTACCAAGCTTTTTTGTGACATCGGCTAATAAGGGGGGGGGGTGGTTACCACCCCTGGATTTCGTGTTTGGTTTCACATATCATAACTTGTAATATAGCAATGGATTCAGCATTCATTTCTGCACAGAATGGTATATTTAGTTGCACATTATGTGAATGCACCTCAAAATTACATCACTTTTAACAACGGAACCCATCAGCCTAACCCAGAGTCTTCTTACCTAGGAAATTGCCTAGGAGGCCAGCGTTTGGGTTATAGGACCTTATTTGTTAGTTATTTAGACTGGTTGAGCTTAGGCCCGTCCCACCGTCAACTAGGAGGCCAGCGTTTGGGTTATAGGGTCTTATTAGTTAGTAATATAGACTGACTGAATGATGTCAGACTCTTCTTACCTATATAGGAGATTGCCTCTTCTTTCTCATCTAGGTTACTCTTGGCTTAACCCTAGGGCTACCAAGCTTTTTTGTGACATCGGCTAATAAGGGGGAAGGGTGGTTACCACCCCCTGGATTTCGTGTTTGGTTTCACATATCATAACTTGTAATATAGCAATGGATTCAGCATTCATTTCTGCACAGAATGGTATATTTAGTTGCACATTATGTGAATGCACCTCGAAATTACATCACTTTTAACAACGGAACCCATTAAATAGCAATATTTTATATTATTGCGTACATTTTGTACTTTTTGGATAAACAAATATAAGATTATGTGTGTTTTGAAACCAATCTATGTATAAAAGATACACACAATCATCCCTACACATGTTTATATAGTATAAATGTACATCCATACTTAAATATCCATACATATATATCGGTTTACGTTGTAATGCTGTATTCAGCCATTTTCACACAGATTACGCGTATTATTATTTATTTTGATCACTTCCGGTATTCAAAAGACAAAGATGTAGGTACGCAAATGAAGCCCTACATTCCCTCTAAAGAATAGTATCTTTGTTTCTCTTCCAGGAAGACAAATGAATACGCTACAGACAAAAAACTAAGGGGGAGTGCTTCCATTCATCCATTTTTCACGCATATTACGCGTATTATTATTTATTTTGATCACCTCCGGTTTTCATAAAACAAAGATGTAGGTATGCAAATGAAACCCTGCATACCCTCTAAAGAATGGTACAATTGTTTCTCTTCTAGGAAGAATATTCAATAAGTTATAGTCGAAAAACTAAGGGGGGAGGTATCCACCCCCCCGGTGGCTCGGGTATATCAGGCATAACTTTTGAATGGCGTGGGCTACCACCATGATGTTTACCTCAAAATGTGCGCCAATGAATCTGCTACAGCTACCTAAAATGCAAAAATTATATTCCATATGGGAAAAAAATTATGCATAAAAACGTAGGAGGGGTGGCAACCACCCCCCTCCTTGGTAGCCCGAGGGTTAATCATATTTTTGATAATTGGGCTACAAATTTTACATTTTTAATAGTAACTGTTGTCACTCTAGAAAATAAAAACGATATATTTTCTTTGTTTTAGTTCTGTTTCCAATTTTCGTCAACTTCGTTGCGAGTCTCGAAGTTGGAGATGAAGAATTTGTGGTGGGAGTAACAAAACTCCGAACAGAAATCTATGTACTCTGTGGATCAAATTCTTCTCCAAATGTAATTCGTGTTTTCCAGGACACAGAACCATTCCTTCGTCATGGAAAAATCGAGTTAAAACCTGTTAAATTTCCAGAAGATATTGTATCTAGTGAGAAAGATAACTGCCTGTACGTCATTGACACTTGGAATCGATGTATCTGGAAAATTACCAGAGAATCAGATAATAATTACAAATTTACTAACTGGTTGTCTGCTGGCATCGATTGGTCAACTACTCTGTCAGTGTCCAGAGATGACGGTTTGATGATTGTGAGAGGTTGTAGTCCACTATCTCGACTGGAGATCTACGGTAGAGACGCCAAACTCCGTCTTTCCATCGATTTGCCTCCAGAAATCGAGTTTCCTCATCATGCGGTAGAGACAGCAACTGGGAACTTCATCATTCTGCACGAGTTGATTGATGAGGGAGAGACATGTGCGGCATATAAATGGCTGATATGGGAAGTGACCAGAAATGGAAAGATGGTCATCCGTCGTTTCAGTCCTCAAGAGGGAAAACAAATCCAAGAAGCTAAATATCTTTTAATCGATTCATACGACATGGTTTTGGTTGCAGACGCAGCAACTTGTCGAGTGATTCTCTTGGATTCCGATCTTCGGTGGAATAGAATTCTTATCGAGGAGTGCAGATATCAACCAGAAGGAATATGCTTCGATGAATCAAAGAAACAATTGATCATTACCTTCGGATTAAGAGGATTTTGTACCAAAATTTACACTTTCAGGTGACACTATGACTCGCTCTCTGACTCAGCTACTATGATTGTGTGCCACTCAACATTATTGCAGGCATCTTTCTTGTTTGTTAACTTCTACCATTTCGTTTATATTCCTGTCTTAACACAAGCTTATATTTTGCAAGTAGCTCATTGCACACTCATTGTGTAAATTACGATGTTTCCAGTTTAGGTCATATTACGGGAATATAATAGCTATATAATTATTAATTTAAAAAAATCAATTGTTTCAAGTAATTTGTTGTAAGACTGCCTTTGTTGATTTTGGAATTTCCAATAGAGATTAAGAAGAACTTTTTTACAATTTCACTCTTTAAGATTTTGGTAAATTATTTACTCTAATGACACCTGCGATAATCATTGCACGAAGGCATAGAATTTATTTTGTGCTTTAATCTGTTGCTTAGTTTTGCAACTGGTGAGTCTGGTGTCACAACCTGTGTGGGCTCCAGACCAACAGTTAAGCCTTTCAGAACATGTATAGGGATTAACGGAATATAATATATATATATATATACATATATATATATATATATAGAGAGAGAGAGAGAGAGAGAGAGAGAGAGAGAGAGAGAGAGAGAGAGAGAGAGGAGAGAGAGAACAGCGGCCAGCGGCCTGCGGGGCAAGAATAACCGGAAGCTTATCATAAAACATTGCGCATGCGTAGAGATTAAACTACGCCACGTTGAAAGACATTTATCGGCCGCTTCGAACGACATAAAATTTGTTAAATTTACTTGAAAAACTCTACAAGAAAGTAAGGAATTTCTGATTTTCCTGAAATCCGTATAAATCGGAATGGTTAGGAATAATTTAGGATAAAATCGATGTTTTTTAAACGAAATTTTTCGATAAGTTTCTGTTGCGAAGACATAACAAAGGTATTGATTGCGCATATTAGTTTAAATGAATTCGCAAGATGTCACTAGTAATTATTTAAAAATGTAATTGGTACAGCAACGGGGCAAGAGTAGCCGTGACAGTATGAGGCAAGAGTGGCCTCGGCTACTCTTGCCCCATCGACGGCCACTCTTGCCCCTTCATAAGGCCGTACTAAATAAAAGTTTTGTCTTCCATTTACTAATTGTTATAGCGGTCTTTTTCACATTTGTTAATTTTGTTTAGTCTCGTTTTCAGAACATGGTTAGACATTATAAACGGAAAAGCGAGCGTGGAAGATATACATCTGAGAATTTGCAATGGTGTTTGACTGACGGTTGTCAAAAATAAAGAAATGTCCCTGCGAGCAGCGTCGAAAGAATTTAGAATTCCT
The DNA here is from genome assembly GCA_020284085.1 of Aporrectodea caliginosa. Lineage (NCBI taxonomy): Eukaryota > Metazoa > Annelida > Clitellata > Crassiclitellata > Lumbricidae > Aporrectodea > Aporrectodea caliginosa. Next base: position 43,333 of record JACEVL010000785.1, read on the forward strand.
AGAGCGACCATACAAAAGCGCTTAAAGTCATCCGATTTGCCACAACCAACAAATCTGGGTCGATTCAAACGAATTTTTACAGACGTAATGGAAAGTCAGTTGCAGCAACGTGTAGTGGAAATGGAAGGAATCTTCTATGGAATGTCCACTTCTGACCTTCGTCGCGTTGCATATGATTTTGCTGAAGCTAACAATGTCAGTCATCCCTTCAATCAAACACAACGTATGGCCGGGAAAGACTGGGTTACAGAATTTATCAAAAGGAACCACCTGGCAGTCAGAACCCCACAGTCAACAAGCATGAACAGAGTACTGGCATTTGACAGAGAGAAAATTGCAAGATTTTTTAATCTGCTGAAAGCTGTTTATGAAACAGAGAATATTGAACCACGACATATTTATAACCTTGATGAAAGCGGCGTCACAACTGTTCTGGAACCTGGCAAAGTTTTGGCGATAAAGGGAAGGAAGCAAGTTGGCAGAATTGCAAGTGGTGAGAAGGGTCGCACTGTCACAATTGTAGCTGCTGTTAGTGCTACGGGTCAGTTTATTCCGCCAGCCATGATTTTCCCAAGGCAGCGAATGAGTGATCGCTTATTGCATGATGCGCTTTCCGGAACTGTTAGGTACTGCTCAGGAAATGGATGGATAGACATCACGTTGTTCAGTCAATATTTGGAAAATTTCATTGAACATGTTCGACCAACCAAGGAGCAGAAGGTCCTCCTTGTACTCGACAATCACGTCAGTCATAAATCCCTTGAAGCGATTGAAAAAGCAAGAGCGAACGGAATTATACTTTTAACTCTGCCTCCCCACACCAGCAGCAAACTCCAGCCTCTAGATCACAGTGTCTTCAGAGCGTTAAAGGTTTTTTACAGCCAAGAGTGTGACCGCTGGATGATAAATAACATGGGCAAAAGAATAACTGAATACGACATTGCTTCCATATTGAAGCCAGCTTTCCTGAAGGCAATGACTCCAGCAAATATTATTTCAGGTTTCCGAAAGTACTGGAATATGGCCATACGATCCAAATGTCATAAGTGAGGCAGATTGTAATGCAGTTTTGTCAGTAAAAGGTATATCCAATGATCTGAATTCAGTTAGTCAGTGTCAGCCATCAGTATCAACTGGATTGACTCATTTGACGGCCACAGCTGATAGTGTCTGCAAAACACCATCCTTAATTGCAACTGCCTCAAGTGCTGCAACAACCATTGTCGTTGCACCGACTGCTTATTATACCGGATCGCCTCAAACTACACCCATAGCCGGTAGCGTAGATGAACCATCAAACACACCGGAAGACGCAACCACTAATATTCCTACAGTCTCCAGTCCATCTGACTTAAACTTTATTCCCCTGGATGTCGCTTCCCCGAAGCCAAGAACAAAGCATAGCGGTACGTCTAGAACCCAGAAAAGAGGAGCTCAGCAATCCGAAATTGTTACAGCATCGCCATTCAAAACATTGCTGTTGGAGAAAAAGATTGCTAAAGAAGCAAGTGATGCAGTACATAGCAGAAAGAACATTGCAAGAGAACTCATAAAGGACAACACAAGTAAAGTGAAGCAAAGGAAGCAAGCGAACCCAAGCCAAGCAAATGCAGGAAAACTATCTTCAAAGAAAAAATCCAAAGTATCTGGAATGAAAGATAATGATGATTGTGAGTGTCCGTACTGTTTAGAACGTTTTAGTAAGGCAATCAGGAAGAAAGAAGACTGGATAAAATGCTATAAATGCAAGCGATGGAGCCACGAAAGCTGCACAGACTACACTGGGGGGAAATGTTTCGTTTGTGACTTTTGTCGATGACACCTCATCTTGAAAATACTTATAGGTCTAAGTTTTGAAAGAATGTTCAACTGTTTTGTTTTGTAAAAGTAACAAAAGTAATTGTTCATGTAGACCTGTGTTGTTTTTTTGTAGGCTACTAATACTGGGGCAAGACTGGCCGTTCCTGCCACTCTTGCCCCACCGGTGGGGCAAGAGTGGCTTTTTGAAGGCCTGCATAAAATGTTTAATACCAAAGAATCATATGTATTTTTTTGAAATAATTTGTATACCCTGCAGAGCCACTTCAATGGCCTATAACAGGGTATAGTCTGTTGTTTCAATATTTTCACCTGCTAGTAGATATTTAGATTAAATCCTTAAAGGGCCGCTGTTACCCCGCCATCCGTCTATATACGCAACTTGCTTACAACTGAAGCTCCGCATCTTTCAACGCACACTTTTCTTTGCACTAGTTTTGATTATGCCATTGATATTAATGCAAGAAAAATGCATTCCCACATTAACCGGCTGCAATATGTTTTTAATGGAGCAACTTGTTTGGTTGACGATGTATCTAAGTGCGATCATTTATGCAAAAATGCCCAGAGTTTAAGATCTTGATGCTCATGCATATTTTATCGCAGACTGGACTTCATTTTATAAAAAAACTGTTTTAAGTAGTTTTATTAATTGATGAATAACTATATTTACTTATCCACGTGTGACCTTTAATCTACTCTTATTAAAGCTTATTTTATAGATGTATGTATTCATTGTATACAATGTTATTCATGTGCCGCTCTCAGATGCAAATAAAGTCTACTTACTTACTTACGTTACGCTATTAGAGGTCCCTGGAATTCTTTGTAAAGAGTTGATACATCTACCGCTGAGACTATGCTATGATGAAGCAAAGAAACAATAATTGATTTTTACCAGTGATTTTCCCAGCTATGCAATTTCAGCAGGTCGCGTCATGGTCATGTTATTCAGCAGGTCTAAGAAATTAATGTTTGAGTTTGACGCATCAAGCAGCATAACTTATTATTATATATATATATATATATATATATATATATATATATATATATATATAACGAAGAAAATTATTACTGAACGCTTATAGCCCAATTGTTGCAGCACATTCAAATTTAAAAGAATTCAGCATTTAAACGTTAAACGTAGTTACTTTAGGCTACTAATCTTCAAAGATTTGGAAGTACTAATCAGCTACTCAGAACTTCATGAACATGTATGCTAATAAGACGTAGGCTACGACATTACAGAAAGTCAACCAGACCTCTGAGACCTGTCTATAGCATAACCGCTGGTCCGCTTAATGTCTTAAAGTCTTGAGACGGTGACTGCCGGTGTCACGAAACAGAGTATCCCCCCTAAATAAGCCCCTAAATAAGCAGGGATCACGACAAATGGTTCACCGCAAATGGTTAACCGACAAATGGTTCACCGACAAAAGGTTGACGACAATAGGTTCACGACAAAAGGTTGACGACAATAGGTTGACGACAAAAGGTTCACGACAAAAGGTTGACGACAATAGGTTCACGACAAAAGGTTCACTAAAAATTCGAAACTTTAATGAAAATCGGTAATCTATCTTCTTACCGTGCCATATTATTTGTGGACTCTATCCTACCGATTTCGCGTTATTTTATGCGTTCTATCTTTCTGAATTCCAAATGAAAGAGTAATAGCGCACAATAATTATTGTCCAATTAATGTACTAGCATAGGGTACTTATAATTATTTTTTTTAAACAGAAAGAAATGGATTAAAATATTGTGCTTAAAATATTGTACTAAACCACCAGCGCCGTCAACTCCGAGTTGTCTCACGATCCCTCTCTCATAATGCTACTGTGATTCTTGTGCATGCCTTTGTCACCTGTCTAAGTGCTCACCCTTCAACAGAAACATTATTTTCAAGGCAAGATACACTGTAGAAATCCATTGCAAATAATGCTGTTGCCAAGGCCGTATTCAGGGGGGTGTTTTGGGTGTTTAAACACCCCCCGAAATTAAATAATGTATAATATAAATATTGCATTTACTAAAATACGGTGTAAGAACTAAGAGCACTCATGTGAACTTAGATGATGCAGCTCTACAGTGCTTTGAGAGCTCACAGCGCTCCTCCAAACCCCTTATAGACGGTTGACTTGGTTGCTTAATTTTTGTCGGCTTGTTCAAGAACGAGTAAACACCCCCCGAAACAAAATCCTGGCTACGGCCTTGGCTGTTACTGAACCATACCAGTTAAATACTTATGGTCTAGGTATGTGAAAGCGCTCTTTAGGGCCTGAAGGCAAACCTCTGTGCTAACAAAAACCACAATCATCCATCTTATTCAATCACACCTGTCTAAGTGCTCACCCTTCAACAGAAACATTATTGTCAAGGCAAGATACACTGTAGAAATCCATTGCAAATAATGCTGTTACTGAACCCTTCCATTTAAATACTTATAGTTTAGGTATAAGAAAGCGCTCTCTAGGGCCCGAAGAGAGACACCTATGCTAACCAAAACCGCAATCACACACCTTATTCAACCACTCTTCTCTAAGTGCTCACCCTTCAACTCAAACCTTATTGTCAAGGCAAAATCACTGTAGAAATCCATTGCAAATAATGCTGTTACTGAACCATACCAGTTAAATACTTATGGTCTAGGTATGTGAAAGCGCTCTTTAGGGCCTGAAGGCAAACCTCTGTGCTAACAAAAACCACAATCATCCATCTTTTTCAATCACACCTGTCTAAGTGCTCACCCTTCAACAGAAACATTATTGTCAAGGCAAGATACACTGTAGAAATCCATTGCAAATAATGCTGTTACTGAACCCTTCCATTTAAATACTTATAGTTTAGGTATAAGAAAGCGCTCTCTAGGGCCCGAAGAGAGACACCTATGCTAACCAAAACCGCAATCACACACCTTATTCAACCACTCTTCTCTAAGTGCTCACCCTTCAACTCAAACCTTATTGTCAAGGCAAAATCACTGTAGAAATCCATTGCAAATAATGCTGTTACTGAACCATACCAGTTAAATACTTATGGTCTAGGTATGTGAAAGCGCTCTTTAGGGCCTGAAGGCAAACCTCTGTGCTAACAAAAACCACAATCATCCATCTTTTTCAATCACACCTGTCTAAGTGCTCACCCTTCAACAGAAACATTATTACCAAGCCAAAACACACAGTAGAAATCCATTGCAAATAGTGTTGTTACTGGACCCTTCCAATCAAGTACTCATCGTCTGGGTATGTCAGAGCCTTTTATAGGACTTGAAGAGCACCCTTGGTACTTACCAAAACCACAATCACCCAGCTTTTTCAATCACTCTTCTCTGATTGCTCACCTTGCAACTGAAACATTATTATCAAGCCAAAACACACAGTAGAAATCCATTGCAAATAGTGTTGTTACTGGACCCTTCAAATGAAGTACTCATCGTCTGGGTATGTCAGAGCCTTTTATAGGACCTGAAGAGCACCCTTGGTACTTACCAAAACCACAATCACCCAGCTTTTTCAATCACTCTTCTCTGATTGCTCACCTTGCAACTGAAACATTATTACCAAGCCAAAACACACAGTAGAAATCCATTGCAAATAGTGTTGTTACTGGACCCTTCAAATGAAGTACTCATCGTCTGGGTATGTCAGAGCCTTTTATAGGACCTGAAGAGCACCCTTGGTACTTACCAAAACCACAATCACCCAGCTTTTTCAATCACTCTTCTCTGATTGCTCACCTTGCAACTGAAACATTATTATCAAGCCAAAACACACAGTAGAAATCCATTGCAAATAGTGTTGTTACTGGACCCTTCAAATTAAGTACTCATCGTCTGGGTATGTCAGAGCCTTTTATAGGACCTGAAGAGCACCCTTGGTACTTACCAAAACCACAATCACCCAGCTTTTTCAATCACTCTTCTCTGATTGCTCACCTTGCAACTGAAACATTATTATCAAGCCAAAACACACAGTAGAAATCCATTGCAAATAGTGTTGTTACTGGACCCTTCCAATCAAGTACTCATCGTCTGGGTATGTCAGAGCCTTTTATAGGACCTGAAGAGCACCCTTGGTACTTACCAAAACCACAATCACCCAGCTTTTTCAATCACTCTTCTCTGATTGCTCACCTTGCAACTGAAACATTATTATCAAGCCAAAACACACAGTAGAAATCCATTGCAAATAGTGTTGTTACTGGACCCTTCAAATGAAGTACTCATCGTCTGGGTATGTCAGAGCCTTTTATAGGACTTGAAGAGCACCCTTGGTACTTACCAAAACCACAATCACCCAGCTTTTTCAATCACTCTTCTCTAAGTGCTCACCCTTCAACTGAAACATTTTTGTCAAGCCAAAATACACTGCAGAAATCCATTGCAAATTATGCTGTTACTGAACCCTTCTAATTACATACTTATCGTCCAGGTATGAGAATGCACTCTCTAGGGCCTGAAGAGAAACCTTTATGCTTACCAAAACCCAATCAACCACCTTTTTCAATCACCCAGTATTCTCTGAGTGCTCACCCTTTTTCAAACATTTTTTCAAAATACACTGTAGAAATCCATTGCAAATAATGCTGTTACTCACCCCTTTAAATACTTATCGTCCAGGTAAGACACTATCAAGCCAAAACACACAGTAGAAATCCATTGCAAATAGTGTTGTTACTGGACCCTTCAAATGAAGTACTCATCGTCTGGGTATGTCAGAGCCTTTTATAGGACTTGAAGAGCACCCTTGGTACTTACCAAAACCACAATCACCCAGCTTTTTCAATCACTCTTCTCTGATTGCTCACCTTGCAACTGAAACATTATTATCAAGCCAAAACACACAGTAGAAATCCATTGCAAATAGTGTTGTTACTGGACCCTTCCAATCAAGTACTCATCGTCTGGGTATGTCAGAGCCTTTTATAGGACCTGAAGAGCACCCTTGGTACTTACCAAAACCACAATCACCCAGCTTTTTCAATCACTCTTCTCTGATTGCTCACCTTGCAACTGAAACATTATTATCAAGCCAAAATACACTGCAGAAATCCATTGCAAATTATGCTGTTACTCAACCCTCTAAATTAAATACTTATCGTCCAGGTATGTGCACAAATAGTGTTGCTGTTAGGGCCTGAAGAGAAACCTTCAAATCACCACAGTACTCAACCACCTTTTTCAATCAACTCTTCTCTAAATGCTCACAACTGAAACATTATTCTCAAGCCAAAACACACAGTAGAAATCCATTGCAAATAGTGTTGTTACTGGACCCTTCAAATTAAGTACTCATCGTCTGGGTATGTGAGAGCCCTATAGGACTTGAAGAGCACCCTTGGTACTTACCAAAACCACAATCACCCAGCTTTTTCAATCACTCTTCTCTGATTGCTCACCTTGCAACTGAAACATTATTACCAAGCCAAAACACACAGTAGAAATCCATTGCAAATAGTGTTGTTACTGGACCCTTCCAATCAAGTACTCATCGTCTGGGTATGTCAGAGCCTTTTATAGGACTTGAAGAGCACCCTTGGTACTTACCAAAACCACAATCACCCAGCTTTTTCAATCACTCTTCTCTGATTGCTCACCTTGCAACTGAAACATTATTATCAAGCCAAAACACACAGTAGAAATCCATTGCAAATAGTGTTGTTACTGGACCCTTCCAATCAAGTACTCATCGTCTGGGTATGTCAGAGCCTTTTATAGGACTTGAAGAGCACCCTTGGTACTTACCAAAACCACAATCACCCAGCTTTTTCAATCACTCTTCTCTGATTGCTCACCTTGCAACTGAAACATTATTATCAAGCCAAAACACACAGTAGAAATCCATTGCAAATAGTGTTGTTACTGGACCCTTCAAATGAAGTACTCATCGTCTGGGTATGTCAGAGCCTTTTATAGGACCTGAAGAGCACCCTTGGTACTTACCAAAACCACAATCACCCAGCTTTTTCAATCACTCTTCTCTGATTGCTCACCTTGCAACTGAAACATTATTATCAAGCCAAAACACACAGTAGAAATCCATTGCAAATAGTGTTGTTACTGGACCCTTCAAATGAAGTACTCATCGTCTGGGTATGTCAGAGCCTTTTATAGGACCTGAAGAGCACCCTTGGTACTTACCAAAACCACAATCACCCAGCTTTTTCAATCACTCTTCTCTGATTGCTCACCTTGCAACTGAAACATTATTACCAAGCCAAAACACACAGTAGAAATCCATTGCAAATAGTGTTGTTACTGGACCCTTCCAATCAAGTACTCATCGTCTGGGTATGTCAGAGCCTTTTATAGGACCTGAAGAGCACCCTTGGTACTTACCAAAACCACAATCACCCAGCTTTTTCAATCACTCTTCTCTGATTGCTCACCTTGCAACTGAAACATTATTACCAAGCCAAAACACACAGTAGAAATCCATTGCAAATAGTGTTGTTACTGGACCCTTCAAATGAAGTACTCATCGTCTGGGTATGTCAGAGCCTTTTATAGGACTTGAAGAGCACCCTTGGTACTTACCAAAACCACAATCACCCAGCTTTTTCAATCACTCTTCTCTGATTGCTCACCTTGCCATTATAGCCTAAAATTAGCCTATATAGAATTAGGCCTACTGAGTGCGGGGTTGTCAGAGATATATGAGAGAGAAGGCAGAGACAGACAGAGACAGAGAAGATAAAGAGAGACAGACAGATTGAAGAAAGAAGATACCATCGACAGAAAAAGGGGCGAAGAAGGATCCGAGTGGCTGTCCCCTCCGCTGGGAGGGACTAATTCAAGTCTGAAGGATATATATATATATATATATATATATATATATATATATATATATATATATATATATATATATATATATATATACTTACTATATTATACATGTAATCCCTTGATATAAATACGATATAGAATAGATCTTACACATGTGCAAACAATATAAACGGAATGTTAATAAACAGAACTCATTAATTCTGGTAAATTGTTGATGGCAACGTGTTGACGTGTCAGCTGCCGGGTCTCATTGGTCCAGTTTCCACTTGGCAATTATTTAACAAAAATAGCATTAAAAATTTCTTTTAAAATTTGGGGGGGACAACTGTATACTGTGTCCCCCCCGCTGTTAAAGGTGGGGGGGACATGTCCCCTCGTCCCCCCCGGGATCGCCGCCCCTGGGCATAGAGAGCGAGAGGTACCGATAGAGAGTTCCGTAGGCGGACATGCTTTGTAGGCTGCTATTAGCGACGTGTATAGGCCTATTGCAGGCTGTCTGTTCTGTTAGTTGTTAAGAAAATTTGGTAAACCCGTAGTTTAGGTTGCTAAATTATTTTATATTGTCAACATGAAATGGAAGCTGGATTGAGGAAAAAAATTGTTTCCTAACTGGAAGTGGGACTGATGAAACTATTTCTATCTTTAAATAGAAGTTGGATTGATGGAAATAATTTTTATCGTAAATAAAAGCTGGATTGATGAAACTTAGTTTTGATGCAATAGAAGCTGGAATAATGAAAATAATTGTTTCCGTAAGTCGAAGCTGGACCCATGGAAAAAGTTCTTTGCTTACATAAAAGTTCCATTGATGAAAAATAATTTTCTGGTTAAATAGAAGTTGGGTCATTTTTTCGTTAAATGGAAGCTGGATTGATTAAAAAAATTCTCGATGAAATGGAAGCGGGATTGATTATAGTTATGATGGACATAGGTAGAGTGCTTACTTACCAACGTGAAGTACGGCATTGAAGACATTAGAATAATTTAGCAACCTAAACTACGGGATTACCGAAAATTTTATGTCTTCTGCGATTTGTGTTCTTGTGAATTGTTTATAATTGTCATAACATGTAAATGTACAGCGCAGTGCGTTTGTCAGGCGCTTATGATTAAATAAAAGATATTATTATTATGATTATGATTTGCCGTGAATTTTGCCGTTTGCCGTGAATTTTGCCTTTTCCCGTGATTTTCCGTAATTTTTCACATTTTGAGCACTTTTTTCTAAAAACACGTTAAAAATGGTTGCGAAACACGTCAAAAATGGCGACGACGACCAAAAAAAAGGTCATCGGAAACATTTTTCACGTTGCCGTGAATTTTTTGCACGGTGCCGTGAATTTTTTGATTTTTGCAAAAGTATGCCGTGATTTTTGTCACTTTTTGACCGTGAATTAGGGACTGCCCTAATTATTTTTATTATCGTCGTCGTCCTGCACGCATTTTCGCCGATCCCAGGTGAGTAGAGCAAAAAATTTCGGACTAGTCAGGATAATTTATCGTTTTTGCTTACTTAATAATATTATATGCATGGCATTTCAATACCAATGTCTAGGATAATTGTCATCAATCCAACTTCTACTTAGGCAAGAAATATTTTTCATCAATCCAGCTTCTATTTAAGCAAGAATTATTTCTTCTTTAATCCACTTTCTGCTTATGGAAGAATTATTTTCATCAATCCAACTTCTTCTGAAGCAAGAGTTATTGTCGCCAATCCAGCTTCTATTTAAAGTTATCCTATATAAAATAATTTAAAGCGTTAAAACGATAAATTATCCTGATTAGTCAGAAAATTGTTGCTGTACTCACCTAGGATCGGCGAAAATGCGTAAGGTCACTCCATTCAATACGCGACCCAGCTAGGCCACATTAATCTCACCCTACCTAGGGTTGATGCCTTTGCAAAAAGATCTTTTATTATGAGAAAGTTTCATGACTTTGAATAAATGTTTCTATTATTTATTTCTTCTGTAAACGACTGTGGGTTTGCTGGTAGTTAAATAAAGAATTCTTACTTACTTAGTTTCCACAGAGAACTCGTTTTGGAATGTTAACGCTTCGTACAATCGCCAGATGGCAAAAATGAATAAATCCAACTTCTATCGATCGCAAATCTTTTAGTTAAAGCCATTTTGAAGATTTCGACAGAGCAAGCGTCGGTAACTAGTAGTTTCATCGCTATTTATTGTTATTATTATTATTATTATAAGTTATTTCCTGTCCTTCATTCATTGACAATTTAAGAATGTTTGGTAATTTTAGCGTTGATTTCCCTAGATTTTTCAAAAGCTTTTGACTCTGTGCGCCATTCCACCCTTGCACAAAAGCTTTCCCAGCTGGAAATCCCAGATCATATCTACAATTGGCTGGTTGAATTTTTGCAAGACAGAAAACACTTTGACATGCTTCTCCAGGCTGAAATCAACCATTGCATCCATCAACGCCAGCGTTGTTCAAGGCTCTGGGGTAGGCCCATCATCTTACATCGCCGATGCCTCGGATTTGCACCCAGTCAATCCTCAGAACTTGATCAGAAAGTATGCGGATGACACTTATTTAATTATAGGTGCCTCCATGAGGAGTTCCACTCCGCAGGAGTTGGAAAATGTATCGGAATGGGCCGTGAGGAACAATCTACGACTCAACGAGAGCAAATCCCAGGAAATGATCATCCACCGTCGACGTGTCAAAGGAACATCTGACCCACCTACCTTAGGAATCGTGAGAGTAACATCAATGCTCATGCTCGGAGTGACAATTGCAAACGATCTTAGTGCTTCTTCCCATGTCAACAGGATTCTAAGTGCATGCTCTGGTTCGCTCCACGCTCTCAGAGTCCTCAGGGCACACGGTCTCCCTCCGACAGCGCTCCATGAAGTTGCACGTGCAACTACCATCTCTCGCCTTCTTTATGCCTCCCCTGCTTGGTGGGGATTCACCACCGCAAGTGACCGACTAAAACTCCAACGTTTCCTGCAAAGGGCCAAACGACTGGGCTACCTTCCTCCTCAACAACAGGATTTAGACCGAATGATGGAAGAAGCAGATGTCAAACTCCTGCTTGCGGTCAACCGGAACTCACAACATGTGCTTAGAGGCCTCTTTCCTCCGACCGTTTGTAGGCCTTATGCTCTGCGCCCTAGACCTCATGAATATGAACTCCCAAAAAAGATGACCACAATTTCATCTCTAGGGTTCTATATCGTACCATTCGGGATGTTAAGTTTTAACTCTCAATCCTGACTATAGGCATAAACTTATAGTTTTTAATTTCATTACTTTCATTATCTCATGTAAACAAGTTGCGGTATGTCAACTTTGGGTAATCCCGTAGTTTAGGTTGCTAAATTATTCTAATGTCTTCAATGCCGTACTTCACGTTGGTAAGTAAGCACTCTACCTATGTCCATCATAACTATAATCAATCCCGCTTCCATTTCATCGAGAATTTTTTGATCAATCCAGCTTCCATTTAACGAAAAAATGACCCAACTTCTATTTAACCAGAAAAAATCAATGGAACTTTTATGTAAGCAAAGAACTTTTCCATGGGTCCAGCTTCGTACGGAAACAACTTTTCATTATTCCAGCTTCTATTGCATCAAAAACTAAGTTTCATCAATCCAGCTTTTATTTACGATAAAAATTATTTCCATCAATCCAACTTCTATTTAACTATAGAAATAGCTTCATCAGCCCCACTTCCAGTTAGGGAAACAATTTTTTTCCTCAATCCGGCTTCCATTTGATTTTGACAATATAAAATAATTTAGCAACCTAAACTACGGGCTCAACTTTGTATTAATAATAAACGAACTCTATCTAGCGTATTTAATTCATGATGCAAGCCGAGTATTTTCGAGTATTTATATCATCTTCGATTCTTCGGTAATCTATCGTTTTAGCGTTCTAAATTATTCGCCATTGTATGGGTTTTAGCGTTGGTTGAATACAAGTTGGACTGACGAAAAGAATTCTTAGAGTTTTATACACCTTGAGCCCCGATTTGAAACGAATCCTACGCCTAGTAGGAAGCCAATGCAAAGATTTAAGTAAAGATGTTATAAAAATTGTGCTTATATTTTGATGTATTATTTATTGCTGTAGCCGAACTTAAAATTTAGGGTAATCCCGTAGTTTAGGTTGGTAAATTATTTGAATATCTTCAATACCGAACTTCATGTTGGTAAGTAAGCAATCTACCTATGTCCATGATAACTATCGTCAATCCCGCTTCCATTTCATCGAAAATTTGTTTTAATCAATCCAGCTTCCATTTCATGAAAAAAATTAGCCAACTTCTATTTAACCCAAAAAATATTTTTCATCAATGAAACTTTTATTTAAGCAAAGAACTATTCTCATGGGTCCAGCTTCTACTTACGGAAACAATTATTTTAATCATTCCAGCTTCTATTGCTTCAAAAACATAGTTTCATCAATCCAGCTTCTATTTACGGTAAAAATTATTTTCATCAATCCAACTTCTGTTTAAAGATAGAAATGGTTTCATCAGTCCCACTTCTAGTTAGCGAAACAATTTTTTTCCTCAATCCAGCTTCCATTTTAATTTTACGATATAAAATAATTTAGCAACCTAAACTACGGGTTTACCCCAAAATCTTCTTCGAAAAGTTCATCATCCAGTCTCGAAGTCGGACCATGAACCAGCCAATGTCCTCTCCTCACCTAACTACACTTATCAGGCCTTCGAATCATAATGTGTTGTCGTCAAACTACATAGTTACATCTGAATTAAATATTATCAATATCTACTGACTTCCTACAGTACCGTCTTACTCTGCAAACCCTAGGGCTTTCCTTGAAGAATGTAAATTCTTTCTGTCTGCTGTGGATCCGATCTTGGTTTCAATTTGCAGACGACCTCTTGGATTACAGTAATTCACCTACTGTAACATTATTCATACTTTTAAAACATTTACTTAAGTCAGGTTGGCAAGACAAAAGTAAGTCGCTAACACTTTGTACTACAGAAACCTCCAAATGCATGCATGATTTGTGATAATCCATCTTAGTTTAACAACAGATAAATTCTGCTTTAATAGGGAAAAATGCTTCAATTACTACTTATACACTGTGGCATAAATTTATAAGTGAAAGTTGGAACTTCTGTTTCATTTCATTGTGACCTTAGTTATACATGTACATTGTTTTTTTTGGGTCTGGATTGTAGGTCTGAACATGGATGCAAAAAACCACATACAGGAAGACCAGTACATGAGTAAATATTGTAACAAAACACAGGTACAAAATGCTCCTGTCAAAATCCGTGAAAGAACCAACACTTGGGAGAAACAATTCAAGTGTGAAATATGTAAAAAAGCATTTTCCCGAAAGGACTATCTGGAAAGGCATAAAAGAATCCACACTGGAGAAAAACTCTATACGTGCAGTTTTTGTTGGAAATCATTTCAACGGATGGATTATCTGGAGCATCACTCAAGAATCCACACTGGAGAAAAACCTTACAAATGTGAATTTTGTAGCAAAGAATTTAAATGGAGGACAAACCTCAAACTCCATGAAAGAATTCATGCTGATGAAAGACCATACAAGTGTAGTCTATGTCCAAAGGCATATATACAAAAGAGCAATTTAGACAGCCATACAAAAACCCACACTAGAGAAAAACCATTTAAGTGCACCTTGTGTCACAAATCATTTGCTGTAAAATCGAATCTGAAACAACATGCAAAGACCCATACTGAGGACAGACCATACAAATGTAATTTTTGCAACAAAGCATTTTCACTCAAAAATAATTTGGAAATTCATACAAGAACCCACACTGGAGAAAAGCCGTACAGTTGCCAGTTTTGTGACAGATCCTTTAAAAAAAAAAGTGGTCTTCATGTCCATACAAGAGTTCACACTGGAGAAAAACCATTTAAGTGCAGTTTTTGTGAGAAAGCATTTGCAGGTGATGGCGATCTGAAGAAGCACTTGAGAATCCACACTGGGGAAAATCCATTCAAGTGCAATTTATGCCACAAAGCATTTCCACGAAGTGACTATCTCAAAACTCACATGATAACCCACACTAAGGAAAGAATATACAAATGCAATCTGTGTGATAAAACATGTGCACAGAAGCGTTCTCTACAATACCACAAAAGAAGTCACACTGGGAAGAAACCATACATGTGTCAGATATGCAAGAAAACGTTTTCACTACTTACAGGTCTCCAAACACATAGAAGAACCCACACTGGAGAAAAACTCTACCATTGCAATATTTGTAAAAAACATTTATATGCAATGACTATCTCAAAGCGCACATGAGAACCCACACTAGAGGAAAACCATATAAATGTGAGTTATGTAGCAAGTCATTTGCGTCCAGTGGCCATCTCAAATGTCATTTAAGAATCCACAGTGGAGAAAAACCGTATGAATGCAGTTTATGTTACAAGAAATTCACAAGGAGTCATCATGTACAATGCCATTTAAGGTTGCACAACGGAGATAAGTCGTACAGGCACAAAGTCTGTCTAAAGGCCTTTGATTCCAGCAATAGGCTGATTGAGCATGAAACGATTAACATTGGAAACAAACGCTTCATCCCAGTGAAAGGTCGAAACGTTGCACTGAGTAAGACAAGACAGAGACGCAGTAGAAAACAATTGCATAATAGTTTGTCTGCAAATGGAGATTATGTTGGCGAAAAAGATTTGTCAACAACAGAAACTATGAAAGACCTTTCATTTAGAAAGAGCACAGATAAAAGCCAACTTTCTGGAGATCATTTGACTACCACTGCTGATGTTGGTGATTTTGCTATTGTGTCTTACGGTTGTGGATTGTGTGATGAAATGTTTGAAGTCAAAACGGAATTCATGGAACATTGTTTTCATCACTTCAATGATGCTCCCCAGAAAGATACATTTCTAGAGCTATTTGAAATGGATCTCTAAGCTATGTTCCTTGAGAACAGAAAACAGTCTATTGTTTCGTTATATTTATTTTACATTAAGTTTAACAATCGCTTACTTCTTCTGGTGATGGTAAACACTCAGCTGAACGTAGACGTATCAATTAAGTCATGACAAGCTGTTATGCTTCAGCCTACCTCCATGCTATATGAAAGCAGAATTTAAATGATTTTGCATTCATATACACGACTCTGGTCCAAGTGGTCCAAGAAGGGATGCATTGTGTTCAACAATCCTTCAAGGCTTCATCTTCTATAGGACTGCATGTCAAAACTATGTCAAGTTTCTTACTGAAGAACTCTGTGGTCTTCCAAGTGGTGTAACTGTAGTTGAGTTCATATGGTCATCTACTCTGTTGATGAACATGGACGTTATTTTGTGGTGCATTTGAATTTGAAATGGTTTAGGGTTCATAGTGTTTCCTAAAAAAACAGTTAGTAATTGTGTACATGTAGATTCCTTTATGTAAATCAAATTGAGTAAATCTAATCTAAAAGTAAGTCTAAAAAATTTCTGAGCACCTCACAAAATACGCTTCATCTTAATCCCCGGTGATATATCTCACTCATAATATCTGCAAGTCAGAGTTTAGCTATTTCGGAAATTAGCAAAATTCAGTATTTGTATACATGTTCGCCTGTTCATCTGTTTGCTTGTACCTGGGCTTGCATGTCTTCTGCCACCATAGAGTGATGGGTTGTACAGAAATGTCCTGACAGTTTCTGTTGGATTTCCCGAGCATTTATTTGCATAGTGTAGCACTACATGCTATTTACCGGTACTTATTTTGTTAGCGATGGACAGTAGTTTCAATTGTCCCAAAATATTAAATTTTCATGATTTTGAACAAATATAAAATACTGTTCATAGTAACTAATATCAGAAAAATGCATTGCTCACATTATGTAGATCTGAACAATTGTTTTGTGTACACTACATGCCATTTCGTCGTGTACCTAAAGACGAATTTAGATTAAGATATACTTATCGGAAATTACATTTAAACATGATCTTTTGAGGTTCTTACAAGTGAGGTTTTCGAAAGGCGCTAAGGAAATAGCCCGATACATAGTCCTACATTCGTTCATACAAACGATATAGAAAATCTACAGCACCTCATTATTGCTCTGTAGACGTGTTACTCGAACAGTAACCCGTTACATGGTGCCTGACTATTTGTTCTGTAAACTGGAATAGACGGTATCCTTAGAATAACTGCCTAACTTGTAATATGCACTGTGCAATATATTTGTTTCGTAAACGATCTTGGTCTCATCACTGCTATAATTTGTACAGGAGTTAATGTGCTCCTTTTAATAGTTGTTTTCCAACTGTTATTGCTTTAATTGACAACTTTCCATATGTTCTTCAAGACCTCAACCATTACTTCAAAACCGTCTCTTCACTGGGAACTCCTTTCAATCTACCGTCCCTTCTCAAATCTAGCATTCTTCCTATCTAGACTCCCTGAACGGTTCCGCGAAAACTCGTCTACAGACTTCGTCTACGACACTGGTCTTCGTCTACAAGAGTCGGGGAATCAGAGGCGAGACGGACCCCGTAAGGAATTTTCGGATTTAAATAGCCATAAATGTGCAACAAGTTAGCAATTTATTTTCTACTCACAGCCCATGAAGTTACTTAGCTATGGGCAACACAAATTCAATTGCATCCACTTCGGAAGATGAGATTTTTCTAATTAAATTTTTTTGTAATTATGGTCTATCTTGCCCAATACTGGGGCAATATGGACCACTGTAGTCCATCTTGTCCCCACACATTACTCTATTTTTAAGCATGTGTTGAGCTCATGTAGAATAGGATTTGCATGTACAAATGTGATTATCTCTATAATAAATAGTGAGAATAACACAAAAGACTTGTTAGACTATTATTTCAACACTAGATGGTTGCCCGTCCTTGGACGGTAAAGTTCAGCGAGAAAATAAGCCTACATACAGGTTTTATACATTTTCTGTATGATTATAATAATGATTATAATAATAATAATAATAATAATAATAAGCGATACTTGTACACATAGGAAGATTAACTGTTTATCACAGCCAAATGAGCAATAACTTGCTTATCATAGCACAATCCAAAAAATTCATAACTACTCAAATCTATGATGGACTTCATGAGAAATCTAACACCTAACCTCAGAGTTTCAGATACACGAGTAAACACAACAAACTAACATCAAGAGAAGGGTTTCTGCAGGTACCGGTTACCAATTGGCAAATCCTCATGCAAACGTTACGTAAATATTGCAAAATCCATGTTGGGAAATGTTTTCTACTTTCAAGGAATTTAACTCAATGGATGCATATCAAATAGTTCAAGAAATGTGTCTTTCTGTGGAGCATCATTGAAGTGATGAAAACAGTGTCTCATGAATTCCGTCTTAATTTCGAACATTTCATCGCACATTCCACAACCAAAAGCTCTGAAAAATAAATGACTCAGATCACCAGAAGTTGACGACTGATCTCCAGAATGTTGGTCTTCATCTGCACTTGGCTTCTTATGCCAATTAGATGAAAGGTCTTTCATAGTTTGTATTGTTGACAAATCCTTATCATCAAAATGGTTGTCATCTTCAGTCAATGTGTTAATTTTGTTACTCAAATTCCTACCACAATGTCTCTTCCCTGTCACGTTCAATACAACACCTTGGTGTGATTGTTCTACAGGTTTGATCTTTCGATGCTCATTCAAGCAAATGCTGCAATCAGAAGTGTTATGACAGAATCCATGCTTGTGTGGTTTACGTCCCCTGTGTGTTGTCAAATGGCCTTTAAGATAACGACTCCTAGGAAATGCTTTGTAACACAAAGAGCGTTTAATTTTTTTTTCTCCAATGTGGGTTCTTAAATGTTTTCTGAAATTAGCATTATCCGCAAATGCTTTGTCACATGAATCACATTTATATGGTTTTTCTCCAGTGTGTGTTCTTAAATGGCCTTTAAGATGATGACTCCTCGTAAATGTTTTGTAACACAAATGGCATTTAAATGGTTTTTCTCCAGTGTGGGTTCTTAAATGCCACCTGAGACTACTCCAGTGCGCAAATGCCTTGATACATGACTCACATTTATATGGTTTTTCTCCAGTGTGGGTGCTTAAATGACTCTTGAGATTGCTACTGTTTACAAATGCCATGTTACATGATTTACATTTATATGGTTTTTCACCCGTGTGGATTCTTTCATGAAGATGAAGACCATAAATCCTTGAAAACGTTTTGTTGCATAACAGACACAAGTATGGCTTTTCTCCAGTGTCAGTTTTTGTATGGTGTGCCACTTGGGACTTTGGGACAAATGTCTTCCTACACAAATTGTATGCCTTTTCTTCAGAGTGGGTTATCATGTGCACTTTGAGAGAGTTATTCGCTGCAAATGCTTTCTCACATAAATTACACCTGTGTGGCTCTTCTCCAGTATGGGTTCTTGTATGTACAACAAGACCAGTACGATATGAAAAGAGTTTGTTGCAAATCTTACAAATGTATGGTTTTTCTCCAGTGTGTATTCTTGTATGGTCTTTCAGATATTGCTTAGACACAAATGCTTTGTCACAAAACATACATATGTATGATTTTTCCATACTGTGGACCCGTTCTTTGTGGAGTTCCATACTTGACTTTTGTGCAAATGCTTTGTTGCATAAGTTGCAAGTGTATGGTTTTTCTCCAGTGTGAGTTCTTAAATGGTATTGAAGATGATGACTCCTTGGAAATGTTTTGTAGCACACATGACATTTGTACGGTTTTTCTCCAGTGTGGGTTCTTAAATGCCATCTGAGACTACTGCTGTCTGCAAATGCCTTGCCACATGACTCACATTTATACGGTTTTTCTCCCGTGTGGGTTCTAAAATGGCTTCTGAGTCTATTCAAGTCTGCAAAACCCTTGTTACATGATTCACACTTATATGGCGTTTCTCCAGTGTGTGTTGTGTTGTGGCTTGTCAGATTATGCTTCTGTGTAAAAACTTTGTCACAAAACTTACATTTGTATGGGTTTTTCCCCATTATGGGTGTTTGTATGGGATTTCAGATGACCCTTCTGTGCAAATTTTTTGTGACAGAAATTGCAATTGTATAATGTTTCTCCAGTATGGATTCTTATGTGGATTTGTAGAATGGCCTTCTTTGCAAATGTTTTGTTACAATACTGACAATTGTATCGTTTCTCCTGGTAATGGTTTCTTGCTTGCATCGTCAGACCTTCAATACAGTCAAAAACACATCATATAACTAGAATATGTGCAAGAGTTTATTTTTTCTCTTACATTTATTAAACAATTATAAATTTCACAGTTAACGTTATGATGATCCACATCCAGAAGTCTTTTAATAAATGTTTAGGAGTCCAATATTTGAAAGTATAGATCTTAGCAACTGTTAGTACAAATTGGATGACAGTTTTAAGAGCTATATTGGATATCCTCTAATTTAAGCTTCATTAATAATGTTCAAATGTGCACTGAAATCAGTTCAACTGGAAAATATTCAGTTAGCAGCAATCCTTATTAACCAGGCACAATGGATACTGTTTCTTATTATGTGTACTCTGTGTTCATTCCTAAATGGTAACTGTCAATCAGTATTGAACAGTTTCTTCACACAAGATCAAACGAATTATGCCATTTTGTGTGTACAGATTATTTCAGAAGTTCTTCTGTGCATAAGATTTATGGGTAAATCTATTTTTTCAGTGTCCCTGATTATATTGTTTCGTGATTATAGCCTAGCATTTCATCACTCCAAATGAACAATACCACCGTATCTTTTTTTTGAATGGGTGTAACAATAATTTTATTAAGTGCAAAAAATGAAAACATCACAAGGGAAATTTTTTACTTATATAATGGGTTTATCGACCATTTGAAATACTATTTAAGTCAAGAAGGACGCCAAACAAAGACTTTCAATGCTAGCTTTAGCTTTTTATTTATTAATGTTGTGTGAAAACAATGCATGTTAGGGTTTCAATTAATTTGTGACGCTGAAACGGTAGCCTAAAATGGCTGAACACAAAAAACAATAGGTTACTGATTTAAAATGTGTTGTGACGATCTTCAACTCTGAATTGTGTAGCATATGCTATCATAAACTACTGCCATACATGTGCAGTTCTGGTAGGCCTACTTTACAAAAAGCATGACGGTTTTATTGACCATAATACAACAGCCGGTGAACAGCTTCTGGTAAGGTTTAATGTTGCATCCTATCTACATGGACACCCAAACTGACTGGTGTTTACGTTGTTTGATTTTTCTGAAGAAAATAAAAAATTCTTCTGATTACAATGCAATTGTGTAAAAGGCAGCAAAGAAAACAGCAATTTGAATAAACTTGGCATCGTTTGTTATGAACTTGACTTAATCTATTTTATAATTTCAGAAATCGGTTTGGCAAAGCAGTGATAATTGATTGACCCTTTTGCATTTGAATAGCAGAGCTTTTACAGTTTTCAGATTAGATAACATTTGAAAAGTAACATTCCCTTTCACGTAGAAAAGTTCATGGTAATCTTGTATTTTCATTATTCGCCTAACATGCAATTGAAGTTCGACTGATGATTTTTTTTTGCTTAAATAGAATATTGATTGACAAAAATAATTCTTCCTTAAATAGAAGTTGCATTGGTGAAATTTGTTGGCTTAAATAGCGGCTAGATTGCTGAAAAATAATTCTTGCATAAAGAAATGTTGGATTGCTGAAAAAATTTGTTGGTTAAATAGAAATTGGATTGATGAGAATAATTCTTGCCTAAATCGAAGCTGGATTGGTGAAAACAGAGTCTTGTTAAACTAGAAGTTGGATTGATGAAAATAATACTTGCATAATAATATTGTATGTTGGGTTATCCCGTAGTATTAGTTTACGTTGCTAAATTATTTCGATTTCTTCAATGCCGTACTAGACGTTGGCAAGTAAGCAGTCTACCAATGTCCATGATAACTGTCATCAATCCATTAAAGACATTTGTTATCAATCCAACTTCTGTTTCAGAAAAAAATGGCAAGCATTTAGTATCGTGGTGCATGTATTTTTCTCCCGTAATTTTAGGCGTCGTGAGAGTCGGTTAGGGTCAGGTTACGCGTCGTGAGGGTCGGTTAGGGTCAGGGTTAGGGTTTGTGTCGTCTTTAGAAAACAACCTTCCGCGGAGCATGCCAAAAAATACCGTCCGCAGCCCGAAAATTGCACCACGATACTAAATGTTTGCCAAAAAAATTACTTCTCATCAATCTATACAAAAAAATTTTATCAATAGAACTTTTATTTAAGTAACGAATTATTCTCATCAATCCAACTTCTACTTGAAGAAACAATTATTGGTAAACCCGTAGTTTAGGTTGCTAAATTATTTTATATCGTAAAATTAAAATGGAAGCGGGATTGATGATAGTTATCATGGACATAGGTAGACTGCACTTACTTACTAACGTCAAGTACGGCACTGAAGACATTCAAATAATTTAACAACCTAAACTACGGGATTACCCAATTATTCCATAATCCAGCTTCCATTTCAAACTGACAATAATATGAAATAATTTAGCAACGAAAACTGTCATCAATCCATCGATTGATGACCTACCGTTGCTGCCATGGACAAAATTAAATTATAAATGCGAGCCTGTCATCGAATCAGTATTTCTTAGAGGGTTAATTAACCAAATAACTACATACCATGGAGCGGAGGAAATAATAATAACGAATCGATTCTTTTGGCGGATACACCAAAATGGCGTTAAATGAAAGCAGATGAATAATAAGTAAAAATTGGAGTAGTATATTATTCTGTCCTCTAGCGATTGAAAACAGCGTTACACATTTCTACATTAGCACGAAACCTCTGTAGTTTGATATCCCCGAGCTCAGTAGAGCACACAGCTATACAACATCACATTGATGGCGCTTAGCAATTATTGTGAGTGAAGGTCTCACACAGTAATTAACCGCTTGAATGGAGGCTCGAACTCGTACAGCGTTACAGGCCAAGAGCTCTAATCCGTGGTGCCTTGCGCTTGGCTTTCGAGCGGCGCTGAAGAAGTTTGGAGATTACGATTACTATCCACTGACCAAAATTATGTGTCAAGTACTTTATTGAGCAAGAATGGCAATCGATGTTATAATCATGCAAAGTCTACTTCTTCTTCCTGTTCTCCGCCCTGAGGCAGGTTCGTAAAAAATTGTGGTGTTACGACAATTCTGCTCTGCCATGGCAAAAGGATTCAAGGAAGCAAGTCACACATTTTAGTTTCCGAGAAAAATGCGAAAAACAACTCAGGCATCACCCATCGGTCTGAATTTACGCAAACAGTTGTTAGTTGGACATGCTTCCTTTTGCCTTGGAATTTTCCAGTACTACTTGGACATGCTTCTTTCTGCCTCTGCTTTCCGCCAGAACCACATGCAATAATAACTATTTACATAGACGATTGTGTTGGACTTGCTTCTTGAACCAAAATGATACCGATATGTCATTTTAACCTTAAACTGGACTTGCTTCCTTTTGCCATGGCAAGGCAGAATTCGTCTACAGACTTTTACTTACTTACTTAATTAGAGTACGACACTTCGTTTACAGACATAAATTTAGTCTACGAAGTTATTTGATATTGTCACTTTAAAATGGAAACGGAATTGATGAAAAAACTGTTTCCCTAAATGGAAATGGGATTGATGACAACATTCCCGTGTTGAAATAGAATCTGGATTGATCGAAATAATCTTTTCCGTAAATAGAAGCTGGATACCATGCTGGATGGATGAAACTAAGTTTTCCATTCAACAGAAGTTGTATTGATGAAAATCATCGTTTCAGTAATTAGAAGCTGGATCCCATGAAAATATCTAGTACGGTTTAAGAAAGCGGCCTCTGTTGATTAGCCCTAATGGATACAGATACACTTGTCTACAGGCGAAATGTCTGTAGACGAATTGTCTGTAGACTGTGTCGTAGACGAAGTATGTAGAGGAGTTGTCACGGTACCCAGCGACGAGAGGTGAGCTAGTTAAACGGGCTCACTTGGCTATTAGGCAGCGCTGGGCTTTTTCGGTTGTGGGCCCTTCCATCTGATATGACCTAAATTTAAACTTGTGCTGCGCTCTTTACTTGTGGTCCACGCGACAGGGTTTTACAGGTCGTTCGTCTTTAGTCGTGGTTGTACTGGGTACGTTCCTGAGTAGGTTCTTGTAGGGGCGCTGTAAACTACATTGTATAATCACCACATTTCAGAGATTTAAATCTCGGGCTAACACGGTCCTTGCACGGGGACCTTAAAAGGCGTGGCGTCCATTAAAACGGGCGAGCGGTGGTGAAGGATCTCACCCGATCAATTCATTGCAAAATTAGCAGGGTCGAGGCCATATACGGTCCCTATAGAAAAACGCGAACATTTACATTTTCACGTGTGATAGCTTACTTCATAATTATAGGCCTACGAGTTGTCACTCTCTCGAAGAAATGAGTACGACTGTATTTATCATTAACACTCACAAAGCAGATACCTACACATAACATGAACTCCTTGTATACATTCTGATTGGGTCTAATCTACTATTCTAAATATAACGTGCACTCACTAGGCTACAGTGTCTGTTCTTGCAACATTCTAATAAAATGTACATACACATAAAAACCAAAGCAGGCCTACTACTCCTATTAAAACGTAAATTAGTATGTACGTATCACTATGAATATGACAGTTGCTATATAAATGCTCAGAATGAATTAATTAATCTAAACATTGATTTGCCGTTGTGTCCGATTCATCAAACAAAACTCTGATCTTCGAGTCACTACTCATGTAGACGCCACACTTTCCTCCTGTGCCGGGTCTCTTCATGCCTTAAGAACGTTAAGGGCACATGGATTACCATCTGAGGCCCTACATGAAGTGACCAGAGCTACAACAGTCTCCAGGATGATGTACGCTGCCCCTGCCTGGTGGGGCTTTACAACCTTCATGGATCGGGTCAGGATCGAGCGTCTTTTGGCAAGGTGCCGCCGATCAGGGTTCCTGTGTGAAGACTCGCCAACTGCTGCTGAAATGGCGGACCAGGCTGATGATCGCCTCCTGGCCGCTGTTTCCAGAAACGACTTCCATGTTCTTCGGACTCTTTCCTCCGATTATTGATCGTCATTACAAAATGAGACCACGCCCTCACAACTTTGTACTACCCACTAAAGATGCTTTTTATCTCACGAGTCCTGTATAAAAAGCCATCCTCTGACCACTATTGCTCATAAATCTCATCCCACGTTACTCTCGTAATTACCTTAACAATTCATCATGCAATAGTTGATTTGTTGCCTTATTGTCGCTCTAACATTGGCTACTCGTTATATGGTACAATTCTTGCTTAGCATTCATTCACTTTTGTTAAATTGCAATGTACCTGATAGCGGTGTGTCTATCAGTTTTGTTACCAATAAACGAATATAATACAAAAGGCCTGCTTAAATCTTGGGTTTATAATTTATATAAAATAGAATTGTGTACAATGAGAGTAGGCAGGCCCGGATCTATCCCAAATGGCCACCCAGGCAAAGCATACATTTGGCGCCTCTGAACCCCACGTCACAATCCACTCCACGTCACAATCCAATGAGGAACAGTTCGGAAACCAGAAAGGATATTGTGCCCCACAGATTTTGGTGCCCCAGGCAATGGCTTTGCTCTGCCTAACGCCGACACCCAGAGTATGTACTTAAACTCAACCCTCATTGGGAAAACTGGTCATTCACCTAATTAACATGATGATGATGATATATTCGTTTATTTATCAAGCAGGAAGACACACCGCTTCACAACTTACATACACAAAGGCTACTATAAAGAAAAAAAGGGAGTAATGTTAGTTTTTAAGATTTGGGTCAACGTGGTGGCTTAAAAATTCGCTTGTATAGAACTCTAGGTATAAAGTTCTTAGAGTCTTTTGGAGGAAGTACAAAGTCATGTGCACGAGGTCGGAGAGCGTAGGGTCGCAGCACAGGTGGCGGAAAGAAGCGTCGTAGGACGTGCATCTCATTCCAGATGATGGACTGGAGGAGGCGGTCTGATGACATTTATCTGCTTCTACAGAAAAACTAAAACTGTTCCTCGTCAACAAACTTATACTACCTGCTGCTACAGGAGAAAGAAAATTTAAAAAACAACAGGATTTAGACCTAGGTGCCACATTTTTATTGTAACTAAAATATCAAAATACAATTTCTATTGTGGCTAAAATTCTCAAAATTGTCCATGATGTTGATAAGTTTTCAGTACAATAAAGATCCTTATATAGCATATAAACAAATTTAGATTTGTTCAACAAAATGCAAATTATTTAAACAAATGGGAAATGATGCCTGAAAAGTCTATAAGAGTTTCTCCTACATTATGCAAGAAACTTCCACATCGAATCATTATGCATATTGCAATAACCAATTGACGATCGTCGATGCACATGTTATTAAATGTGAAATTACGAAATCAACACAGGAACTTTGTTTTCTGATCTTGAGGAAAGTAACTCACAGATGCATTTCAAATAGTACTCTTGAAATTACCCTCTTCACCGAGCATCAAGTCATTGACGAAAACAGTGTTCCTTCAAATCTGTTTCACTTTCAAACATTTCATCATATCAGTGCTAGTTCTTGGCTTATATTCAGGATGTTGTGTGCCTTAGCATAGTTTCTATAACTTACAACTCCTTATCACATGAAACCGTTTCTGGTAAATGAACTGTGTGGTTCCTAGAGCACAAACATGATTTTACACAAGCACACACACTGCTGCATATCTACTGAACGTGAACAAGGTCTTTTGACGAAATTGATTTTCAGTGCTAAAATCAGTATTGTAGCCAAACTTTCCTAAACATAGTTCATGATCTTCTCGAGATGTCTTGCAAAAAATTACTAAAAAGCAACTGAAAACATTCTACAAAGAAAACATGTTTATTGGTAACCGATGCCTGAGTTGCATGAAAGGTACTTTGCAGTTTGATGAGTGACATTTCCAAACCACATCATTCTGCAGAAAGAAATAACTGCTTTGCAACAAATCAATGCAGTAAACTGCATTTTGAACTCATGGAAAGTAACTCAGCAAATGTAATTCAAATAGTTCAAGAAATGTATCTTTCAGGGGAGCATCACTGAAGTGACATTTACAATGTTCCATGAATTCCTTTTCGATTTCAAACAGTTCATCACAAATTCCACAACCAAAAGGTTTCAAAAGTAAATGACTAAGATTAGCACTAATTGTTGTCAATTGATATCCAGAATGTTCATCATCTCTATTGTCACCAGCATTGTCCTCTTTTCTTGATATCTTAAATCTATTATGCAGTTTCTTTCCACTGCTTTCTTGAGGTTTTACTTCAGTGGAGATCGTTTCATGCTGATTCATATGACTGCTGCAATTACCAGTGTTTTGAAAGTGTCCAAACTTGTGTTGGTTTTCCCCTTTGTGGGTTTTCAAATGGCTTTTCAGATAATGCTTCCTTGCAAATGTTTTGTAACATAAATGGCATTCATACGGTTTTACTTCAGTGTGGATTGTCAAATGGTATTTGAGCCTGCTAATGTCTGCAAATGCCTTGTCACATGAGTCACATTTATATGGTTTTTCTCCAGTTTGTATACTCATGTGCAGTTTCACATCCCTTTGCTGACGAAATGCTTTCTGACACAAACTGCACTTATATGGTTTTTCTCCAGTATGAATCTTTGTATGAAGACGAAGAAGATGGAGTTGTGAAAACGTTTTGTTGCATAACTTGCATAAGTATGGCTTATCTGTAATATGAGTTTTTATATGGCTTGCTAGATTACGCATTCTGGCAAATGTTTTATCACATAATTTACACTTATATGCTCTTTTTCCAGTGTGGACTGGCATATGTGACTTGAGATGACCACTCCCAGAAAATGCTTTCTTACATAAATTGCACTTGTAAGGTTTTTCTCCAGTATGTGTTCTTTCATGTACAAGAAGTCCACTACTGTGTCTAAAACTTGTTTTGCAAAACCGACAAATGCACGGTTTTTCTCCAGTGTGCCTTAGTGTATGTACCTTCAGGTGACACTTCTGCGTGAATGCTTTATCACAAAAATTACATATGTATGGCTTTTTATCAGTGTGGGTTTTCTTATGGTATTGGAGATCAGTCCGCCAAGCAAATTCTTTCTGACACAAGTTGCAGTTGTATGCTTTCTCTCCAGTGTGGCTTCTCGTATGGTCAACCAGAGTGCGCTTCTCGGAATATGCTTTGTGACATAACTTGCACTTGTATGGCTTTTCTCCACTGTGACATCTTGTATGGGTGTTCAGATTCCCTCTTTGTGAAAAGGCTTTGCTGCACAATTTACATTTGTATGGCTTTTCTCCAGTATGCGTTTTTGTATGATATTCCAGATGCTCCTTGCGTCCAAAATGTTTGGGACATAAATTGCATTTGTAAGGTTTTTCTTGAGTGTGGTTTCTTACGTGGACTTTAAGAAGACCAATATTTGCTAATTGTTCGCTACAATATTGACATTCATGGCATTTTTTCTCCTTTTGGCTTTTTGTCTGCATCTTCAGAAATTCAATATAGCCAAATACATTATGATTTCATTGCTTACAATAATTCCACTGTTATATCCAATCGTTTCATCATCCTAAAGTAAAAATAAATATGCACTTTTATGGAATGGGCATACAAGTAGTCTCATAAAGTGTTAAAAATGTTATTTAGAACGGATTTACCATAACAATCGACCACTCGAAATGCTGTTCAAATCAAGAAGGGAATCACTAAGCAGAGAACTCCAACACCAGCTCTATCTTCAAGGCCCTAATTTGTTTAAGTTTCCTCCCAATAAATGTTGTTTCTGGTTCTTTTATGCCTATAATTATGATAATCGTGCATTTTAGTGTATTTTATTCTTGTTTCTTTCAGTGAAAAGTAATAGCGTATTTAATTATTTCAATGATTTGAATGATCACTGTCATCAGTCCAACTTCTAGCTATGCAAGTATTATTTTCGCCAATCCGATTGATAGTTTCAGAGGAAACTATTTTCATCAATCCAACTTCCATTTTAATGCCAAAATACTTTTCATCATTCCAACTTCTATTTATGTGAAGAATTCTTTCATTAATCCGACTTCTATTTGTACAAAGAATTTTTCTCATCAGCCCAGATTCCACTTGAAACCAAACAATTATTTTCATCAATCAAACTTCTAGTTTCACAATAAACTACTTTCATCAATCCACCTTCCATTTCAACGCAAAGATTTCTTTTCATCAGTCCAAGCTTTATTTATACAAGGAATTGTTTTTATCAATCCAACTTCCATTTACACAGCTAGATAAGAGAAATAATAAAATAAGCTAAAATACACGATACGTTCAATGCAATACATGTAATACAAATAGTCTAAAATGCAGGTTTACCGTCTATTGTACAAAATCCTTTTCTGCTGTTTGCGAACTATGTATACATGTTAGCACTGAAATTAGTTTTGATCCAGAAGCGACAGACTGTAGTGGTGGAATAACTTTGGACGCTAATACGATATATTACCAATGTAATATTATTTAAATGATTAACCAATGCATAGGTTTCACCTTTTGGTCAAATACAAGTTGAATTGATGAAAACACTTTTTGGTATATAGAAGTCGGATTGATGAAAATAATTTTAGCTTAAATAGAAGTCGGATTGATGAATAGGATCTTGCTTAAGTAGAAGTTGGATTGATGAAATCACTGAATTAATTAAATACGCTAAAATAGGCAGTGACCTCCGTCATAAATTAAATACGCTAAAATATACTTTTACCGAAACGAATTTTTTTCTATAAATAGAAGGGTTATCCCGTAATTTAGGTTGCTAAAATATTTGAATGTCTGCAATGCCGTACTTCACGTTGGTAAGTAAGCAGACTACCTATGTCCATGATAACTATCATCAATCCCGCTTCCATTTCATGAAGAAATTTTTGTTAATCAATCCAGCTTCCATTTCATGAAAAAAATGACCCAACTTCTATTTAACGAAAAAATATTTTTCATCAATGGAACTTTTATTTAGGCAAATAACTATTCTCATGGGTCCAGCTTCTACTTACAGAAACAATGATTTTTCTTCAAATTATCCAGCTTCTATTGCATCAAAAACTTAGTTTCATCAATCCAGCTTCTATTTACGGTTAAAATTATTTCCACCTATCCAACTTCTATTTAAATACATAACTGGTTTCATCAATCCCACTTTCATTTTGGAAAACCATTTTTTTTCATCAATCCAGCTTCCATTTTAATTTGACGATTAACTGACAACTGACAAAACTTTTATTTCCAGAGCAACAATGCATAATAATACAATTCCAATAACACATAGCCTAGTACATTTCAGTGCACTGGCTAGGGAATAGGGGAGACCCAAAAGGGGCAGAAGCCCCGCTTACTTAGGGACACCCCATTTACTAGAATCGATGATGGCTGAATAGTCAGTAGTTAACTAGTTGATAACATTCAATTTTCCAAAGATTAATAATTTTATGTAAGCTCACAAAATGAAACAATTCCAAATAAAATATTCTTTCAACCTTGTTTTAAGTAATTCCTCCACAAGTTCTTAAACTGGATAAACGTAGGTGCATTCTGTATTTTTTTGGTACAGCATTCCAAATTTTCAGACCGTTACAGCAGATAGAAAATCTACGATAATTTGTTCGTGCATACGACACACATAAACCACGATATAAAATAATTTAGCAACCTCAACTACGGGTTTACCTAGAAGTTATATTAATGAAAAATAATTCCT
Organism: Aporrectodea caliginosa; assembly: GCA_020284085.1. Taxonomy (NCBI): domain Eukaryota; kingdom Metazoa; phylum Annelida; class Clitellata; order Crassiclitellata; family Lumbricidae; genus Aporrectodea; species Aporrectodea caliginosa. Next base: position 73,733 of record JACEVL010000785.1, read on the forward strand.
GCTTAAATAGAACTGGAATGACGAAACGAATTCTTGCCTAAATCGAAGATGGATTTATGAGAAGGACTCTTGCCAACGTAGAAGTTGCAATTGTAATTAGCAACTTCTATTGCGCCGGTGTCTAATGCACAAGGCATCAACCGATGGCACAAAGTTGTATTTATGAAACACAGTAATTTTACAACGGGCGAATAATTAAGAACGCTAAAATGCGAAATTACCTTATAATAATCCTAACATATTATATTACACCAACTCTGATGATATTATTTTAATTACCTGTGAAATGTTTGCATAGTGTAGCCTGGGACTATTAGGCCTATTACTGAAGCCTGAAATTCCATTGTCAAAAATTAACAGCACGTGATGACGTACCCTAAGTACCAATCTTTAGTGTGCTTTATGGCTCGTGGAATTAAGTCAACATTTCAAACTTGAAACCGAAAATAAACGTCTAAGTCGTTAATAAATAAAATGAAGAAATATATCTAAGTTTCAGCGAAGTAATGAACATACAACTACGAACCGTATCCTTTTCAGAGTTCAACAATGGCGTTCAACATGAGGACAAAGAAGCTTGCAAACGCACTGCAAGTAGATGTTGGATAATCTGGCGTTCCTGCTCTCTAGCGAGTGAAGGCAGAGTTCACGACGAAATATTTTACGCGCAGGACTACATTCAAGCCCGTCACATTATTGGCTAAAGCATGTCACGTGAACTTGCTCACTTCACCTGCGATTTTCAAATGGATGACATCTTGAGGGTCGGCTATGGCCATGCTACGGATCGTGAGGGTCGTTTAGGGACAGGTTAGGCGTCGTGAGGGTCGGTTAGGGTCAGGGTTAGTGTCGTCATTAACCCATTTTGGACCAAAACTTTATTAAGAAAATTTTTTATGATCTGTGATAATTATTGGGGCCTTGATGGCAATGTTTGAACGTATGTATTATGTTTTTGACTATTCTCAAATAACATATGCAAATTTGCATAATTATGTTCGTTTTACGAACATTGGGCCAATAGGTTACTGACAACATGTGAAATATTGAACATGCATGAAATTACATTGTAACACAATAACGTAATAACAATGGATAATTGGTGTTAAAACCGTCTTGGATGCGCTTCTTGTCAACACTGAAGCAGCGTCTCTTGGACACAATTGGACTCACACCGACATGGTCTGATGCTATGGACACTGGCTTGTTGTCTTTCCACAATGCCACCACGACACTTCCATTGCCCTGATACTCGATTGCTCCTCGCTGCTATCTTCATCGCGGTTCCGCGACAACTCGTCGAACGACATTTCGTCTAACGACACTTCGTCTACGACAATTCGTACCAATCAATACACAGGATTCAACACGTGATGAGGATGACAGCCACGGTAGTCAAGCTGTCTGGCAGCTTCTGACGACAGTTGAACATCCCAGTGTCACACTCTTACTTCCGACAACTTCTTCACTTCATTGGTGCTCCTCACAACACTGAAGGATACAGTTTTTGCTGCCACTGGGACAATACGGGGGAACTGCTTGTGAGACTGCGCTCTCATGAAATCCAGTGCGATGAAGGGTGTCACGACAACTCGTCGAGCGACATTTCGTCTGTGACGTTCGCCATCTCCTCCCCGACTGTGCGCTACTACAGGCGGTTTATGTAAAGGAGTGGTAACGTTTTGAAGTGAGATTTGAGTTCTATTGATGTTCGACAATGTAGAGTAGTCTTTAGGTCTGGCACCGGTGTCCTTTCTAAATCCAGGTTTCACAGGGAAACGGTAATCTGGTTGTGGGCTGTCCTTTAATCTAGTGCTCCGGCGTGGGCCTAGCGTCTCGGGTTCAAATCCATCCGATTCTGCTATTATTGGTTTCTTGACGAAGGTTTCCAAGGGTAAGGCTGCGGCGGAAGGGAGTTCGGCAACTTCCGGTTGAGGTTCCGAGAAGTCAGGGTTCGTAGTGGTACTCACTTCCTTACTTACTTTTCTATCTGATTCTAAGGATTCTATCCTATTCAACAGACTTCTCTGGTCTCTAGACAATTCAGACTGAGTTCTCGACAATTCAGATTGGTTTCTAGACAATTCAAAGTGGGATCTAGACAATTCAGACTGCCCTTCAAACAGGTCTCCTAGTCTTTGTCTTATGTCAGACTGTCCGTCAGTTAAATTATTTTGTCCAGCAGTGACGTCACTTAGTCTGCTATCCAGTTTATTTTGTCCAGCCGACACCTTTTCTATACTTTCCAACACGCGTTCAAGAATAGAGGCTCGAATCAACTCTGGTGAAAGAGGCCTGATATCACCTTGCTCACCTTCCTCCAATGAATGTACAGATTCACGAGACATAGTTAGAAATTATTATTAAAGATTATGCAACAAACAGTCTCAATTCTATACAACGTTTCAAATAAAACATTTAACTTAATCCTATGCAGTTTCTACTGGCAGTGACTTGCAATTACAATCAAATTAAAGAAACAGATGACTATTTACCCATCTTTGGAACAAAGGACATGATTAATAATCCACGTGCAATAATGGTTTACGAAGACGGAAGATAATCCAGCGAATAAGCGAAGACGACGACAGAGATTAATCCAGCGAATGCGATAAAATCCCGCTACGAGTTCACATTTCCTCGCAATTCAGACAATCGACAATATTATTCCAATCGTACTCGTTTCTACTTTAAACTTCTATAGCGCACTATTTAACTCTTAGGAAGAGACTAACGCAAGTGTTTCTCAATTCCTTATCTAATCTACTTCGAAAACGGGGACTCAAAAACAACTAATCCTGGACGACTTGGCGACGACTCCATAGTAATCCAGCGTTACGGGACCTAACCTCTAGGACGTCTCGGCAGCAAGTGACAAACTTAGAAGGCAGCAAGGTCTCTTGACCAGTGCTTTCCAACCAATCAGGAGCCTGCCTCCAAATGTTATCCTTATATGGACACGAAATAAGACAGAAAATCGATGACGTAGGGGATGAGTCAGTGGTTCTGCTGCTGTATCAGAGCGTGCCTAGCGCGTGATCAGAGGCTGAAGGAAAATTCCAATAATAATGCTGTCAACGGCGAAAAATACCGAGGCCAAGCACGACACCATCGTTTCATCGGCTCGCCACTTTTCTACCGCTAGAGGTCTCAGGGGGCAGACACAAGTAATTCTAAAAATAGCCTCTAGTAAGGATTTTATAGATCATTACACGTCGAACGACATTTCGTCTACTAAGTTATTTGATGTTGTCACTTTAAAATGGAAGCTGGATTGATGAAAAAACTGTTTCCCGAAATGGAAGTTGGATTGATGAAAGCATTCCTGTGTTGAAATAGAAGCTGAATTGATCAAAATAATTTTTCACGTAAAAATAAGCTCGAAATCAACCTGGATGCATGGATGAAAATAGGTTTCCATTCAACAGAAGCTGGATTGATGAAAATAATCTTGTCAGTGATTAGAAGCTGGATTCCTGAGAATATATAGCACGTTTTAGCGAAACTATAAGAAAGCGGCCTCTGTTGATTAGCCGTAATGTATACAGTCTATACAGATACACTAGTAGACGAAATGTCGTTATACGAATTGTCGTAGACGAAGTGTCGTTATGCGAAATGTCGTTCGACGAGTTGTCGCGGAACCATATAAAACCGTTTGTCCGCATCGGTGACGTCGGATATAGGTCTTAGTTGTTTCGTTACAATTTGGCTTCAATTATTAGTAACCCCTGTTAATGGCTATAATGTCCTATTATTGTAATTATTTTGTAGTTGTCCAGTGATCTTAAATTGCGAGGCTGAACATTAGGCCTATTCAGCGCGAGCAATTTTTCTGGAACGCCTAAGATGTGAATTTCAGCAGTTTTAACCCTCGGGCTACCAAGCTTTTTTGTAACACTGGCTACCGAGGGGGGTGGTTACCACCCCCATGGATTTCGTGTTTGGTTTCACATATCATAACTTGTAATATAGCAATGGATTCAGCATTCATTTCTGCACAGAATGGTATATTTAGTTGTACATTATGTGAATGCACCTCGAAATTACATCACTTTTAACAACGGAACCCATTAATTAGCGATATTTTATATTATTTCGTACATTTTGTACTTTTTGGATAAACAAATATAAGATTATGATGTTTTGAAACTGATCTATGTATAAAAGATACACACAATCATCCCTAAACATGTTTAGCCTATTATATAGTATAAACAAGGGCGTAGCTTACTAGCTTTGCCCGAGAAAGTGGTGGTGACCAATTCCCTCCGCCTAATTTTTAATTAACATACTACTGGAAAGCTAGCTAAGCGCAGGCCACCGGCTTATTTACAAGCGGATGTGTTAAGTCAGAGGGTTGTCAAGAGAGTGTTCGATGTTGTTTCAAGTCCAGTTGCGAAGGAGACCAGAGATCGACTCTATAGCAGCGTCGAAGCCTCAGAGACATGCTACGTATTGTGCGGCTGCTACTGCGGCTTTTAAATGAATATCGTTAGGCTACTATACTGTACGTACTACCAATAATCGATATTATTGTACCAATAGTTATGATCAACACTAAATGGTTAACCCGTTACGTACATTATATCAGGTAGGCCTATAACTTTTGAATAGCGTGGGCTACCACCATGATGTTTACCTCAAAATGTGCGCCAATGAATCTGCTACAGCGACCTAAAATGCAAAAATTATATTCCATATGAAAAAAATTATGCACAAAAACTTAGGAGGGGGGGTGGCAACCACCCCCCTCTTGGTAGCCCGAGGGTTAATGAAACATAGGCTAAATTCGTAGAATGGTGACACGCAGCTAATCATGGTTTCTGGCGCGTTTCAAGTCACACGATTTTCTAGATAAGTAATAATTATGTTGATCGCATCGTTTCACAGGCCACAAAAGTTGTGCATAAAAATAATACAAGTATATTAAAACAGCGAAAATTTATGCTGTATGCTAACGTACATAATTTATATATTAATTTTATTCAGTAGATGTCAGAAGCACAATAACAATCCAATTTCTACTCAACTCAGTTTCCGTTTCTTTGGATGCCATTTTTATGAACTAGACAAAACTAATGTTTTAAAACTAATGTTTTCATATTTTTACTGATCGGCGTGAGTAATCCTAATGGTTTAACTTATTGACAGTTAAGACATTATTTTCTGTCTTTATATTTATATAAGTAAATTATAAAAGTCCATTTTAGTAATCGCATTCCACTGGGGGGTCCGGTGGCGCGTTGGATAACATCTGGCGAAGAGTGCGAGAGGTACCGAGTTCGAGCCCCGTTAGGGCGGATTTGCTTTGTAGGCTGCTATTAGCGCCGTTGTATTACAAGCTGTCTGTTCTGTTAGTAGTTAACTAGTTAAGATTGTTCAATTGCATAACATGTAAATGTACAGCGCAGTGCGTTTGTCAGGCGCTAAATTAAAGAAAAGATTATTATTATTATTACTATGATGCATATTGGTCCTTATAACTTATGGCATTGTTATTATCTATTAGACCATATTTATTATTAGTTAGTAACTTCTATTGAGCTGGTATGAAATGCACAAGGCATCAACTAATGGTACATCAAAACCAAGCCATGATCAGGTCAGCTCCCAGAATGTCAGTCCGTAAGACAGCAGCCTATTTGGGTAAACGTGTTGTTTAGCGTCGAAAATTACTGTTCGCCCATTTTAGCATTATTATTTCATCAATATCCGTATTCTATTTAAGCAAGAATTCTTTTTCATCAATCCCACTTCCATTTAAGCCAGAAATCTTGTAATCATTCCAATTCCATTTATGCAGGAATTATTTTTCGCCAATATAACTTCTATTTAATTAAGAATTATTTTCCATCAATCCAGCTTCTGTTTAAGCAAGGTTCTTTTCACCAGTCCCACTTCTATCTAAGAATTTTTTTTCGTCAATCCAACTTGTATTCGACCGACGATGAGACCCCAGCTATCGAATTATTTACGACGCTAAACTACACGTTTACCAAAATGAGAATGAGTTGCATTCTTAGTCGCGTGATAAATTTTGAGGGAGCATGAGAGAAACTGCGGTGAAGAAGATTGTTTACGGCTGTCCAAAGATTTCCAGAGTTCCAGGCCTAGTGATGATTTATTTCCCAACCCACAGATACAGCCACAACTTTGATTTGGTCATACTTCTGTCCTATACGGCGTCTCTCCGATCCTGAATTGCGAGAGCTCAACTCACCACTAGGCCTTTCCCTTATTTACCACGCACAGTGTCGAGCCTCGTCCCCGACACTATAACTATGTTTAGTCCATTGTATCAACACTTTTGATCCATTAACATTTGACCTTGAATTCATCTCTGTTATCAGACCCCACCAGACCTCAATCTTCCTTGGTCCGCATACAATTCCACTAGGGTAATCCATCGTTTTAGCAATCTAGGTTATTCGCCATTGTGTGAGTTTAGCATCCATAGAATACAAGTTGGATTGACGAAAAGAATTCTGACTGAATATGTCGGATTGATGCAAGTAATTTTTGCTTAAATAGAAGTGGGAGTGATGAAAAGCAATTTTTGCTTAAGTAGAAGCTGGATTGATGAAACGAATTCTTGCCTAAATAGAAGCTGGATCGATGAAACAAATTCTTGCCTAAATAGAAGTTGAATTTAATAATAATGCTACAATGGGCGAATAATTTATAACGCTAAAACGATAGATGACCTTCCATCAGAAATGATACATGACGGGTTCATCCAATATTGAGGTGTTTTATTATATTTCACTGTAAACGCTACAATCGATCAAATTCTAGAATGTCATTAATCCACGCATATCTCTGTCCACACCTTGATTTCTAAACACTGATCTTCTTTATCATCTCTAAGTCAGAGCATATATAGCCTAGGGCCTACGCAGAGAAACCGATTTGATGCTATGGTCTTTGCCGCTGTAATAGGACCTCTGTAAGCATTGTGCTCAGCAGTTATCTTTTAAATCGTTCTTCAGCGAGCATCACAATGTGCTGCATACATGGTGTCATTTTCCATAAGCAGTGACCATAAGCATGCGTCAATTATCAACTTTGGATTCGATCTTGGTTTCAATGTCCCCAAGTACCTGTTGGACTAACTTCTTCTATGCTATCATTAGTCATACTATTGGAACATTTACTTAAATCACGTTGGCAAGAAATGCATAAGTCACTTACCCTGTGCTACAGAAATTTCCAGATGCATACTAGTTTGACCACAGATAAATTCCACTGTAATCGGGGAAATGCTTCAACTACTAGTTATGCTCTCTGGCATTTCTATGTGAAAGTTGAAACTTCCGTTACATTTCTTTGTGACCTTACTTGTCATGGGGACATGTTTCTTTGTCTCTATTGTAGGTGTGAACATGGATGCAAAAAACCACATACAGGAAGACCAATATATGAGTAAATATTGTAACAAAACACAGGTACAAAATGCTCCTGTCAAAATCCATGAAAGAAACCACACTTTGGAAAAACAATTCAAGTGTGAAATATGTAACAAAGCATTTTCCCGGAAGGCCATCCTGGAAAGGCATAAAATAATCCACACTGGAGAAAAACCCTACACGTGCAGTTTTTGTTGGAAATCATTTGCACGGATGGATCATATGGAGCATCACTCAAGAATCCACATTGGAGAAAAACCTTACAAATGTGAATTTTGTAGCAAACAATTTCCAAGTAGTCAGCAACTCAAACGCCATGAAAAAATTCATACTGATGAAAGACCATACAAGTGCAGTCTATGTCTTAAAGCATATATACAAAAGTACAGTCTAGACATCCATACAAAAACCCACACTGGAGAAAAACCATTTATGTGCACTTTATGTCACAAATCATTTGCAATAAGATCGAATCTGAAACACCATGCAAAGAGCCATTCTGATGACAGACCATACAAGTGTAACGTTTGCAACAAAACATTTGCCCAAAAGTGCAATCTGAACACTCATACAAGAACCCACTCTGGAGAAAAGCCGTACAGTTGCCAGTTTTGTGAAAGATCCTTTAAACAAAAAAGTGGTCTTCATGTCCATACAAGAATCCATACTGGAGAAAAACCATTTAAGTGCAGTTTTTGTGAGAAAGCATTTGCAGGTGGTGGCGATCTGAAGAAGCACTTGAGAATCCACACTGGGGAAAAGCCATTCAAGTGCAATTCATGCCACAAAGCATTTTCACGGAGTGACGATCTCAAAACTCACATGATAACCCACACTAAGGAAAGAATATACAAATGCAATCTGTGTGATAAAACATATGCAGATAAGCGTGGTCTGCAGGAGCACAAGAAAGGTCACACCGAGGGGAAACCATATATGTGTCAGTTTTGCAAAAAAATGTTTTCACTACCTAAAGGTCTTCTGCGGCATATGAGAAGCCACACTGGAGAAAAACCCTACCGTTGCAATATTTGCGAAAAAGCATTTCTACACAATAGCAGTCTCAAAGGGCACATGACAACCCACACTGGAGAAAAACCCTACCATTGTAATATCTGTGAAAAAGCATTTCCACAGAATAGCAGGCTCAAAGGGCACATGAGAACCCACACTGGAGAGAAACCATATAAATGCCAGTTATGTAGCAAGTCTTTTGCATTCAGTGTCCATCTCAAATATCATTTAAGAATCCACACTGGAGAAAAATCATTTGAATGCAGTTCATGTTACAAGAAATTTGCATGGGGTCATCAGTTACGACGCCATTCAAGGACGCATAACAGGGATAAGCCGTACAAGAGCAAAATCTTTCACAAAACCTTTGATTCGACCAATAGGCTGACTGACCATGAAACGATTAACATTGGAGAAAGCACAGATGAAAACCAACTCTCTGGAGATCATTTGACTACTACGGTTGATCGTGGTGATTTTCCTGATGTGTCTTTCGGTTGTGGATTGTGTGATGAAATGTTTGAAGTCAAAACGGAATTCATGGAACATTGTTTTCATCACTTCAATGATGCTCCGCATAAAGATACATTTCTTGAGCTATTTGAAATGGATCACTAAGCTATGTTCCTTCAGAGCAGAAGCGAGCCTCTTCCTCTGATGGCAAACTAAGCTGAACGTGGCCATGACAATGACACCAAGAGAAGCTGCTATGCTGCAGCCTACCCCGATGCTGTTTGAAGACCGAATGTCAATGTTATTCGGTTCTAGGACTGTTCATCAAAGGACGATTCATCAAGGGACTATTAATCATGGACGATTCATCAAAGGACTGTTCATCATGAGAACATTTATCGTTTTAGCGTTCTTTATTATGTACGCATTATAACATATCGCTTCACTGTTTCATATATAAATATAAATATTTTATATATATATGTAGATATGACATTTTAATACCAATGTCCATGATAACAGTCATCAATCCAGCTTCTGTTTATGCAAGTATTATTTTCATCAAGGCAACTTCTAGTTTCACAAGAAAATATTGTCATCAATCCAACTTTTACTTTTATAAAAAAACTTGTTTCATCATTCCAGCTTCTATTTAAGCAATAATTATTTTCACCAATCCAGCTTCTGCTTAAGCAATAATTCTTTTCATCATTCCAACTTCTATTTAAACAATAATTCTTTTAATCAATCCAGCTTCGATTTAAGCAAAATTATTTTCAACATTCCAAATTAATTCTATATAAGCAATAATTATTGTTATCAATCCAGCTTCTATTTAAGCAAAAATTCCTTTCATCAATTCAGCGTCTATTTAAGCAATAATTATTTTCACCAATCCAATAACCCTCTTGCTGAACAGTCCCTTGATGAAAAGGACTTTGATGAACAGTCCGCAAACCATCTACTCGACTCTGGTCCAAGTGGTCCAAGGTCGGACGCGTTGCATTCTCCAATAGTTCGTGGCATGATCTCTTGCGGCAATGCATGTCAGAACTTTTTAAAGCTTCTTATTGAAGAACTCTGTGGTCGTGCAAGTGTCGCAACTGTTGGCGTACAAGAGTGGTAATCTATACTAGGTTGATGAACATGGGCGTGAAAGTTATTTTGTGGTGCTTACCCGTGTTCCTGAAGTTGACTGTTTATGTTTCAGCAACAGTTTTAGTAATGTTGTAGGTTGTTTTATGTAAGTTCAATGTAAATGTAAGTCTATTGAATATCTCGGCGCCACAAAAATACGCGGCATCTTAATCACCGGCGCTGTATCTCATAAAGTCCCCAAGAGATTGGTTCCGCGACAACTCGTCCACAGACTTTTCGTCTACGACACTTCGTCTACAGACATTTCGCCGACACCCAAGAGATTAGCTGTTTCGCAATTTAGGAAATTCAGTAGGCCTATATTGGCACGTCAGTTTTCATGGACAGTGGGGTTGAGCCTGGACTTGCATGCCTTCTGCAACCATAAAGTGATGGAGTGGTCAGAAATGTGCTGACAGAATTTCTTTTGGGCAAATCGAGCATTTATGATTATAGCATAGGCTAACGTTATTTTGATACTATTTACTTACAGGGGCGGCGCTGGCCAGGGGGTCCAGGGGTCCGGACCCCCCCCAGCTGTCGTTCAGACCATTTCTCCAATTCGTGTAAATCCGAATAGATTTTTTTGGTGGGGGGGTGGGGTCTGGTTTCGCTGACAGCCTTGCAACTAATGTCATGACTTTGTAACTCTTTCCAATATATTAAATTAATATTATGATCATCACTATTTATTAGGTCTACTCAAATTCTTTAAATTATATTTAACTTACTTACTAAACCTCTCTGCACTGCGTGCTTATGATTGGTACGTCATTGGTCCGTGTGTACAGTGTTGACTCTTAGTGAAAATAATGACAATAATAATTTTTATGGCATCATTAAATAGAAATCCGCTTACTGAACTGGTTGAGGCTTGCCACTATAAGAGAGACAAAAACTTATAAGCAATAGTTAAATATCTTTTAAACTTGTCACGACACATATTGATGTTTGATGTTTTCTTCTGTTTCAATGTTTTAACTGGATGTTTACAAAATCAAATTAATTAAGATAAAATAGTAATTACATGTTTGCAAATTTTTGACCAAGTCAACGTAACAACTAACAAATCAAGTTCATTTTTAAGCTATAAATGTTTAGTTCAGAGTGGCTGAAATGAGCTCCATATCGCAACATTATACTCCAAAAAGCGTTGGCGGCTGGGGTTCCGCCCCAGACCCCGTTGGGGGAGCTTACGACGCTCCCCAGACCCCCTAATCGTGGGCAGCTTCGCGCCTTCGGCGCTCGCAGTGCCTCGCACTCGGGCTCCTGTCACGCAGCTTGTAAGTTAATTTCATTTTCGTGGACCCCCCCAGAACTAAAAACCCAGCGCCGCCCCTGTTTACTTAGTTAGTTAGCGATGGACAGTAACTGTTGTTTCGATTGAAGCGAAATATTTCAAGACGTAACTAATATAAAAAGCTATGCGTAGTAAATTAGTATAAGGAAATGCAGTTATGTAGATTTATAGATCTGTGTTTCGTGCATTGTACCTATAGACTAGAATTTATATTAAGTTAGGCCCTATCGGACATGAGATGTCGATATACCCTCGTGAGTTTCTCAAGAGGTGCTATAGGAATAGCCTAATACAGAGTCCTGCATGCATTCATGCAGCCAACTTTCCCTTCGCTCTTCAAGACCTCAGTCGTCAAACCACTCTTTAAGAAAAGGTTTCTTGACATGGTAACCCGTTCAATCTACCATACTATCTCAAATTTGATATTGCTGACTAAATTCTAGGAACAGGTGATTCTCTCTCGTCTCAGAAAATTAAAAAATAGAAAATTAGGCCTACAACAACGTTTAGATCCTTCGTCGTTTTCAGTACGAAATTGTGTCCCTTATAACACAGTAACGCCATTCAGATTTCTTAACCTTAAATCCGACAGTAGGCTAATTTGTGTGTGTTACAGGGAATGTGCATAATCAGGGAATAGGCCTATGCATAGGCTATACCCTGAAATTTTCAGGGTATGTGACTGTATATTCCCTGATTCACTCGGGGAATGTATACATTCCCCGAAAAAACCAGGGTATATACTTATTATACCCTGAAGATTTCACGTGATTTCTACACACATACCCTGAAAAGCTCACAATACACATTAAGCCAGATTACTATACACGTATAGGCTACCCTGAAAATTTCAGGGTATGTGTAACATCTACTGTTACATTTCACAAGAACTTTGAAGTATGTATACACCTGTTTGTTTTATGTAAACTTATTGGCTGTCAAGTACGCCAACATAACGAGTGATGATGGAGTATGGCTCACGTGGACAAGTGGACCTGATTGATATGCAGTCCATGCCTAGTGGACATCACAAATGGATCATGGTATACAACCAAAATCATCTGACCAAATAGGCCTACTGTGATCTTCGTCCGTTGTCTACAAAGCTCGCGGCTGAGGTTGCCTATCAACTCAGTAGTTGACATCATGCAGATTATACTTCGACCGTAGACAACTCTCCAGCGTCAGGTGAAATGGCAACAAAACCAACCCAGAGACAAATAAAAACTTAAAGACAACTAGCTTCTGCTATGCTGACGTCTTCAAAGATGAAGAAAATTGCTCTGCGAATTGCGGTTCAGATGGAATCGTTGTGTGGCGGTTACGGTAACTGCGCTGGAACCGGCAGATGCCTATCAAACTGTGTGAAATATAACAGTAAATGTTACACTTGCCCTGAAATTTTCAGGGTATGTGTATAGAAATCTGGCTTAATGTGTTATTGTAGGCTAAGCTGTTCAGGACTTCAGGGTATGTGTATAAAGAAAGCACATAAAATTTTCAGGGTATATGTATAGGCCTATACCCTGGTTTTTTCAGGGAATGTGTACATTCCTCGAATGAATCAGGGAATATATATATAACCTGAAAATTTCAGGGTATAGGCCTATACATATTCCCTGATTATACACATTCCCTGTATACAGTATATATATAAATATGTATGTATATATATGTATATAGGGCATATATCAATCAATCAAATCAATCAATCAAATCTCTTTTATTGAAGCCAAATGAAAAAACACATAGCCTAACATTTCAACATAAAGTATCAGGATTGGCCGCAAGAGGAGTCCCAAAAGGGATCAAGATCCCGCTAACTAGGGACACCTAGAACAACATTTCAGAAATATGAATTAGCTAAATCCTTGATAAACAGTGCAATATCAAGTTTCGTACAGCAATGCAAACAGTATAGTACTGTATATAATTCATGAAGGCATATTACACAGTAAATGATTAACTCGATGTATATATATAGGCCTACTACCGCCAATTAAATTATTCCTTTATACTTTTTTATCTGGGTGTTCAGTCAGTTAAACTATAAAATTCAGAAATCGTTTGCTTATCTGTAGATCCTGTGCCAGTGCCACCAAAGACCATGGTATGTTCGCTAGGCATAATCCTAATCCTACGATCACCGATGCCAGCACGATCGCTTCCCACGTTGTCAATGTTATCAATACATTCTCTGGATGATCTGACACCCATGTATCTTGCTCTTGACGTCCTGAGAAATTGCTTAGATTTGCATATTTAACTTTCCCTTAAGCTAACCCTGGGCAGCCATGGTTATGAAATGTTATCGACTTCATTTTTCTTAACCTCGGCATATAAGAGCGGGTGGCCAGTCCTCTCCCTCGCCGACTTATATTCCCATTGACAATGTGCGGTCAGTGTACCCATTGTTGCCGAGTTGGCCAGGGAAGAAGATGGAGCAGGAATCTCGCAGAAAATGTTTTGCCCTAGCAAGATTTAAGTCACGCCCTCCTGGTTGACAGTCCAGCTCTCAAATTAACAGACTATCGCTCATCACAATATGCTGAAATACATTACCTAAAACCCATTTATAAATATAATATTATATAATAATATATATATATATATAATTATAAGTATATGGGATTTTAGTTTGATTTCCATTAAAAACCAAAAGTAAAGTATAATGGCCTGTTTGAGCAAACACGCCTTCTGATCCACATCCTAATGAATTATTATCTCGCTTAGGTCAACGGAGAATAATTGGTTGTCTAATATCTCACAGTTTAGATCGTTTAATCTCGACCACAGACATCAGAGTTTATTAAATAAAGTATTGTTAGCTTATCAGTTAAATAGAAAGTGGGAAATGCTGAACCAAGAATCGGCCACATTGCGCTAGGTAATGGTCAAATTGTAGTTTCGCAATGAATCTGTAGGTTAAAGCATCATGAATTTTACGGCAGTCTTATCATTCTGTCGCACGCGTTAACAGAGTTGTCGTAGAATAAGTCGTACTTTGGTCCGCCCACCTTCACGTAGTCAGCAACTGTTGACGATCGAATAGTTTTAGGAAAATCGAGTGCTTTCCATACGTTCCACATAATATTCGTGGCATTGACGACGTGTGTTTCACGCTCCCTGCCAAATTCGTTCCCCTTTTGGACCATCAAACGCTGACCATCCGCCAAAGTAACCACTACTCCACAATGCACGGAGAGTAAATCTTTGAGCCACGGAGCAGCAAGGGAATGAAGCGGACGCAGATAGCGTTGGGCTGACACTACTTTGGAGTTGATAGGCTGAGTCAGGTTCTGTGCATCCAGGCTTTGAATGAATAGAAGATGCAATAACGCGATCACGGTCAACGCAGCTGTGGTGGTCTTCATTGCAAGAAGTCTAACTGTAACTGTTCTGTAACTAAAATGCAACGAGATATTATTTCATAACAAATTAAGTAAATAAGAAAATGGGTTTTGAAAATAAGTTCGTCAGCAAATGCAAAGAAGCATTCAGGAGAAAAATTCCATGTTCCCCACCTTAATTATGGGCCACTTCATTGTCTTGGCTTCGGAAGAGTTTGGATAGTAGCCTAGTTGTAAAATTGAAGCACCCTTGCATTAGCACACTAATGTCTTCACTCAAAAGCTAGAGCCCTGAAACCGTACTTTAAAAATTTTAACCGTCGGAGAAGTCCAGTAGGCCTATAGGCCTAAACCAGAAGTCAGGCTACTGTAGGCAAACAATCCGAAAAGTCTTAGGTTTTGACCCAGATGACATTCAAGAACTCACAGGATATATAGAACTGCAATGGGCGGTGCAATCCAACGCTTCATGAGAAGTCACCGAGAATGCCTGAGAGCGGACCATTGTCAGAGAACCGCAGATAAAAAGCGAAATAACTGTAGTATAAATAGACTGAAGCAGAAGACCTCCAGCGACATTAGAAGTCAGACAACTAGAAGTAGGTAACTTAGTTTGGTTGTAAATATTATAATGTCTTTTAAGTATCCATCTATTGCTGCAACTCACCGTATGGAAAAGGTTCTGGTGTCGATGTTTGGTCTGTCGGATTCCGTCTCTTTTGTGTTCTTCAGAGATTTCTAATCGTCGTCTTTGCATCCGAAACACTGGACGTCTCTGATCTTTATTCATAACTTTATAGCGTCTCTTGAATTGTTTATGACTTTGAAGCCTATTGATTACAGTCTGACATGCGTAGGCCTACGCTTCACTGACTGTCGCTCAGACGAAGCATTAATTCCATTGAACAGCTGAACCATATTAACATCTTACAGACTTGTATATCATGCAAGACACAAAACATTAATTAAGATGCAGCGTTCAACCGCTTTATATGCAACGATCGATATCAAAAACATCTGCTGAATCACAACATACTGTATTACAGACTCGTATATCATTCGTGACATTAGACATCAATATGCAAAGTTCAGCCGCTTAAAATGCAGCAATTCATGTCAAAAGCATCTACAAAATATAAAAAATTCTATACTTAAAAAAAAAATCAAAAAAATCTTCATCATCATCGGAGTCACCCCACCACCATCATCACCACCACCACCATCATCACCACCAACATCACGATCACGATCACGATCAGTTCCTGAAGTCAAAGAGCCGCAGACTGAAAGCCATCATCACCTGAAGGAGTCGTTCAACCTAAAAAGTGAAGTAGCCTAGAGGCTAGATTAGTGTCAATGTAAGTGATAGTTCAATCGTTTGAATCATGACTAGGCCTATATTATAGGCTAGGAGTGAGGCTGCCTATGACTTGAACACTGGATGATAAAGAAATTAAATGTTGTCCATTCACAGCAGTGGCGGATCCAGGGTTGCTTGCGCGGGGGGGCAAGGGCTCTTTCTGAGGGGCGCCATGTTCTAGCGTAAATATTGTAATTTACTTTAAACTAGAGTAGCCTATGTTTTAAATAATGCCAGTAGGCATTATTGTGCCAGTAGGCACAAGTTTAGTAATGTAGTAGACCATTAGTATATAGGCCTACTATTCTAACTAAAACTGAAAATTATAGTGTTTGAAAGCGGCAAAATGTTCTGGGACAGAGCCTAATGTTGTCGCAGATTCATCAAGCATTTATATGAATTGTTTTCTACGAGGCCTCATCAGTGCAAAGCGATTGATAGTTGCTTAAGAGTCAATAACTCCAGTCAGTTCTCTTTCGATTGATATTATAGACCTAATGCCTGTCTTGACAGATGTTCATTTAATCGTCTTTGTGGATCGCAAGTAATTTTTTTTATTATTTTCAATCTGCTACAAGTTTTTTCTGCAGTAGCCCACGTAACAGAAAGAGTGAGATATATTTAATACATATATTAAAATTCTAATAGATTAATTAGGGCATTGGTTCGCAGCCTCTTTCAGATCACGGCACCCTTACTAATGCAATGGCAGATCAGCTGCACCTCTGGCCTAAATTTAATCTATTTTCATCGAGTTAGTTTTTTTTATTTTATTCACTATCAACGTTCCTTCTTTTCAGCGGAAGGGTTGCGACTATCTCTACACTACTTTAACTTAAAAAATAATAATAGGCTTATATGTTAGTAGTGATAATTTAAGAAATTTTTTACATAAAGCGCTGCACAAATGTTATGGGTTCTACCATTCTGCCATCTAGCCACGTCAGCCCTTGAGCAGGTTCACGGCACCATTGAGTGCCACGGCACCCAGGTTGAAAAGCAATGGATTAGGGAGTTATTATCACTTGTCTGTGACTGTTCCAGTGCGTGAGTTGATCACTGGCGTAGCTAGGTAGGCTACGTTGGCGCCCGGGGCAAGTAGCCTAATGACAAGAGGGGCAGAGCCGCCAATAGAAATTTCGAATTTTAACGAAGCACAGAGTTATTGAAAAGTTAGGCCTATGTGTTGAACGTTAATCGATGATATGAACATGTGGGTCTTACCAGACTCCGAACTGTTCTATCCTTGATAGCTGCAAAGTCCTTGCGAACTTCAGCAAAATTTATGAAAGCAACTACATGTACTTCATTCTGGCTGATCAAACTGATGTGGCTTGCTGGATCAATGGCCTTTTCATCTGAAAATGCTGAGGAATCAGTGCCCCTCAAAATAGCTGTCCTGAACTCCATAGAACTTGCTGGAGCTGCTGCTCAGTTCGCTCGCAATTTCCCTAAACTGAGTTTCACGTAGTTTATGTCGCTTCATTTCTTTATCAAGGCAATTTAGAATAGACAACTTACAGATAGTCCGCTACTTCATGTAGGCACCATTGATAAACTTGTCTAATAATTGTTTCGGCTTAACGACACTTTTTCATATCGAAGATGATTAGTGTCGGAGGCAGAAAGCAACCTCGTACTCCACGTTTAAATTGCGACCGAGCCACCCGCAGTAAAGATCCGAGAAATTAATCTCTGATACGACCGACCCGACCGGGGGGCATAATTGCCCTATGTGTATACAGAGAACCACTATAGCTTCAAAACTCGCCTCCCATTGGTTGAAGTTGTCACGTGACTCTATCGACAATTCATCGTGACCTGACCTATTTTAAACGCTCTTTGAAATTGATTGTTTACAAGCTAAATAAGATGGCAGCTGCCATTGAGAATTTATTCGGCGATTGTTGTTTTGAGAGTGAGGTGGTCGAGGTGACGGATTTAGCTCCTGGTGGAGATGCGCTAAGCTGCAAGTTTATTATTCGTGCATCTTTGGCGTCGGAGTCTGAAGCCATACAATGGCTTTCTTACTTTAAAGTGAGAACGAGCACGAATTGGGTATCTCGTGCTGGTCAAAGGAAACTGGCGGATGGGAAATACGCGAGATTTCTGTTTTGACTGTGAACAAATCTTCAAATGACGGATCAAAAATCATCGAAAAAACATATACACATATCACACTATATATTATATATATATATATTTGTCTCATAAATTATATGGGTCTATAGCAACGATTTCACCATTTTATATATATATATAATATATATCCGTGACTTTCATCCATCTCTATCAATCATTCATCCAAGTCTTCCGTGTATTGGGGTTATGACTCTTTTATCCTTCTGCCAACCGTTAGATTTTCCTGCATTAATACTTGTGCTATAAAATCTTCTGCTCTTGTTTATAAACCGTTGAAAACTGTTAAACGAAATGTCTTTTGCCAGTGGACATCAGTGGCACTCAAACAGCCAAAGTCTGATAACACAGCCCACAATCTTTATGACCTAAAAATTAGACATTTATTTTACAGTAAGAAAATTACTACCATTATATTTAATTAATTTTTAAAATATGTGTTAATAAATATAAAGAAATAACTGATGTTAGCACTGGAGATTTGTCTGAACTTTAAATTCATGGGATTGATCGTCCATGAACTTTGTGGCCTTAAGGTTAGATAAAACATATCTGATTGACTTGACTTTTGACTTCAAACTTACGTGTTGGATGAAACACATTCTAAACCTGGTCTGTAAACTGCAATTTGTTTATGTGTATGTGTCACGATTCTGATTAATAAATTTTGCTATTCTTCTTTGTCTTTGGCAAGTTTACTTTGTTGACGAGAACTTATTTAAAATTCGGTGGTCTAAATGCACAATCAGATAATTAAGGATAATGAACAATAATTGTCTCTGTCGATATTTATTCACCGAAATAAATAGATTTGTCATGTAGACTTACATACCTATAGGATAGCCTACAGGCAATTCTTATCCTCATCTGCCATCCTACCCTATCTTCCATGGTCACCTCTTGCAACCCTGATAAAGGCCGCTCCTCTCTTCGATCAGCATCTGTTGGAAAGTATGTTGTTCGTGGTACACGTCATCTCTTTGACCGGCGTTCATTCACAGTTGCTGGTCACTCCATCTGGAATTTCTACCTCCTCATGTTCACAACTATCTTAGTGAAACTGTCTTTCGCTCTAAGCTGAAAACTGACCTCTTCAAATCTATTTATGGCTCTTAATGGTTGCCCAGCTTCAATGTGCACTTCTGAACTTTGTGAGGAGGGTATTATCGAATTACAGTTGTTTTCTATTGTATTGTATCGTATCTATATATGTATTTATAGCCTACGACGTCTATATTTAGCAGTGGCGACGCCACTTACTAGGCTACTGTCTTCACGGCGAGGTTATTAACTTGAGAAGACGTTAATTTATTAGCAGCTTTTAGGACATTAACGTTACGCTGGACTTTTTACCGTAAACATTTCGTGGGTCTTGCGTAATAGTTAGACGCTGGAATTTATCATTAAGATGCAACAGGAAATGGCAATTCATGCAGTTGGTACAACGTATGCTGTCACCCAATTATCTATCACGCTTCCCTCTCACTCTCATCCCTCCCACTGCTCTCTACAGTGAAGCTTCTATAAGAAGGGGTATAGGGCTCGGGGGTTTTGAGTACCGGTACCCACGTTGTGTGCGGGACGCGCATCCGGACGCCTACCTTTTTCCATTCACAGTTTTCTGCGCTTTCTGCAGGACACCTTGATTACGATTTATATGCTGGATAGATCACAGTCACAACTGTCACAAGACCCCTAACCACCCACCTACAATCTACGTCATACTTGCGTGATCATATGTTGTTATGTGCAAGTCACTTGAAGCAAGTAATTGGTGATTACGTGGGCCCTACCGAATTCGTCGACTAGTCTGTGCATCCCGCAGTATCATTGTGTTGAATGAAAGAGCAACTCGCAGCAATTTGCAAGAAAACGCGGCGCAAAATTTTAGGCGACATCGGATGGGGCCTTTGATGTTGCGGGGTCATTACGTAGTTGCGCAGTTTGGGTAATCAGGGCCTATTTATAGAGTACAAGTTCTCAGTGCACAAACAACACGGATCCATCAACCGTATATAATCTTTCCTTTGGTATAGGGGCTGCTTGGCTTGATTATAAGCCATTTCACCTGCTTACTTTACAAAGAAAGAACTCTTGTCATCAGTGGACGTTGGAAGTGATCAAACAAAAGACGGCAAGATATTGTAGTAATTCGATTTTTTTTATAGTATCACACAATATCGGCCTACGAGTGTATACTCAAAAATCCCATTTTAAACTATTTCTCTTTTTCTACGCAGAAATGAATGAAAGAGCAACTCGCAGCAATTTGCAAGAAAACGCGGCGCAAAAAAGATTTTTCTTATAGTTTCAACCAACGCCATTGTTTTCTGAAGCAAGGGCCATTTCTGTTCTATATTATAGAGAACTGATTACAGGATAATAATGTTACTCGTATGGTATCTATAGAGTAAGCATACATAATTTATTTGCTCTTGAAGTCAAACTTACTACACGCAAAATGTCAAAGTCCAATTTAACTGCATCGGTCTTTAAACGTGTAATCAGTACGGTAATCGATTAATAATATGAATAGGCTTACTCATGCTCTGCTGAAATACCAGATTAGATATGTAGAGGTCTCTATTGCATATTGCATAATAATAATAATCTTTTCTTTATTAAGCGCCTGTTTTACAAACGCACTGCGCTGTACATTTACAAGTTATGCAATTTAAATCTTAACTACGTAACAGAACAGACAGCCTGCAATACAACGGCGCTAATAGCAGCCTTACAAAGCATATCCGTCCTTCTCAACGGGGGCTCGAACTCGGTACCTCTCGCTCTCTGAATGCCAGATGTTATCCAATGCGCTATCGGGCCCCTCCATGTTATTCACCAAAGAATGGTACGCCAGGATCCTAAAAATATTACACGATGGTTATAGCGCAATTATTATTCGCCTACATGATACGGGCGCAAAGTTAATTCTCAAGTAGAGCAAAGTAAGTATTTTCTTTAGTAACCGTTATCTCTTAAACGTAATCAGTTACTGTAACTAATTATTTTTGAAAGTTACTAGTGACTGCATTAGTTACCAAAAAATAATTAGTTACAGTAACGCTTTACAAGTAACGAGTAGGCTAACGCACAACACTGACTTTATGGCGCTATATTAAAGTCGCGTTGTATGCATACAATTAAAAAAAGTAATTATTCGAAATTATAGGCTGACAATTTGACAACTGTCGCCATATATCATAAATGCTTTTCATCTAGCCTAATGATTAGGGTAAGGTCCCTAAATCACGATATTCACGGAAATCTCGGAAACTATGAATTTCGCCGTTTGCCGTAATTTTGCCGTTTGCCGCAATTTTCGATTGTTGTCTATTTCCAGCATTAGAGTAAAAAGTTATTAAAAATGGTTGGTTAACACGTCAAAAATGGCGCCGACGATAAAAAAGAGCGCGGAACCACTAAATTAATTTAAGAATTATTGTTATTACCCCCCTCGAAAATTATTCTTGGAAAATAGTCGTTACTACCCCCCCTCGAGAAAATTCTTATTAAAAACACGTTGCCGTGAATTTTTCTATTTTTGCAAAAGTAGGCCGTGATTTTTTCACTTTTTGACCGTGATTTAGGGACTACCCTACTAATGATAACAACTAAGGTACCTAGTTTCGATATTAACTATTCTCTTTCTTTCAACAAAATTATTATTATTATTAGCAGCAATTATGGATTGCTGTCTAAGCCATTATTAGAGTAGCTAAGTAATTAATAAAGCATTGGTTACCACGACTTCAAGTCCATTAGCTGAGCCAGAGAGAGTTGAATCATCATTCGATGGCGCTGAGAAATTGTAAGTGAGAAACATCCTCAAGGGCCCTACATAGTAACCGTTTCGGAGGAGGATCGGGCTCATCCTTATTCTTCACACAAGGCGAGCGCTCAAACCTATCGACAGCCGAATCCCATATCAAACGATCAGCACATCCGGATTGAAGCCATCAGGAATGCACTCTGTGTCTTCAATTAATTTTTGAATCAATGCTCGTGCACCAAGGAACTCTGCTCGCATCCCTTTGTTACGCCTCAGTTCAAGAGGGCTGTGTAACATCGTGCCTATGCCTCTGTTGGCCCTTTGCTGTGGCTTGGCCTTCCTGCTATAACTCGTGGTGAGATCTATCTGGGGGCACTACTTGTTTCTGTTTCTATTGATTATTTTGTGTACTATTTTTTCCTAATTCTTCTCATTGGGAGCAATCTACGATCCAATGAGTGTTAGTAAGTAAGTATTAGTATTATTCTTTATTATTATTATTATATATTATTATTATTATTATTATTATTATTACGTATTATTATTGAACCGCCTGCTAACGCACTGCGGGAATTATTATTATTATTATTAGTATTATTATTACAAATCATTAAAATCACAAATCGTCAAAATATCATAAAAT
The DNA here is from genome assembly GCA_020284085.1 of Aporrectodea caliginosa. Taxonomy (NCBI): domain Eukaryota; kingdom Metazoa; phylum Annelida; class Clitellata; order Crassiclitellata; family Lumbricidae; genus Aporrectodea; species Aporrectodea caliginosa. The sequence goes on from JACEVL010000785.1 coordinate 96,310, forward strand.
ACAATAAAACAGACATCTATGGATATATGAGATTAAGGTAATAGTCATAGTAAAAACAAAGATCAGCAATAAAATCAATTAAATAACATACGCGTAATAAAACCACATCGGGTTAATGCGTCAGCATGTGGGATCTCACGGTTATGTGAACGAGGACGGAGAGAGTACTAACATTATTTTATAGGATTATTATTATTTGCATTTTAGACCATTTAGAACATGACTGGGGTTGTGAAGCACATAAGTCTTAACAACAATCAACTGTCAATATACAACATTCTAGCAATAAACATCTTGCGCTGTAAATTATCTGCAAGAGGTACACAATGGTCGTGCGATCGCGGTCGCAGGTATATTGCTGGGGCCTTTTGGTGGAAGTAAACTATGCAGTTAAGTGGCGCTTTATAAGTTCGTAATATATAATAGAATAGAGTAGAATGAAATGAATGGAATCGAATAGAGTCGAATAGAATTAAATAGAATCGAATAGTAGGGAATAGAATGGAGTAGAACGGAATAGAATAGAATGGAATAGAATAGAATAGAATGGAATAGAATGGAATAGAATAGAACGTATAGCCTACCGCAGAGTTTGATTATGAAATAGAATCGAAGCTTGGATGTGCCATTAAGGCGTTGTGCTATTATACGTCCTGTCATGCACTGAACTATTTTGTTAATTATACAAGGACCCCGCTTTTGAGGGGTTTCAAAAATGCGTTTCAACATTCTAACAATAAACGTCTCAGACTGTATTATATTATACACATGTCAAACAGCTATGTCTACGTTTATAACAGTCGGAAAATATGATCATGTGCTGCGGGATATATAAATTTAAGCAGAAAAAAATGTATTATTATTTTTGATAAGTGGCGTCCTTTATAAGTTCGTAAAATATAATAGAATAGAGTAGTTTGAAAAGAATTGAATCGTTGTTGACATGGGGGAGAATCGGTACAATTGGACGTCATGGAATAGTTTCCAATAGAATCAACAAAGACCCTTCAAAATAGAAAAGCGAATGGAATAAGAATGGAATAGAATGGAATGGAATAGAATGGAATGAAATAGAAAAGAATGGAATAATAAACTAAACTCATATATTATGAAATTCGAAGCTTGGATGTGCCATTAAGGCGTTGTGCTATTTAACGTCTTATCATGCACTGAACTATTCTGTGAATTATACAAGGACCCCGCTTTTGAGGGGTTCCGAAAATGTGCATCATAAATACCAGATATAAAAGTTCAGACTAGTATTATATTATGTACATGTCAATACAGCTGTCTACGGGAGCAGACGGAAAAAATCATGTGCATTGCGGGATATATATAAATGATTAATTAAGCGGAAAAAATTAATATTACGACCCCTAACAGCTTATCTTCATTCGCTTTACTTTCACATCATGCTTACTGATGTCTAATAGTCTTTATAATGTATTGCAACTTTTAAGCTAAAATGAACAACTGCACCGAAGCTGTGCATAGCAAACATTTTCTGATGACGCATAATCGTAGCCTAAAAAGGCTACTTACAATGGTGCAGTATCAAACATAAGCAGACTGCTTAGATAATGCATTGACTGGTAATACAGTAAACTGCATTCATTAAGCCGTCTGTAATTTACTGTAAATGCATTATTTACACCGTCTGTAATTTACTGCATTACCAGTAAATGCATTATTTACGCCTTCTGTAGTTTATTGTCTTACCAGTAGCGCATTATTTACGCCGTCTGTAAACTACAGACGGCGCAACGAATTGGTAATACTGGTAATACAGTAGACTGTAAACTGCGTAAATAATTCATCAACTGGCACTACACAATCAGAATTACCTATCCAAATGAACCGAAAATTTTAAAGCATTTGCTTGTGTGTACACTGCGAAAAGAGACGAAATAACTGAGTATCAATTTCCACACATACCGTAGGCTACCGTTCGTTGCATAGGTCTCCGTTAGCATCGTTTCGTTTCCGGAAATATGAACGAATCCGGAAACCGTTGAACCGATCTCTTCGGATAAGCCCAACTAATTAACCTAATGATAAGGGTGCAAATTAAAATTTTCTGCGAATAATGCGCTTGGTTAACTGAAAGAAGTAAAGCAAGATTTTCAGCAACTGGAAACGAAAAGTTACCTTTCTGTACTCAAATGATGGCAAGACCCACAGTAAACCTGAAAAAGAAAATAAGTTTAGAAGTTGACCAGAAAGCAAACTTCAATTCACTGCAACTAGTTCTGTGCATATTTATTAGCCTGTATACACCACCCTCTGTAATATTACAACATATAAGTCTGGACTGTTACCACATGAACAGATTCGCCTATAGTGACTCCAGACGACATCTGCGTGGCATTGTTAGTAATCAAGTAAGTTAGTTCTATACAGCTGACTATCGGACTTCTGGAGAGGACGAACTAATTGAATATCAGACAAAAGAAGTGAAAGTCTTTGTCTGAAGCCAAGTTCCGTTTCCAAAGTCTCACCTAATCCTCAGCTAGAGTTACGAATTCCGTCTCTCTCCAGTCAGCTTCGTTGGGAAAGAAAGCGACATTCAGAGAAAGGTAAAAAAATCCGCTTCTCATCGCTCTTTTTTTTACATCATTCAGCTTCTTCGTCTCTCAGTTGTCAATAGTTCACAATAATTCCAAAACATAAATTTTATTTTTAGTTTCCATTGAAAATTTAGTGGCAATATTCTGCAATGTATGTATGTATGTATAGCATCCAATAAACTCATCCTTAACCCATCAAAGACTGAATTTCTGCTACTGGGCACTCCACAGCAACTTAAAAAATGTCATCAGCTTAAGTCATTGAAACTGGGTGACTCAATAATTATTCACTTGGTCGATGCTGCACGTAACGTATGTGTTGTTTTTAATTCTTCCGAGTCTCTCACTGGCCATGTAAACAGTATTTGTAAGTCATCATATATGTTCATTGTAGTGTTGTTTTCGTCAACGAAAACGAAAACGAAAATGGCAATTAACGAAAATTGAACGTTTTCGTTGACTGCTACTGAAAACTAAAACAGCAACTAAAATACGCAGACAACGGAAACTAAAACTAAAACGAAATTTGTAGCAATTAAAACTGAAACGAAACTAAAATTGATCAAACGAAAACTAAAACTATATTTAGTAAAAAATATTTTTTTGAAATTTTTCTTTACTTACTTAATTCACCATTAGGTATTGTACTGCCTTGTGCAATTAGATCTATGTGCAAACGGTATGCTCTGCAGTCACATAGATTCATCTAATTTAGAGCACTGGTATCAGAAAGAGAACGAGATGCTTAAGCTACTTCCAGTTTTTCTTCAGAACTTTTGGCTAGAGCCATATCTATTTCATCCAAACAAAAGCATATAACTTTACTGCTGACAAGTTCACTTAATTGGCTTCCTGTTCAGAAAGCCTCATTCGTCTCTGACTTGGGGCTCATAGCCTATCAACTGTGAACTCTGGCCAAAGGACAGCCTTGTTTGGGATTATTATTATTATAGTATCGATTCTTGATGCGACAAAGTACTGTGCTCAACTCTATAGGTTGAACACAGCACTTCTAATTTCACAGTTTAGCGTTCTTAATTATTCGTCCACTGTAGCATTATTAGCCTATTTTTCATCAATCTAACTTCTACTTGGGCAAGAATTCTTTTCATCAATCCAGGTTCCATTTAGCAGGAATTCTTTTCATCAATCCAGCTTCAATTTAAACAACAATTATTTTCATCAATCCCGCTTCTATTTAAGCTAAGAATCTTTCATCAATCCCACTTCTATTTAAGTAAAAATTATTTTCATCAATTCGACATCTATTTAGCAAGAATTCTTTTCGTCAATCCAACTTCTATTTGACCAACGCTAAAAGTCACAGATTTTGATATTTTGCGAATTTTTAGGAACACTATATTAGCTAGCGTAATAACCAACCCAAACTTAGAAGTGACTATGTGGTGCTAAGGACAACCAAACCCTGAATATTTGTGTTTTGTTTCTAAAATTTAAATTGAATTAAATAATTGACTTAAAACTTTCAACCCCGGTCGGGGGTAAAAAGTCACAACTAAAACTAAGAAATAAACTTAATTTACATTAAAAGAAAACTAAAACTCAAATTCTTTTACTAAAGGGCAAAGTCTAAAAAACTTTTAAATTGATCCATAAAAACTAAAACAGAAACTAAGGTCTAATATTGACACACAATAAAAACTAAAACTAAAATTAAGAATTTGAAGACTAAAATTTCTTAACTAAAACTGAAACTGATGAATTGAGACATTATTTTTCTTTTCCGTCTAGTTCATTGTAACAAACGCAGAGTTAGGCATCATGTGCCAATGTCCTGCGCCCCATGCAAAACTCATGTATAATAGTTGCATTGGTTTTTTTTCGCCTAGATTTTTAAAAATTGTCTTAAGCCTAAATCAATAAGTCAAAACATTTTTTTAAATTTGTGAGTTGGCCAGAGCCACATTCACAGGATTTTATATGGCTATGAGCCACAGTGTGAAACGAATTCTTTGCTAAACAGGAAACCAATGCAAAGATTTCAACACAGGGGTTATATAGTTCTAGGCCTTGGATGTATTATGTTATGAGACAACAAAACATACACGAGCATTTCAGACATGTGACTCTTAACACTGAATCAGCAGTCATTATAAAACGTTCTTATTGAACTGTTCTACTCAGCTATTCAATTGGTAGGTCTAAGTCTGTATATGTCTGTATGCCTGTGGTCCAATAGCCTACAGTTAGGCCCTACTATTCATAAGTCAGAATATCGAGGAGGTTTACGAGTGTGTCTCTTTGGACCACAGCTTTCACAACAGAGTTCCTGTTAAAAGTCACAGTTCGGGTTAAAAGTCACACCGTGTGACATTTAACCCCAACTCGGCTGACACGACATTGATAGTAAGAACAAGAAATGACGGTCATGCAATCACGTTTTAACCACTGTACGAACATACTCGCTAAAATATGCAGCACTCGCGCTAAAAAACCCGTGATTAATATGACAAATACTTGCCGAAACAAATGTTTCCACGTGAGACGAATTTCAACTTTTAATCACGTTAAAACAAGGAATTTGATACAAATTCAATTACTGCAATAACGTCAACAACTGTTTCTATTTTTACTTGCTTTGCCCAGCTATCCGCTAGGTGTCACTTCAATACTGTAGGGCTATTCCAGACGTGTTTAATCCGGTTGTGATGTAACCCCTGTGACTTTATGTATGTATGTATGTATGTATGTATGTATGTATGTATGTATGTATGTATGTATGTATGTATGTATGTATGTATGTATGTATGTATGTATGTATGTATGTATGTATGTTTCAGAGCACTTGCAAAGCGCAATTTAAGTGCAAGAGCGCCCCTGCACGGCTACCTAGGAATCACCGAACAAAATTTATATGGGAAAATGACAGCTAACCCATTCACAGATAATTTGTTATGGCAAAATTATTTATTTATTTATCTATCGTTTAAAGCCGCAATCACTTAAATGCAAACACGCCTACCACAGACAAAGTCCTGTTTATGGTCGTTTTAGCGCAGAATTAATAACACTAGGCCAAATTGAAAAGTGTTCAATTCAAAACACCCCATAGAATATTTACACTAAAACCTTCTCTCTCTTTTCCTATTATGTGCTTATTGTGCTCTTATTTTCGATTACGCACTGTCTGCGCCTCAATGATTGCGACTTTATGAGACTGAAAGATAAATAAATAAATTACCATAATTATCCCTGGTTTGCTGTCATTTTCTCATATTTTCTTTAGCATTTCTTATCATAATCGTAATCGCAAGAGTAAGATTGAAAGCTCTAATTTTTCCTTAGTGAACTACTTAAATTGTTACTAAAGTAAAATTGATACGTGCAAAGAGCCAATATTCAGAGTTCCCTTGCCCAAATGCACCGAATCTGTTTTCAACGTATCCATTATATAGTAGGAATTATGAAGAATGGTCAGTGATACGGATCCCTAGGTTCGTTCAGCTATAAACAACAACTTTAAAGTTAAACAACCTCATCATAAACCGGTTCTTGTAATGGCTTCAAAGACAAGCGTCATAACGAGGCACCATTGAATGAAAAATTAAATTTAAACGAGAACTATAGTTTCTGTTGCAGATTCAGGCACAATTATGCTGCTCTCACAACTTATGGCGATGGGCATTGCCAGTATTGCGGTTCCACCTGCCAACGTCGACCCGAAAAGTCCAGAGGCTCCGTTTGAGATGGCTTGGGGTCTCTTTAAGGACCAGCACAGTAAGTTTAGCCCTAACTCTTAAATTAGGCCTTTAGATACAGAGACTCTAAGATAAAAGCATAAGATCTTATAGTCTAAATATCTATATTACAAATGTGACTTATTCGGTGACGCATCAATCGTAATCGTAATCGTAAACTCCAAATCTCTATAGCGCCATTCAAAAGCTAATCATAGGGCACCAGCTTATTCACGAGCGCTGCATTAACGATTGTTGGCAATGCGATAGAAAGTTTGTAGGGCTACAAATCTTACAAATACGATTGTAGTAGAGATAGTACTATTCCAATGGCCTTTGAAGCGTGTCCTTCATCAATGCATAATTTTGTTCTATAATTCTCTATAATTCTCTGCTATTCTATAATTCTCTTATTTTCATAGCACAATATTATGCCCTGTTCACCTCAATCAGCCCAATTTAAATTAAATCAGCATAGGCAGTCATATATAAGCAGCGTGTTTGAGTGGTTATAAAAGGCGCTTTATGTAATGCTTTGATACATACATTAAACTAATATCTCAATATATTAGAGGCCTATGTGCGAATTCAAGTAGGCTATATTTAAATATACTCAATCTTTATTATTCTCTTATTTACCCATACCTCTCTTACTGCAACCTAATTTGGGCATCCAATTATCCATCTCGTTTAAAAGTTCTAATGATGTTACAAAGACGTGCGGTGAGAATTGTTGCTAAACAATATTATGAAGATGGCACTGATCATTTGTTCTCAAGACTAAGGATTCTAAAAATAGAATCTGTAAATAAATTCTTAATTGCAGAATTTATGCATAAATATGATCGGAAATTATTGCCCCAAGTTTTTGATGGTTATGTCTTGCACTCCTATCAAATTCATTCATAGAATACAAGATCGCAAGATAACTTTCGTAGTACCCTACTTACACTCGAACTAATACTAGATGTTTCAATATTAAATGCATTGGACCATTAGTATGGAATACATTACCTGTTCATATTCGATGTTTGCCGACTTTACAAATGTTTAACAACAATACGCAGTTTAGTAAACGACACACGACTGTAATTTGTAATGACCTTAGTTAAGAACTCTCTGTTTAGTGGGTCATGTATATGCAATTATTTGTTGTTATCATAGTCTAAGATTTCGATACATGGGTTGTATAATTCGACTGCTTTCCATAGCCATCAATAATGCATATGCTCTGGTGACCGGTTATAAAAGGAACGCTGGTTCCTTATGGGTACCGGTTGCTTTCATTACCCATGTCAATGTTTAATTCTGTATATACTCATGCTGATTTCTTAGGATTCAATGCGCGAATTCAAGTATATTGAAATATAGTTTGCCTATACAGTTTGAAATGAGTTTAGTGTCAATGTATTATTCTGTAGCAATTTCTATTAGGCACTTGAGCTATACCAGTTGACATGAACCTCTTAGACGTGTTTTATTTGACAGAAAAATCCTATGCGAGCATCGGAGAAGAACTGCACCGTCAGAAAGTCTTTTGGAACAACCTGAGACTGATCGAAAGCCACAATAATCTGTTCGATATGGGCCTCAAACAATTCAAGCTCGGAGTCAACCAGTTCACGGATTTGGTTAGAATCTAGAACTGAACTGTGTCTGTATAGTTTGATCGAGTATTTTTCATTGTAGATTGTATGTAAATTTCATCGTTGTAAATTTGACTGATGGTGACTGATATACAAGGGCAGATCAATGGCAAGCCAGTAGATCGATCAATCAGAAGTTACTAGCCACGACGCCAGAGGCAATAATCTGTACATAACTTGGAGGGAAGAATTTTTATCGAGAACAGGATTTTTTGCATTTTTTTGGGGGGGGACAGATGGACCCAGTCAAAACTTTGGGGGACAGTCCCCTATGTCCCCCCCGTGATTTACGCCACTGCACGACGCCATTTGATTTAAGGGGAGGCCATGGAGTTGCCCCACTGACTGCAGCGATAGTTGCCGACAGAAATACGGACGATTGTTCAATTCAAGCAGAATCTACACTGACAGTTACTGTAGTCCTCCGATATTCTCAGACTCAGACTGTCCTTCCTTCCGCCAGTCTCTGAACTAGGGGACTGCGGGTATACCCGTACCCGCGGGTTTACCCGTACCGACCCGTACCCGCGGGTCGGGTACGGGTCGGGTACGAATTTCACGGGTCGGGTACGGGTAGGGTCATCACGGGTACGGGTATACCCGGTTTTACCCGTGCCCACGTGAAGTTTTGGGGTTACAATGTCACCGTTACATATAATAAAGAATGTCGGCGCACAATGTCTGCCCGTGTCTGCAACGTACTATTAACAGTTACTTAGTGTTCTAGCTAACATCGTATATACCAAGGAGATAAAATGTACAATGCAATTGAGACAGCACAACAGTTGCATGTGACAGGTTCCATAAGTTGACTGCCTATTATCATTACTACTACTACAACTGCTGCTACTGCTACTACTACTGCTGCTGCTGCTGTTGTTGTTACTACTACTACTACTACTACTACTACTACTACTACTACTACTACTACTACTACTACTACTACTACTACTACTACTACTACTACTACTACTACTACTACTACTTCTACTACTTCTACTACTACTACTTCTAATACTACTAGGTCTACTACAACAACTACTACTACTATCATCATCATAAGCCTATTTATTATTATCACTGCATGCTAAGTTGTAAGCCTATAATTGGCCTGGTAGGAATGGGGACTTTGGGAATGCGTGTTAATGACGTGACGGGTACTGTACGGTACGGGTATACCCGCGGGTACGGGTAGGGTCGGGTAGTAATTTTGAGTACGGGTCTGGTACGGGTACGGGTAACGGTTCTGTGTTACGGGTACGGGTCGGGTAGAAAAATGCTGTACCCGCAGACCTCTACTCTGAACTAACAGGCTTATTACACTCTCTTCGTAATCGTAACAGTGTGATTCTCCTTAGAGATTTTATTTTACTTATAGTTACAGTTATAGGTAATGGTTTTTTTTATTTTAGTTATAGTTATAGTTATAGTTAGTATTATTTTTAGTTATAGTTATAGTTATAGTTAATGGATTTTTACTTTTGTCAATTTTAGTTACTACTTAGTTACAATAATTAAGGCTATAAGCAAAATTGTGCGTATAAACACGCTGTTTCACAATTTGCTCAGAGCTTTGAAAGCCTTTCAAGCATGGATGCATTCAGCTTCATGAATACACGCCTCTGATTGGTGTTCACTGTGAGAGGCGCTTTATAAATTTATAAATACAATACAATACACGAGTTTCCAAAGTAACTGACAAACTGCATAATAAAAATATCGCATTTCTTCGTTCTCATTTATGTCGAATCGTCCATATTGCACTTCCTATTTTTATTTTTTGTATTAACGAAAATAAAGATGAATTTTCGTTATTGTTATTTTCGTTATAGTTATAGTTAATGATATTTTTTAGTTATAGTTATAGTTATCGTTAACGAAATCATTTTATTTTCGTTAACGAACATTTTCGTTATCGTTATCGTTAACGAGAATTGCACTGAATCGTAATCGTAATCGAGTATTTATATAACGCCACTCAAGATCAGAGGCGCTTCCGATCCGGGCCAGTGCCTTCACTGGTCTCTGTCCTAAGAATAGGGTTAGTCAGGATCTGTAAAATTATGTTTCTTCTGTTTGAAAGGAAACTGAGGAATTTGCGAAGCTGATGACCGGCTGCGCATTCGACATAGCAGACAACAAGACCAGCGTGACATTCCTTCGCGCCAATTTCATTGCTCTTCCTTCGTCAGTTGATTGGAGGGATCGAGGTTACGTCACGAAGGTCAAGCACCAGGCAAGCGTGGTTCGGGGAGTGGGGAGCACGTTCTGGCCCTTTCTTTCCGACAGGGATGGGCAGTAGGCCTAATTGAAATTACGTAATTGAAATTATTTGAAATTGCGCAATTTGTAATTTGTTAATTTGTAATTCAATTATATTTCCCATGTATTTTGTAATATGAAATTACATTTCATGTCCCAAAGTAATTTGTAATTTGTAATTCAATGGCATTTTTCCGAATAATTTGCCCATCCCTGCTCTCCGACTGAAATTACATTTAAAATTCTTTAAGGTCGCTATATAAATGCCTCGTGGTCGTATTCAGAGGGGTTTACAAGTTCAACCCCAAATAAATTTTTCATATTCAAAAAAACATGTTCCTGCTCTTTCTCTCCTCCTGAATACATTGGAGATTCGCAAAAGGCGTTATCTAAGAGCCTTGTTCTGTACACGCGTACTTACATGTACAGTGTTTGCGTGCACATATTTATACGTTAGGCTAGTAAATGCATGCATAGTAACTGTTGCATACGCTTTACACATATTTCTATATAATAGCATAATATTGCATATATTTAACGACAACCTCAGAAAGTGGGATATATCGTGAGAATTGTAGTTTGTATGATAACTGCTATTTGGTTGCAAATTTTTTTATCCTGGCTCGTAGTCGATGCTAGGTTATATAATAATTTATGGTATGGTACATACCTGTCACGTGTTGTGGTCTTATATTATGATATTATAATTGTAGTGTCACTGTGGCTCCTGTTGGTCCTTCAGTGCTGTAAGTAAATCGCAACCTTCATCGTTTTTTATGAGCTTACATTTTCTGAAAGAACTGCATTCCGTGTTTTCTTAATGAAACATGAAATCTATAAAATATTATGCAAACATGGCACAGTTTTTGATAGAATGATTTATACTGAAGACACTGCTTTTTTTACAAATCCTATCCCGAATCCTCTCCTTCCCTCCCCTCCCTCGCCGTTTCAACTGTAAACACAATTCACCCTAGACGTCTGGCTGTCTGCCTGCCTCCATGGATCTTGACCTGGAACCGATTTCACCCCCATCCCCAAACCCCGCCTATCGATGATGTTTTGACTAAGCGCCTGTGAATAAGCTGCTTCCCGTGACTTCGCTTTTTAGGCGCTGTAGATATTTCGAGATTACGACTACGTAACTAATAATGTCTAACAATAGGCCTACCTCTACTGTGAGATACTGCGGCGCTTTTCTGAGGTCGGCTACTAAAATGCCCTAAATTAAGTTTCTGATTACATGCATAGGCCTAAACACAGCTCTAATTACACAACGCTAATTAATTATGGGGTCTCGGATAATAATGTGTAATTTTAGAATTATTTTACTGTCTTGATCTTCGTAAGTATAGATGTATGCTTATTACCATGTTTGTAGCCTACACCAAAATGCGGAGAGCAATTGGTCAATTAAAGAATATTCTTATCTTATCCCGTTTACTTATCTTGCGCTTGGCTTTTGAAAAACATTATTCAAGCCGTTATATTTCGCTGTCAGCTAAGACATGAATCAATTTTACATTTTTTTACATGAAATGATGTGAGAGTACAAATTACATTGGCTTAATGGTGGACCATTGATTTGTGAATAAATCTTTCCCCAAAAAACAGTTTGGTTGCATAAATGGCTTTTTGACGACAGACTTACCCACCCCACAAAGCTGCATTATTAGGCCTATCTTGGCATGTCGCAGAACTTTAATTTAAATTTCAATGCGGCAATTTTTGGATAACTTTGCACAGTCGACACCCAACTAAACAGATGCTACTCTGTCCCCTCTGACCCGCTGACAATTCGAACCTCCTTCGGACAACCCTTTTGGACAACCCCTCTAACTCTACACGGCGCTCGTGAATAAGCTGGTGCCCTGAGCCTGGCTTTCGAGTGGCGCTTTAGAAGTTTGGAGTTTGCGATTACGTTTTCAAGTCTGATCGCTTTCTTGCAGACCGGAGCCCTCGAAGGTCAAATGAAAAGAAAGACTGGTAGACTCGTCTCTCTGAGTGAACAAAATCTGGTCGACTGTTCGGAGGCACAGGGCAATCTTGGTTGCAATGGAGGCCGGGCAACCGCGGCCTTCCAGTACATCCAAGATAACAACGGAATTGACTCTGAAGAGTCTTATCCATACGAGGCACAGGTCAGCGAAATTTCAAACGTTCTATGTATTACATAGGCCTACAGTTCGTCGTCAGACAGTGACATTGCCTTGGCGAATCGAATTGATACATCCAGACAAACGAAAATAAAAACTCAACGACACCTGGCGAATGATGTGTAAACAGAGAGACACACAGAGAAACAGAGACAGATACAGAGAAGCGAGAGAGAGAGAAACAGAGACAGAGACAGAGACAGAGACAGAGAGCGAGAGAGAGAAACAGAGACAGAGACAGAGACAGAGACAGAGAGAGCGAGAGAGAGACAGAGACAGAGACAGAGACAGAGACAGAGAGAGCGAGAGCGAGAAACAGAGACAGAGACAGAGAGAGCGAGAGAGAGAGACAGAGACAGAGAGAGAGAGAGCGAGACAGAGAGACAGAGACAGAGACAGAGACAGAGAGAGCGAGAGCGAGAAACAGAGACAGAGACAGAGAGAGCGAGAGAGAGAAACAGAGACAGAGACAGAGAGAGCGAGAGAGAGAAACAGAGACAGAGACAGAGAGAGCGAGACAGAGAAACAGAGACAGAGACAGAGAGAGCGAGAGAGAAACAGAGACAGAGACAGAGAGAGCGAGAGAGAGACAGAGACAGAGACAGAGAGAGCGAGAGAGAGAAACAGAGACAGGCAGACAGAAACAGAGAAAAGTAGGAAGACAGAGAGAGAGGGACAGCGATAGGGAATGTAGCTATAGCAGAGAGGAAGAAGGTTTTCCTCAGAAAGGATATTTTACCAAACTGGCATCCGAGGTATTTGTTAGAATTAATAGCGATGATAACATTTAGACTAGTAGCCTACTGAGTACCGCAATAATACATTGTGAATTTGCGATATAATACAGTTCATGAAGACCTAGATCATCACTACAAAATCTAAACGTATCACTTTGTTGCTGTAAATATTTTTGGTCAACATGGTTAACCATAAGCTAGACCTACTAGTTTTTTTTAATCAAAGCTGCAATGTCATAAACACACCGCTAAGCTGAAGTCAATTATAGGCCTATATCACTTAAAATGCCAATCGGTATTTTGTTTAAATCCTAACTAACCCCTCCGGTGCCAGTTCGGCAAATATCGCCTCTGAGAAGTCCCCTTTGAGAGGCGCTATGCAAATTCTCGTAATCAAATCTCGTAATGAATGAAAGAGTGCAAGCCATCCACCACCAAATCAACAACAAGGGAAGATTCAAATTCCTAGCGCTGTCACAAGACGTCCCTAACAGAGGGCCGTTTTAAGGTCGTCGTAGACCCTGTATAGGTACTCTTGCATTCGTAGATCGGGCCAGTGGCAATATTTTCCAGCAAATGGTGGGCCAGGGTGCCTGAACAAAATGGGGTAGGAATCTGGGAGGAGCTGGGTGTGCCCATCCCCAGAAAATATTTTAGAAACTAAATTTTTAGCATGCAAACAGTCAAATTAGGCTTATAAAATCTTAATATTTATCTTCATTTTTAGTCACCAACATCATATAAAACACATTAAGCCTCAAAATGAACATATCTGACTTTTTTATTCTCAAATTGTGTAGGGCTTAGTACAGGCTCCTGAAAGGTTCTGCGGGCCAGAAAATATCTTTGGCGGGCCAGAAATGGCCCCTGCCTCTTCTTTGACATCCCTGCCCTATAGGCACTATTTGCATTCGTAGATCTCTCAACTGCCAACTCTGCATTAAAGGTAAACACATAATTATCCTACGCATTCACATTATTTATGGGGATACGGACAATTCGCCCCTGGACAATTCGCCCCCGGAAGATTCGCCCCGGAAGATTCGCCCCCGGGAAGATTCGGCCCGGATGATTCGCCCCCTTACGATTGCCAGACGAAGATTCGCCCCAGGGCGACGAGCTCCAACCTACCCTGTTGAAGTGTGGAACGTGTATGAACGAACACGTCAGGATCAGCATCGAACCAACAACAACGTCGAAGGGTGGAACAGAAGCTTTAAGGAAAGCTGTGTCACTGCCTCTCCTAACATTTATCGCTTCATCGAATGCTTGAGGAGACAACAAGGATTGCACAATTATGATGTTGTGCAATTGATTGCAGGAGGTCAGATAGCTGCAAAGAATAAGAAGTATGAGGCTATTTCGAAGAGACTCAAAATCATTGCGGATGATGCCGACAACCGCATCAATATGGAATATTTACAAGGGATTGCTTACAACTTCGAATTCTAGGCAATTCAAATGACTTTGCATTCTAGACGACAAACTTCTAGACTCTACGATAGACAATAAACTAGATATTAAACTTCAAAATAAACATTCTAGACTAGAGAATAAACTTCAAATTAAACGTTCAAAATAAACTGCTTTTACAATTCAAGAAATGTGTTTTCATGTCTATTAAGCCGGGGGCGAATCTTCCGGGGGCGAATCAACCGGGGGCGAATCATCCGGGGAGCGAATCTTCCCGGGGGCTAATCTTCCGGGGCGAATCTTCCGGGGGCGAATTGTCCAGGGGCGAATTGTCCGGGAACCTATTTATGACGTCGTGTTTAATCGTGATTCACGAACACACCCAGTTTTGATTTTAAATCTCAATTTACTTTTTGTAATGTCGATTACTAAAATTTAATATCCACTAAGGTCTAATGCAATAATAATAGTGCAAAAAAGTCGGAAATATTATATCCGACTTTTTGTCAATATATCATTTTCAGACTTGACTACAGTCCCCTGAAAGGTTCGTAGGCCCTAGGCACCGTACCTACTGTGCCTTATTTATTTTCTTTCACGGTTTCTGAAAAATCATTAAATGTTAACAGCAAGGCACATGTCGCTACAAACGAGAAGAAAGGGCGGCATCAGTAACCGGTCATGTTCGCGTTACCTCTGGAGATGAGGCTGCACTGATGGAGGCCGTTGCTACCATCGGCCCAGTCTCCGTCGATATCGATGCCAGCAACAGCTTCCGCCACTACAAGGGAGGTGTGTAAGACACGCAATCAATCAATTGAAATTTATGTAGCGGCCTTACAAGATCTGTAGGCCTACTCTAGAGGCGCTCCCGACCCAGGCCAGAAAATGCGACTAAGAGAAAATGCAGACTAGAGAAGAGAACGAAAGAGGCAGGAACAGGAAGGGACCAATTAAATATAAGAGAGAGTGAGAGAGAGAGAGAGAGAGAGAGAGAGAGAGAGAGAGAGAGAGAGAGAGAGAGAGAGAGAGAGAGAGACGGAGAGAGACAGACAGAGAGAGACAGAGAGAGAGAGAGAGAGACAGAGAGACAGAGAGAGAGAGAGACAGACAGACAGACAGAGACAGACAGACAGAGACAGAGACAGAGACAGAGAAAGACAGAGACAGAGACGGAGAGAGACAGAGAGAGACAGAGAGACATGGCGAACCGTTTCCTGCTAAAAGTAGTGGAGTGCACGGTTTCCTGTGTCTAGGTATCTACGACGATGATGACTGCAGCACTGAACGACTGAATCACGCTGTCCTGGCCGTTGGCTACGGGTCAGAGAATGGTCAGAAGTACTGGATCGTCAAGAACAGGTTGGTAAACCATGGAAACCATACGATTAATACATAAAAAGCATAAATATATAAAAACAAATAATCGTTATTATTCCTTTTTGAATTAAAACAGTACGACGTATAGTTAAAGAAAGATTATTATTATTATTATTATTATTAATTTATTAAGTAATTAAATTTTTAACGCGCGCGCGGTCACACTGAGTAATGGATAGTAGGCCTAAGTCGTATAGAAGACGCTGTTAGAAAGCCAAGTGCTTGAAAGCCAAGAAGAAATAGTGAGTTCTGAGCCGATTTTGGAGGGAAGGAAGTGCATTATAACATAATGTGCTAACAACAGTCGCCAACGATCTTATTTTGACTTGTTACTAAAGCTCACACTATAGTTTTCAGAAAATGCAAAGTTTCAGTAAATGATTAAGGCTTGGAGACATAGGTGTTGACTGTAGAACTAAGATAAACTTCTTGAATCAGCTTTGTCCCTTTTGTTAAGACATTTAATCTCTGAGTATATATCGTTAGAAACCGATAACTGGGTATGAGCTACTTGGCGACTGCGAACACAATCCATGATTCTACCAAAGATAAATTGTTCACTGCATGGTTGACAAATGTTGAACTCTTGGAAGTGACAAGCATGATATGATCTGTATGGTTTGAACGTTTTTACATGCTGGTGACATCTAATGTCAAAGAGTGTTAATATCAGTCAACCACATACATGAGAAGCACAACCTGAATTTCTATTAAACGAATATATGATATGATGATAATGACGACAGACATTAAGCATTTGCTACTATATGTTATATTACCCGGTTGCAAATAATCACTCTAGATATATATGTTATATATATATATATAATTATATATATATATATGGCGGCTTTATGGCCTTCATTATATACATCCCCTACAATAGTTTATAGGCATATTTATAATCTTAGGCCTATATATAAACCTTAGAGATCATAGCAATTGGTCCCCTCAACAGTCTTCCATCAGATGACCTTACACCTGTGTAGGTTTACTTATTCGATCATTAGCTTAGAACTTATCAACTGAGAGAGTTTCCTATTTGCATTTGTCGATTGGTATATGCGAAGGTTACCTTCGCCTATTTAAACAGCATTTTGGAAAACCAGTGTTACATGTCTCCAAAAAACATGGCGCTGTAACGAAACATTCTGCGTTTCACTGCATCATTTATGTGGCTAATTGTTCGCAGTTGGGGATCTGAGTGGGGAGAAAATGGATACATCCGCATGGCCAGGAACAAGAATCAATGCGGTATTGCCACGCGACCCAGCTACCCGCTCGTCTAATGTAAGCAAAATACGCAGTTTGTTTACTGTAGCTCCTTTCTTTTACGTGTTCATTTATGTGCGTGTCAAGAAAAGAAAAGGAACTAAATCATGACTATCTAAGATATATAAAAGTATTTTCAATTTATTGTGGGTTTAAAACGTTTCTTAAGCCATCTCTGTCGTAAAAGTAGGTACTGTAGGCCCTAAGCCTATACGCAAAGTCTCTGTGCTTATTTGCGCATCCTTAAAACGCGCTATAGGCCTATTAATTGTCTTCATGTACATTATATGCATACATATTCAGAGGAATGTTTTGCAAGTTTTTCCCTAAATCTTCCATTGGTGCTACTCGTTGCCTTTCTTTCGACATAGGGGAGCCTATCAACGAGTGGCATGGTGGGTAAGAGTTTTTACCATAATCCAGAAAACGGCCACCATTGTAGAATCTTTACCTTGCGTTTTAATAAGCCGGTTTGATGCGATACACAATGGAAAACTATATTCTGCAGAAGAGCTGTCACAATTATTTTTGTTTCAATTTTTAAGATTTTCGTCTAATGTGAGTTTTTTAAAGGCGATCTTTGATCAGCCCCTACTTTTTTAATAGAAGGTAAGGAACTGTTTGTATTGTGTTATTTATAAGATCTAATATGCTTCTTTTAAATTGAACATTATCGTACGTCACATTAATCCTTTCATAACGAAAAGAATCGCTAAGGAAGGCATAGCTATAGGGCAAAAGAGGCACACCATATGCCGTTTTTGCCCCACGACATGTCACTTTTGCCCCTGAGAATGGGGCAAGAATGGCACTTTTGACATTTGCCATTATATTTTTCCTACATTATTTAGTTGCTCCTTAAATTAACTTTAACAATTAAGAATATCTGAAACTTTATTCAGTCCATGAAAGCAGTAACAGTATAGACGGAAGCTTACGTGCAGAAGCCTCCGCATCACGAGATACCTCAATGCCACATCCAGAAGCTCTAACAAGCTACATACATGTGTCAACCACATTCACTACCACAAATAAAACTTGTCTAAACAAGCTAAGTACATCAAAGGCTACTCTTCAAGCCAGAACTTCAAATGTGACCGCAACAACATTTGGATTGGGCCTACGCCATAAACGCAGAATTCAACCTGAGGTTTGCAAATGCTGAAATACTGATGGGATATCATAGCCGAAAGCAAAGGCTAATACCAACTCGCGTCGCAGCAAGAAGTATCCAGATTATCGACCGCCAACCTCCGTGCATCTTAGACCAGCATTACCACGTGCTCCATCATGGCATAACCGAAATCTGCGAAAATCACCAACAGACTTTCTGTTGGACATCCAGTCACAACAGGCCGATACACGTAAGCTAAACCAGCCCGCAATCGATATGGAACTTGCCTGCTCATCCGAGCCGGTCAGTATTCCAGAACTACCTGCTCATCTGAAAATTCGAACAAACTTGAAGATGAGCCAAATCAGCCAACGTATGGTTGCAGAAGTCGCACATTCAGCTGGACTTCCCTGCAGACCTATCTATAAGTAATTCCCTGATCTCTGAGATACATAATTAATTAATTAATTAATATTTATTATACCATGAACTAATGTAACTTATACTTTGCCACATTGCCTTCAATTTTTCTGCTATTTTAACAATGCTTATTACTAGATACACCTATATTTAAACTAAAAATAAATAATTGTATAGCTTCATTGCAGAGCCTATCGATGATGATGAAACGAACCAGCCGTACTTCGATACAAGTCCGGTAACGATGCTGAGCTGCACAAATACGACAAAAGCACCATACCCAATAGCCAATGTGTCAGTGCTGGACATCAGTACTTATCCGCACATCCGCACACAGAACGCGAAGCAGGGCGCAAACGCAAAGGGGAAAGCTTGTGCGTGCTAACGAGTACGCCTTACAAAATAATGCTAGAGGATAAGAAGCAATATGTTAAGAGGACGCTCATGAAGAAACTTAATCTGCAAGAGAATGATAAAAACCAGAAAACAGAGGAGCTAGGCTAGAAGCAGAAGAAACAGAATCAGCAGCAGCAGCAAAAACAGAAGCAGAAACAGATGCAGTAGAAACAGAAGCAGAACCAGCAGCAGAAAAAAGAGAAAGAGAACCAGCAGCAGAACAAACAGAAGCAGAACCAGCAACAGAAGAGTACTATTAAGAAATACAAAGCGGAAAGTGTCACCAATTTCTACTGTATGTATTGCAGAGAGCTTTATATGACCCACCCGAAGAAACTTTTATTCAATGCTTAGCATACAAATACTGGTGCCATGAAAGCTGCGCCCCTATTGAGCCCGGCGACAAGATTAAAATGTGATAACTGTCGTTAAGTCACTTCTTTTCTTGCAGATAATAAATACGATCGACAGTTTTAATTCACTTTTCGTTACTGCTGTTAACTGTCAAATAAATAGTTAAGATAGCCTAGCTACCATTGGTCAAGCCTTCATGTCAAACTTGCTAACAGTATATGCCACTTTTGCCCTAAGTGTTGGGGCAAGAGTGTCAAAAGTCTGGTTGTGTTTTAACGTTTTGCAAAATATACCATATAGAGTCAATTTTAAAGGTTTTTCTGTTAGCCTTATGAGTTGCCTACATGCCTATGAAAAATTGTGGCATTATGTTATATAAGAATTTTCGAAAATATAACAAGTTTTCTAAAAAGGTGCCTCTCTTGCCCCAGTCTCCCAAGTAGCCTATCAACGATTCATACACTGAAAGTTTTTACCAAATCCATCAAGTTCAAATCGTTGCTTTCCTTCATACAACCCTTCTGCATGTCTATTATATGTGAGTGTAATTAATTTAATTTTAATTAATTTAATGACTTCAATATCGCCGTTATCATAATTGGTTATATTTGAACATCTATGCAGCGCATTAAGAAACCGCTAGAAACAGCTACCTGACAGATACAAAAGGCTCTACTTCAGAGATCTTTTGACGAATTCCTTATAGAGCGATCGGTCTGCCTCACTAAACTCTGAAGGCGAAGACGTTATCATTAGCAATACACTGATAATATACTATCATATCGACAGTTCATTTTTACACGTCGCATTTAAAACAAGTTATTTTTATTTCAGAAGACCTCGAGCGTCGCCGTTCTGATTCTCGTTCGAAAGCGTAGCTTACAAGACAAAGCACGACAGACAATTCAATCGGTGATTCAGCTGCACGTCGGAATTTTATATGGACAAGATTCGCTTTTATAACTATAGAACATGTACCCTGCCAGCATTTCCATGGGCGTTAGATGGGACCCAAACGAGCACTATACGGTCACCGTCTCACGTGGGAATATGGGACCCATATTGGCTCCTTGTGGGCATTCTGGCAGGGTGAAACTGCTTCATTTTGCTCTGTAAACGGTGTATTTTTAAAATAAAGTGCTCCCGGTGAATATCTTAATATGTCAAAACTCCAATGTGTGTTATTTCGCAAATCACCAGATATGACAGAGAAGCAGTCGGAAGTGACGGCTGCAGATGCGACTTTTCACTTTTTATCTTTCATTTGACCCTCTTGCGACCAAAATTAGTTCTTTCTTATGCAGATAGTGATAATAATAATGTTCGTTTATTAATTCAAACTGACAAGTGTGCAGTAAGATCATATGATATGCTAACCGATGATAACGTGTTTAACAGTTGAGTTTAACTGTATAGCGATCCGCAAGGCGCCCATCTGTCCTACTGCTCATTTTACAGTCGCCCCTACGGAGTGGAAGGCTGTAAATTGTATGGGGTTATCGGGTATCGAACCCGCGTCCTTATGATCTTCGTGCCAGCGTGGATAAAACGGTACGCTCTGGAATTGCCGTTGTTCCAGGTAGTGTTTTGTGATCCTCTCTAACAAAGTGGATTTAATGGGCCGACATGTAACTGTAATATTACATTACATGTAATATTATGTAATTATACTATGCATTCCGGAAATTTGCATAGCGCCCCTTCAAGAAACCTACTCAGAGGCGCTTCCTCCGAACCCAGCCAGCGCTAAACAGGACTTGAGGCGTTGGTAAAAAAAACAGGCTGATAATCTGGGTGAACCCATATCAACCAGGAAGGTTAATATTAAAATAAATTAGGAATAGTCCATGATATGCATGTATATGTATTACAAGAAGGCTAAGGTATATCCAACAATTACATTAAAACTAGTTAATTAGGCCTAAGTGTAAATTCGAGTTCAGCTAGATGCTATAATTATAGGCCTAATACCGTGGATCCCGGTGGTGGTGGAGTGGTGTGCGGTGGAAAGGTGACGAGACAAAGACCGGTAGACGAAAGTGGCGTAGCGTCTGCAGCGCATTGATGACAGTTCGAAGATCCCGTTGACGAAGATCAGAAACAGTATTGGCTTCAAGTTGTTAATGCGAATCGTAACCAATTTCCTGACTCGAATAAGAACGCATTGCTGACAAGTTTGGATAGTATCGCTGACAGTGCCGAAACAACCACTCAATGAGGATAAATCAAAATACAAAAACGACAAATGAAAAACGTCTCTCTGACGTTTTCCCTTTTAAAATGCTAGTTAATTACAGATTTTAAATTCTGAAACGGTGAATACAATGTCATACCTCTGTACTGATGTTTGTTTGCCATCAAGGCGCAGTGGGGAGTCAAAAAAGCTTATACATAGCATAACTTTAGGCGTCTTTAGGTGACTTGTGCAACACCTAAATATGGTTCAATTTGGCTCAAATTTTCAGTATGTTAGTTTTTTAATAGATGGACTGCAATGGTGGGTTCTAATCTTGATCTTTCGGAAGAAAAGTGTTTTTGGACCACCCTAGTTCACAGGTTACGGAATATAGGCCTGTAATAATTATAACTATGTGCATATAACTTTAAACTAGTGACTTCTGCATAATATAGGGCCTATGTATATGATTAAGCTGATTATGTATTCATATAATAACTTATATTATATGAAAATAAATATATTCTCATATATAATATACATATGAATACATATAATAAGCTTAATATGTGGTAGAGTTGAGCAATTCTGAGGGGTCTTAGGCCACTCAGAATTGCTCAATTCTACAACATAACTATTATTTATTGGTTCAAATGTGGTAAGGATATCGTTAGTGTGAGTGACCTGCAGTTATGTAATGCAGTGCTTTAACTGTGCTTACAAGTCTGAAAAGGATAATTATGTCTGGCGGTATATTTGTATTCATCCGAATGAACGTATCTTTATGTACAACCACAATGTAAGAAATACGTACAACCTAGTGTTCGTTCCGCCTGTGGGTCTAATGATCCGACGCACCTGGTTGCCTTGGCAGACACCACACATAGATCTATGTCCCTGAGCCTGCAGTGTATCAGGTATTATGAAGCATTCGTCATATATATATATATACAGGATATAGTTCAGAGTTCAGACTGCAGAGAGGCTGAGATGGACCACTGTACAGGCCTTGTTGAGGCCTTTTGAACTCATAAACCGAGACCGACAAACTGAAGGCACTAAAACTTCAATAACCGAGGCCGAGAAAACTGAAGGCGTTAAAACTTTGTATGCCGAGGTCGAGAAAACTGAAGGCGCTAAAAATTGCCGAGGCCGAGAAAACTGAAGGCGCTAAAATTGCCGAGGCCGAGAAAACTGAAGGCGCTAAAATTGCCGAGGCCGAGAAAACTGAAGGCGCTAAAAATTGCCGAGGCCGAGAAAACTGAAGGCGCTAAAAATTGCCGAGGCCGAGAAAACTGAAGGCGCTAAAATTTGCCGAGGCCGAGAAAACTGAAGGCGCTAAAATTTGCCGAGGCCGAGAAAACTGAAGGCGCTAAAAATTGCCGAGGCCGAGAAAACTGAAGGCGCTAAAAATTGCCGAGGTCGAGAAAACTGAAGGCGCTAAAAATTGCCGAGGTCGAGAAAACTGAAGGCGCTAAAATTTGCCGAGGCCGAGAAAACTGAAGGCGCTAAAATTTGCCGAGGCCGAGAAAACTGAAGGCGCTAAAATTGCCGAGGCCGAGAAAACTGAAGGCGCTAAAATTGCCGAGGCCGAGAAAACTGAAGGCGCTAAAAATTGCCGAGGCCGAGAAAACTGAAGGCGCTAAAAATTGCCGAGGTCGAGAAAACTGAAGGCGCTAAAAATTGCCGAGGCCGAGAAAACTGAAGGCGCTAAAAATTGCCGAGGTCGAGAAAACTGAAGGCGCTAAAAATTGCCGAGACTGCAGAGAGGCTGAGATGGACCACTGTACAGGCCTTGTTGAGGCCTTTTGAACTCATAAATTGCCGAGGCCGAGAAAACTGAAGGCACTAAAACTTCAATAACCGAGGCCGAGAAAACTGAAGGCGCTAAAACTTTGTATGCCGAGGCCGAGAAAACTGAAGGCGCTAAAAATTGCCGAGGTCGAGAAAACTGAAGGCGCTAAAATTTGCCGAGGCCGAGAAAACTGAAGGCGCTAAAATTTGCCGAGGCCGAGAAAACTGAAGGCGCTAAAAATTGCCGAGGTCGAGAAAACTGAAGGCGCTAAAATTTGCCGAGGCCGAGAAAACTGAAGGCGCTAAAAATTGCCGAGGCCGAGAAAACTGAAGGCGCTAAAAATTGCCGAGGCCGAGAAAACTGAAGGCGCTAAAAATTGCCGAGGCCGAGAAAACTGAAGGCGCTAAAATTGCCGAGGCCGAGAAAACTGAAGGCGCTAAAAATTGCCGAGGCCGAGAAAACTGAAGGCGCTAAAATTGCCGAGGCCGAGAAAACTGAAGGCGCTAAAAATTGCCGAGGTCGAGAAAACTGAAGGCGCTAAAAATTGCCGAGGCCGAGAAAACTGAAGGCGCTAAAAATTGCCGAGACCGAGAAAACTGAAGGCGCTAAAATTGCCGAGGCCGAGAAAACTGAAGGCGCTAAAAATTGCCGAGGTCGAGAAAACTGAAGGCGCTAAAATTTGCCGAGGCCGAGAAAACTGAAGGCGCTAAAAATTGCCGAGGCCGAGAAAACTAAAGGCGCTAACAATTGCCGAGGTCGAGAAAACTGAAGGCGCTAAAATTGCCGAGGCCGAGAAAACTGAAGGCGCTAAAAATTGCCGAGGTCGAGAAAACTGATGGCGCTAAAATTTGCCGAGGCCGAGAAAACTGAAGGCGCTAAAAATTGCCGAGGCCGAGAAAACTGAAGGCGCTAAAATTGCCGAGGCCGAGAAAACTGAAGGCGCTAAAATTTGCCGAGGCCGAGAAAACTGAAGGCGCTAAAATTGCCGAGGCCGAGAAAACTAAAGGCGCTAAAAATTGCCGAGGTCGAGAAAACTGAAGGCGCTAAAATTGCCGAGGCCGAGAAAACTGAAGGCGCTAAAAATTGCCGAGGTCGAGAAAACTGATGGCGCTAAAATTTGCCGAGGCCGAGAAAACTGAAGGCGCTAAAATTGCCGAGGCCGAGAAAACTGAAGGCGCTAAAAATTGCCGAGGTCGAGAAAACTGAAGGCGCTAAAAATTGCCGAGGCCGAGAAAACTGAAGGCGCTAAAAATTGCCGAGGTCGAGAAAACTGAAGGCGCTAAAATTTGCCGAGGCCGAGAAAACTGAAGGCGCTAAAAATTGCCGAGGCCGAGAAAACTGAAGGCGCTAAAATTGCCGAGGTCGAGAAAACTGAAGGCGCTAAAAATTGCCGAGAAAACTGAAGGCGCTAAAAATTGCCGAGGCCGAGAAAACGGAAGGCGCAAAAACTTCGTATGCGGAGGCCGAGAAACTGAAAATTTCGTATGCTGAGAAAACTGAAGGCGCTCAAACTTCTTATGCCGACGTGACTTAGACTGTGGTCACTTGGTGGACTTTGGCGACGTGATAATTATTATTGACGCCTTAGGTACCTGGGGTAAAATAATACTTGCCACAAGTGGATGATACATAGCCGTTCAAGATGTAATTAACGGTCTCTGGACATTTATATTTGCCTCTTATAATAATAACACCTGAGGGATTATAGATACCTCGGGTAAAAAATATATTAATAATAATAATAATCTTTCATTCACCAAATATGGTAGCACAATAACAAGAGAAGAAAGAAAACAACAGGGATACTACATTCTCAGGACAGTGGACCTAAAAATATAACAGTTTACATAATACAAATTATACTATGTGCAAAGGCGATCACACACAAAGTTAACAACAGTGTTCCCTAAAAATGTCGAAAGTCTCGTTCTTCTTAACAGCCAGCAATTCTTGATGTAAGGTTCCTATGTGCAATGCAGAATGTCATCAACACTGCAGTGGCTGACTTTGAAGATCTGGCATGCCATTGGTGTAGGTGTTGTTCAGCGTGTTCAGTTCACTGTTACGGAGGTTCACAGCCTCAATTCCGTACAGCAAGAATGGTTTGCAGTGCGCACTGCGCATAACAAGATGAAGTTAATACAACATTTGCTATACAAAAGTTGAAAGACTTTTAGAACTTAACACTCATTTCACGCAAACAAAATTTAAATGATTTCGCAGAAACAAGAACACAACACAAATATTCAAGTGTTTCGACATACAGTAGTCAATTTGAACACTATTTACACTAATCATTTTATATACCGAACGAAAACAAGGGCCAATCCTCATTACCCGAGATTTATCGACATTTAATTTCATGTCAATTCTCTAGTTCTTCAACACAAAAGGGGGTTACAGAGAGATGCCGACAATAAAATAAAGGTCGTCGGCATACATAATGCAGAGGGATAGACGAAAATCAGTTGAAAAGTGAACGAATCACGGCACACTTTTACAAAATTGCCAAATTCACGTCGAATTCAAGGCACCAATCATTCAAAGTCATAATTATTGTGCTCATAAAACGTTGATTTCAATTATTTGTTTACGACAGTGCTGACACTGTGTGACTTAGTCAGTACGTAAAAATAAACAATGTCACGGCTCAAAGACTAGTCAGAATACAACGGATTAATTTACTTTTAGCGTTGATTAAAAATGCCTACGTTCTTTGCCAATGTATTGTTCATGATCAAGGCGGCCCTTTTAGGTAAGTTTATCATGTTCAACATGAAAAATTTATGAATTTCGACACAAAAGTGCAGCATATGTGAAAAATCACAGCAAATGCTAAAATTCACGGCGAACGCCAAAATTCACGCTTTCCGTGAATTTATGATTTTCGTCTATCCCTAATAATGCCCCAGAATAATGATCAAAGTGCTTGATCAAAAATCCTAACTCCACAAACTAGAATGATCATATCAGGCAACATGTTATCGCATCTGACATAGGCTGCACACATACATTCTACTATAACAACTTTACAGCATGCACAAAAACTCACGAGGGATTAACTTGCTGAATAATGCATAGACTTTATCAAAAGCTTTGGACATGTCAAAAGCACACAGGTTTACATTAGATTAGTACAAGTAATCAACTACTGATCTGACAGGTGCAAGCAACACATAACAACAGCCAGAGCCATGTTTGAAACCAAACTGCAGAGGTCAGATGTTGAATGTTGATCAACTGACGAGACACGTGATCAGTTATTTTCGACACGTTGTAATGATGAACGCTTGAAATATGAGTTATCCAATCGATTGTACATCACACCAATTGCTGATTCTCCATGACGCCAATAGCGTTCTCTTTGATATGAGCAATCTTCGAACCACTCGACGATTCAAAATAGACTGTTGGTAGACGACGAGTGAATGTGAACACAGCACTTCATCCTCTTTCTTCGCAAGCGACAAGAGATTATCATCGCGGATCATCTGTAACAAGGCATCAGATAAGCTGATTCAAATAATACACATCTTAGAAGACTTAGATAATAACACTGATCATATAGGTAGTTAGGAATTGATTGTATTTGTTGTTTGAACTACTGGATTTCACTTTAATATAATTAACAAAACTACAATATGTCTGGTGACTATGTGAACTGAAGGTGCTAAATATATATAATAATTTATAACCTCGGCCAAGAAAAGGAACCACTTGTCGGGAATGTACTTATCAACAGTTTCCATAAGCTTATACCATCAGAAAATCAGGCCAAACATTTTAAAAGATTGGCCTAAGATTTATGCATTGAGCCTTCTCGGTTGTTGGTCCCTCCACTTGGAATGGGCTCTCGCTTACGTTACGCTTACTGCCCCGGAATAATTTGGCTGCTTTCTACCAACTGCTAAAGTCCTTTCTGTTTGGCCATGGCTGGCTGGGAGCGCCTCTGACAAGGCTTCTTGAAGAGGCTCTATATAAATCTCCAGAATGAATGAATGAATTATGCACTTTTTAAAGGAAATATAAAGTACTTCTACATACTTCTAAGCAGTGCCGTCTTAACAGCATTGCAGGCCCTGGGCAAGCAATGCACTAGGGCCTCTGTCCACCCACGGGCATACAAATTTAAATAGACAACAAAATCAAGTCTATAGATGCATTGGAAACTTTCAACATTCACTTTGTAACGACATGAATGTTCAAACATAAAGAAACGAGGGGTGGGCAACGATTAAAAATTTTAATAGAAATTGCATGATTAAAATTTTTAATAACACGATTAATTTTTAACGCATGTCACAATAGATAACAAGTACAACTACTCTACAGACTCTGAGTAGTAACTTTGAATATGCGCTATGTAAATGCTGCCAGTCAATAAACAAAAGGAAAACATGCTTTTACTACTTGTTTTTACTTTTTCACTTTAAAGTTTAAACTGAGCGGTTTTATCAAGAATTGTTTTAGCACATTTCTATAAATAGTTGGGCGCAGTGACAATCGTGTCAACTGCGTTAAAAAATTTAATCGCGTTAATTAATTAACGAATTAATCGTGTTAATAAAAAATAACGCGATAAATGCTCAGCCCTAAAAGAAACATATTGTAAAGCAAGGATTAATCAACACAAACTAATGAAGAACATAACGTAAGCCTTGAAAACAACATCCAAATTTATAACCGCATAGTCTCACAGAGATGGTAAAGTATGAGTTACTTTATATAGTAAATCAACACAAACGTTTGCAAAATTGCTTAGCAGCGAATTTATTTAAAATTGGCTTCATTTTGAATGCACATGGGTGAAAGCCATTTCACATGCTGCTAGTGTTGTGAGGCATAAAACTTGTCCGGAAAATGTCATATTTTTCCGGAAAATTTCGAGTGTATTTTTCCGGAAAATTTCCAATAATTTTCCATCAATAGAAGATTACAAAATAACAATTTAAATGTAATAGTTTTAAACTTCACTCACTCTAAGCTATCTTATGTAGGTATAACTGATACGTTGATTCAATAGAGGGCACTGTTAGTGCTTACTGCTCAGTGTGTTCACAAGGCTCAACAATGACAATACATTTAAGAATTAATTGCAATTAAACTTCACTATTAATTTAGAGAAAATATTTTTTTATGATTTAGTCTCCTTAATATTTTTTAGTTATGAAAACATGAGACAAAAACAGCAATTGATGCAGTAGTAGGCTAGTAGCGCTCGTGAATAAGCTGGTGTCCTGCTGCGTTTGGCTTTCGAGTGGCTCTTTAGAAGTTTAGAGATTACGATTACGAGGCTACTATAACATGATTTTAATACTGCAACAGAATAATTCTTATGAGGCCTATTATACTATTATTTTATGGACGCCAATCATTGTCGATATGACGGCATCGTTAAATAAACATATTTACTACTATTATTTTATGTTTTGAAATATAATGTAATTGGCATTGCCATTGAAGTCTGAGACCAATATATTTTGAAATCTGTTTAATGTTTATTTTAATTCCTTGAAGGTGAACGTTGCCTGCATTGACAGAAATACTGTAAATAAAAGGAACTTTAAAAAAAACAGAAATTTTCTAGTGTTGTCTCATACTGAAAATCTGACATTATGAATTAAATGTATTTTTCCGGTACTGCGGTAAATTTCAGGAAATTTTCCGGAAAATTTCCCGACAATTTGCCGCAAAAATATTTTTCCAGAAAAGCTACATCACTACATGCTGCTGCCCCACTGTGGAGCTCATGCACAAAGTAATTTTTTCTAGTCTTTTTATTTGGGCCCTAGAATAGTGGGGCCCTTGGCGACTGACCGTGCTTTAATACGGCACTGCTTTTAAATACTTCTAAGAAACACAGCTTTAATTTAAACTTTCCACCTAGGAAGTGAACGTAATACAACAGAGAAGTTAATCAGTGCTTGTAAAGAGGGTTTACTAACTTGGTAAGATTCCGAGGTCCGGTAATTAAGTGACCGAGGAGACGTCGAACGACCTCTACATGACCTTTCTGTGCCGCCTTCGACCGAGGACTTGATCCATCCTGTACAAAGCAAATCTCGCAAGGTGTCGAACCTAAAAATAAACAATAGAATGTGACATCTCTGTAGACATTTAAATCACAGCTCAAGACTCAATTTAAAACAATGATAAGGCTGCCATTGACTTTGAACTCATGTACAGCGCCCTTTCCTTCGACCTCGGCTGAGCTAGAGCGTTATCTAAATCGTCTTATTATATATTTATATAATTATTAATGATTATCTGCAATATTTAACTAGTTAATGATTACCTGCATATATAACAGGGTTTCCGACAATGTGTTCACATAACCATGAGTTGTGCTTTTATTGAAACCAGTTGAACAAAAGGTTTGACAAGTGGACAAGATAAACAATGATGATGTTGGTTCAAAGGAGAGTCCTAAAAGGGCCTAAGCCCCGCTGACAAGGGTCACCCTAAAGTAATGCTAGTAATAAGGTGGTCGGGAAATATCTATAAGTCTCTGTTTTAAAAGACAGGGAACAAAGGATGAGTTATCAAAGAACAAATCTTAACTAGTTAACTAACGTGCAAACAGAATAATATGTTCACATTGAGCTATTAAAGTTGTGCTATAAAAAATTTTTTAAGTTTCGACCCACACCGTATCCTTCACGTGGCTTGCGGTATGTGTAAACCACAAATATCGATGGTGTAAACATGAGCGTTTTCCATTGTTTTATAGAAATTTTTAGGTTCGATTCCGTAATTCGCGAACAGGCGTGGGTTAAACCAGTTTACGTTGCCAAATTATTTTATATGGTCACTTTAAAATGGAAGCTGAAGTGCTGAAAATAATTGTTTGCCTACTTGGAAATTGCATTGATGAAACTAATTCTTTACTTAAAAAGAGGCTGGTGTGATGAAAAAAAATTGTTTCCGAAAATACAAGCTGTATGAAGAAACTAAGTCTTTGCTTCAATAGAAGCTGGATTGATGAAAATAACGGTTTCCGTAAGAAGTTGCATTACTGAGAATAATTCTTTCCTTTAATAAAAGTTCGATTGATGAAAAATAATTTTTGCCTAAATAGAAGGTGGATTGATTAGAAAAAGAAATTTCTTCTTAAATGGAAGCTGGATTGATGATAGTTATGGTTATTCGAATGGACATTCGAATACTGCTTACTTACGTCAAGTAGCCTACGGCATTGAAGACATTAATTAAAATAATTTGGCAATGTAAACTACGGCCTCACCTAAGCGCGTCTGACTACTTTCGCTGCGAGGTATCATCGGGTAAAATTTGTTGACATTCGGAGCAACTTAGTCAGTCTGGACCTCTACCGCCCTTGTAACGGCATGGTTGTGTTATGGCGCCATAGAAATTGTTGTTGTTGTTGTTATTATTATTATTAGTAGTAGGCTAGTAGTATTATTGTTACTCCTTTCCCCACTCAAATAAAGAATCTTCACAAAGTTAATTCCATTTAATTTAACTTTCATTTTATTAAGAGAGCAACAACTGATTCCGACTGACCTTTACAGCGCAACAGTTTTCGCTCAACTGATCTCAAATTTAAATCCGTTCTTGTTTCCGCTCTTTACTTCCGCCAGCACAAGGCAGCGATCAGGAGCGAGGGGACATGTCCCCCCACCTTTAACAGCGGGGGGGACACAGTATACAGTTGTCCCCCCCAAATTTTAAAAGAAATTTTTAATGCTATTTTGTTAAATAATTGCCAAGCCAAGTGGAAACTTGACCAATGAGACCCGGCAGCTGACACGTCAACACGTTGCCATCAACAATTTACCAGAATTAACCCTCTGAAGTACCCCTGGGGGTATTTTTGACCCCCACATATATTTCTTGTATATATTTCCTCAACTATGCAATGCATGCGTATTAACTTCTAAGACATTGATTCTATGTTTCTGCTGAACAGATTCATTCAATTTAGTACGTCATTCTTGAAGCAGGGAACCAGCGTTGGTGTTTGATAGAGAAAGTAAACAAATAGTAGTGCCAGTTCAGCATTAAATTTAATTAGCAATACGCATGCGCAGCCCTTTCAGTTTTACTTCCGGGGTGAAGGTCACCGTTCACAAACAAACAGAATGCTGCCGTTAGCGACGTTGTTATGATCTAGTTTTGACGCAAATATTTGGTATTATTCGTTACTAGTTTATTGAAAATTTCTGTATATATTATAGATCATAAACTAGATCATAACAACGTCGCTAACGGCAGCATTCTGTTTGTTTGTGAACGGTGACCTTCACCCCGGAAGTAAAACTGAAAGGGCTGCGCATGCGCATTGCTAATGCTGAACAGGCTATAGCGCGGTGATGAAAAACATATTAAGTAAGTAAGTAAAGTAAGTGTGTTCTTTATTAAACGCTGGCAAACACACGGCGCTGTACATACAAAGTTATCAAATAGTAGCGAAAAAGTTAGTAAATAGTAATCTAAAAAAACACTATATGGCTTAGCTGTACAACATCCTAGCCAGGAAACCACGCCTGGTGAGAGAATCAAATCTAGAAAGAACACGGTTATGTGAGCGTGGGCGCAAATCGTGACCAGTATATAGGACAGGGGGTAATAGGTAATGAAGGATATGTCCGGGATTAATTAAGATATTTCTAAAAAGGTCATGGTCGGCTTTAATGAGTGGTTAGAGTCGTTAGACAATGAAAACGACGTATCTGACTTGAGTGATGGTTCAGATCCATCAAGTGATGAAGAAGACGAGTTGGAAGTACAAAATGGATGCTATGACTTCAGATATTATATCTACTATGTTGATATTGTGCATTAGTTGTTTCATTGGAAATATTATACTCAAAACATGCTTAAAATAGTGGGGGTCCTTTTGACCCCCAGGGGTACTGAAACGTGTTTTTCAAAAAGGGGTGCCGCCGAGGGTTAATGAGTTCTGTTTATTAACATTCCGTTTATATTGTTTGCACATGATTGTGTAAGATCTATTCTATATCGTATTTATATCAAGGGATTACATGTATAATATAGTAAGTATATATATAGACATAAATATATATATATATATATATATATATATATATATATATATATATATATATATCCTTCAGACTTGAATTAGTCCCTCCCAGCGGAGGGGACAGCCACTCGGATCCTTCTTCGCCCCTTTTTCTGTCGATGGTGTCTTCTTTCTTTAATCTGTCTGTCTCTCTTTATCTTCTCTGTCTGTCTCTGCCTTCTCTCTCATATATCTCTGACAACCCCGCACTCAGTAGGCCTAATTCTATAGGCTAATTTTAGGCTATAATGGTATCTAAAGTAATATTATGTTTCGGTACCGAAGATTCGCGTTAAAAAAATGCGCTTAGCCCATGCAGGTCGACTGAGAGATATGGAATGCAGATGATTCATAAAAGCGGCGTAGGGGAGACCGGGGTCGAAAGTAACACGGGTTGAATGTAACAACCATCGCAGCGCCGTTACTGGAGAGCAGGGAACCAGCTTATACTGATCTAAAGGTAGATCAAGTCGACAAATCAGCGTGAACAAAATTTCTGCGCAGAATTCATAAAAAATAGATTTTTTATAAATCAAACAAAATTTTTGTGCACAAAAGTGATTCTCAGCTTTTTTTCTTATTTTTCTCATGGGTCCCTGTATTCATGTTTTACATTCTCACTGATTGCCATAATGAGAAGAGTTGTCATCCAAGCAGCGTCTGTGTGAACGATATTGTCTGAAGTTGATGGGTTCCAAGGATATGAAATAAAAACTAGATTCATGTACCAGCGGGGTTGGTTGTAACAAATCAGCTGGGGTTAGTTGTAACATGTTACAACCTGCCCCAATGTATGCTACAACAAGCCCCAGTGGATCTTTAAGCCGGATCCATTTAAACTGATAATATTAGTCTATGCCCTATTGACAGGCCTATGATTGTGGGTTATAAAAAAATTGTAGGCCTATTTATTGCATTGTATCGTATTTTTTAATTTATATAGCGCCGCTCACAGCAGTGGCCATTCAGTAGCGCTCCCAGTGCAAGAACCCCTTGAGAAGAAGAAGGTTTTGAGGAGGGAGAAGGCTGTCAGAAAAGACCCAGAAAGAATAGTAACACGTAGAGAGGAAGGAAGGGCATTCCATAAGGAGGTCCCAATAGTGGCAAAAGATCTAGTTTGGGCCATAGTGGTCCTAACTCGTGGAACAAAAAGAGTAGGCCTGACCAAGGAGCGGAGAAGTCGATCAGAAACTGAAGAGAGAGGGGAGCAAATGTGATCCCTAAGATATTTGGGAGCAATGCCCAATTTTGACTTAAGGACTAGGACAAGAACTTTGAACTGAATTCGGGTTATGAGAGGAAGCCAGTGCAATTGATTGATCATAAACGAGGAGATATGGGAGAATTTAGTAAGGCGAGGAATCAATTTCTTATTATTATTATTAATTTACTATTGCAGAGTAGAGTCTTTCTTAAAGGGGAATGATGAATCAGAAGCGTAAAAGTACGAAAGGTATGACTCCTCTGGAAATACTTCAAGAAGTCATCTCGCACTGTACTGATTTACAAAGAAGCAGTCACGAAATGGCGGCAACGTCGATATTGCACCGAGCGTTGGATGTGGAAGTCACAGATAAGTCATTTCAAATGCCGAATTAGGTATTTTGAGAGACCCAGAGAAGTGAGAAAACTACCATTTCAGTGTGCTGTGACATACAATAAAAGCTTTCCACACAACTGGCGTATGTGTGAAATGGCAGGCTCCGATTGGTTCACTGGCTTTTAAAAAAGAAATCCTACAATTTCTGTCCACACTCCGGAAGCCGCAAGCATTTCCAGAGCGATTGGTTTCAAGAGAAATGCTGTTGCATCATTTTACGACTAATTAGCAGAAGTTATAGATCTTTTAAATTTGATGGCAATGACATTTGGAATATGGACGAAACCGGAGTTACCACAGTATTGAAGCTTTCAAAAGTTGCAGCAGAAAAGGGATGGAAGCAAATCAGTGCGATAACTTCGGGCGAACGGAGTATGCTAGTTACCATAGCACTCGCAGTGAATGCGATTAGAAATGCATCTATTCACCTTACCGACAGTTAATTTCTGTGATCATTTCATTAGAGCTGGACCAGTTGTGTGTGCTGGTACAGCAAATAAGTCAGGTTGGATGACGGAAAAAGAGTTTGGTCAGTTTCTGAATCACTAAGTGAAATATTGTAAAGCCTCAAAAGAGAGACCTGCACTATTGCTTTGGACAATCACTCGTCACACCTCTCCATCGACGCAATTGAATATGCAAAGAAAGTGGTATCGCTATGCTGTTCTTTTCACCGCATACCTCCCATAAGCTCCAGCCTAACATTGTGGATTATTTCTAAGGTGTAATTACAACAATTGTTCTGTTACAATTTAGCAAAGAAGCAAAATTTAATTTTTTTAACTTTCCCCAATATTGTTACAACATGCCCCTGCTCATGTTACAACTTACCCCGTTAGTGGGGTAACATGTAACACCCGGCTAAGCTCATTATTTTGATGGTCTCGGCTATATTTGATATGCAAACCATTTGATACTTTTCCATTATATAGCCAACATGTTAGGCTATAGTTTGATGTAAAAAGATTACAGTTATCCTTGTTATAAATATCCGAAAACATGTGAAATTCGAAATTTGTTACATTCAACCCCAGTCTCCCCTACGTGGGTGTAATATTGCTGCCACTAGATATAGTATAAAGTTTAATTTTATCCACCTTAGGTACCGCCTGTACTTGGCTGAGGTGGCTCACACAACTTTCAAAAACTTCTCTGGCCACTGAGATGAACTGATGATGAAATACAAAATTCACCCAATCCCCTAAAACAATTGCAACCAAGTGTAGCCAGACTGCTTTGGTCAATTTTTACTTACTGAGCTCTTCAATATGAAAGTATTCTGCATATTAATATTTGGTAGGCCTTATTTGTTGTCAAAGTGTTTTGTATGTTATTGCATTGACATGTCGATCAAAGCTATATAGTCCTAGGTAATATGTCATGTTAAGTAATGTTTATTTCTTGTAGGCCCTAAGTTAATGTTCATGCTTGCAATAATCGATGATGTACGTGTTTGAGACAGTTTGTTTCACGCATTTTGTATTTTAGCCTAGTCTTTTTACACTCGAAAAAGCCATATAGCCTAAGTAATTGATAACTACTTACAGTTTGGCGTAAGTTTTAAATTTGTAAAGACTTGGAGATCCAGCACCTCTGGATGAGCAATTTAACAACTGGGTGTAGTGAGTTTTGTTGACAGAAGTGCGAATTAAGTTCGCCAAGTGCTCATCAGTCAGTGTTGAACAATACTTTTATTTAATGATGGTCATCGTTGAGGAGATCTGGTCACAGACAATGTCAGACATCTGCGACCCAAACCATGACGCAAACTACAGAGCAAAGTTATGGGTATGACAAAACTGATCAGTATAAACTTTTTCCAATTCACGCTAAACTTTTGAAAGGCATAATTATCATCTTTATACTTTCTTTTCGAAGTACTAGCTGTCTGATCATCTTACAGACGCACCCAATACAACAAACATATTAAAAAAGATCATGAAGTATGTTTCTTTGTCCCCATCCTACGACCTTACAATGGGAACAAGCTCGACTTATTATCTCTGCACAGACAACAGAAAAATGCTTTGGAGAACGTGGACTTTGACTGCCTGCTGACTGATGATCCTGCTGTCTTCCGTCTGTATGCATCAGGCCGATTAACCACGCCCTTGGCCGCTCCAGCTATGGAGCTACAGAGGCACATAAGATTCTGCATGTCTATAGATAAAATTCTAAACTAAAACCCATTGGAATTTTAAAGAAAATTCCAAGGTCCTCCCTGCTACTCATCATAGGTTGGCTTGCCACAAATCTGACAGGCGTGTGTGTCGCAGGCGGGTCACTGCTGATGTAAAGTGATTGCAATCTGTTAAAAGTCGTTTTTTATTGTTGATAAGAATAAAATAACTTTTTAACTTCAACTTAAATCATTGTCTCAGAACTTCGTACATTTTAGAGGAACCACTTAGTACCACTAAAGTAATATCAGCGTAAATAAATTCGTTCTTTTTTCACGGAGCGTCATGAAAAGAATAAAATCGCCTTGTATAGGCGTAAGTAATCCAAGCAAGGGACCTATGGACAGCTTCGTTAAAAAAAGGTAAATTGAGTTTGTGAATCTACTGAATTATCTGTAACAGTGATAGGAGTAATTAGTTCGAACTTTTAAATCTAATTAATTAGAATAAGATAATTAAAAAAGTATTAGTAACAGTTCTATATGCAGCGTATAAGGATGTTTTCTGAAAGGAGAAGGCAGAACTGTAGGCCTATCATTCATATTATCCTATTCTACAGACATTTATAAAGACTTGTAAAGCCTTTTTCTTGAAAATAAAAATATTTAAAATATTAT
This sequence comes from Aporrectodea caliginosa, assembly GCA_020284085.1. Classification (NCBI taxonomy): domain Eukaryota; kingdom Metazoa; phylum Annelida; class Clitellata; order Crassiclitellata; family Lumbricidae; genus Aporrectodea; species Aporrectodea caliginosa. The sequence continues at coordinate 133,139 of JACEVL010000785.1, forward strand.
AAATTATACAACGAAACTTTAACCTGACATCCACTTAAGTCTCAAGATTGACAAGATGAAATACACACAGTAACCTCAGATAACTTTAGCAAAGCCTCTGCAGCTATAAGTAATTATAGAGGACTATGTGGCTAGTGGCTACGCCAAATCTAAAAGCAGCCTGTGCTAGTTATTATTGACATCGTGACGTCCAAGTTGACTCTTTACATTTTCCTCAAATCTTAAGCAAATGAAATTAATCAATTTCCACTGAACTGATCGAGCTAACACCTGTGATTTTGACTGTCTATCTTCTATTAATTTGTAGAAAAATGCCAGAAAGCATAGACAATCCTGGTAGTGATGGAGATGATGATGATCGTATTCCGTCATCAAGATTTCTGCAAGTACCAGTTTACGGTGATGGAAGATGCTTTTTCAGATGTCTTGCCATTTCGCTTTATTCCGAATTACAAGATTCTGACAGACTTGACAGCGGCCTAATTTCTGGTGGGAGTGGCTTGAATCAAGTTGAAAAGTGCATAGCTGATGATCTCAGAAAAGCTGTTGTAGCAACTTTACAGAAAGAAAGCAAACTCCTTTCTGATTTATCAGCAAGTTTCTCTTTTATCTTGGACAATACATTCTCAACCAAATTTGCAACAGTTCACGACAGGATTGAATACATGTCACGTTCAGGATCTTTCGTTGGCAATCTGGAACTGTTAACTGGTGGGTTTTTTCTAAACGCCCAAATGCACATTTATCAAGAAATTGTTGGTCAATCGCAATATAAATTAGTTGCGAAGCTACCGACTTACCATTTCACAACACAACAACCAATTCTGTTGCTTAACAAAGTCGACAAAGAAGGAGAACCAGGTCACTTCAGCTTATTATTCAACCGTGATGCTACGAAAATACACAAGTTTCAACAATTTTCTGTCTCTACAACAGTCGGTGAAGTACTGAAGAAACTACAAACATCTTGTGAAATTCAATTTATGGAGTTATTCAGCCATTACAAAGACTCTGGTATAAATTAGTTTTATTTATTTCCTAATACTAATTATTACTTTGGTCACAAATATTTATGGCAAAATTTTCAGACATTCGTGAAAGTTAAGTTAATATTATAATAGTCGGGTGAACTATGTGGAGGTTTTATAAAATGTTCACATGGGTTCTAGCCTTTCCGCGGTTTTCTGCATATATTGCCCACACTAGGAATTGCCCATGGTTTAAAACTGGAAAGTTACCTAGGCTAATTGTGGTCCAGGACGATTTTCAGGTGTTCTTAATTCTTAGTTGAGAGAATTTTTAATCTACATATGGATATCATAACATCTGTTTTCAATGGTTGCAGCATAAATTTTATACAATTATATTCATTGATATGAAACAGACATGTTAGATGATTTAATCGAAAGTAAACATAGGCTATGTCCAAATTACCGATGTTTTTGCCCAATTTTCAGCAATTCAACAATTACCTTCATCAAAGCTAAACAGTTCCAATAAAGAATCAAAGTCAGAAGATAATAGTCAGAAACAAGAATCAAAGTCACGTCCGAGTCAAAGTCCTGCATCACCATCAAGTTGCAGTCACGAATTAAAGTCAATGTCTTGTCAAGAAAAGTCTACAACAGACGTTTTGGATGCTACATTGCTTGAAAAACCGAATCAACCTCCTTCTTCTGCAATAGCAACTCAAATTCTTAGCAACAAGTCTCTGAAATTCCAGGATCGTTGGTTCGAATTATATCCATGGTTGCATTATGTGGATTCTTTGCAAGGTGTACTTTGCATTGTTTGTGCGACAGCTTATCGATTAAAACTACTTGATCTATCAAAATATGCTGAAGGGGCTTTCATGATCCATGGATTTAAAAACTGGAAAAAAGCACTTGAAAAATTCAAAGCACATGGAAGTTCAGCAGCGCATCGACATGCAACAATGCAGCTCCAACATCAGAAATCCGCTTTGCCGATTGAATCCATGATCAGTGATCAGGTTCTTCGAGATCAGGCCATGGCACGTAAGTGTCTCCACATACTGTTTACGACATTAAAATTTCTAGGACGTCAAGGACTTGCCATTCGCGGTCATGATGATGACGAAGGAAATTTTAAGCAACTGCTGTTATTGCGATGTGACGATCAACCATCACTTACACAGTGGTTGGCCAAAAAAACCAACATGACATCGCATGAAATTCAAAACGAAATATTACAGCTTCAAGCTCACGCAGTTATACGCATCTTGTGTGACGCTATTCGTACGTCGCAAATATTTTCAGTCATTGTTGATGGAACACAAGATGTCAGTGGAGTTGAACAAGAATCCATTTGTATCAGGTACGTCGATACTGACCTTCGTGCTCATGAGGTTTTTGTCGGAATGTATGAATCACCGGATTCTACGGGTAAAACCATCGCAAACATTGTAGTAGATGCATTGATTCGTCTGCAACTGCCTATAGAATTCTTACGTGGTCAAACATATGACGGGGCTGCAAATATGTCAGGTGCTTATCATGGTTGTCAGGCAGAGATTAAGACTAAACAGCCATTGGCATTATACGTGCATTGTGGTGCCCATTCCACCAACCTTGTGGCTTCTAATGCCAGCTCATCTGTCGCAATGATTCGCGATGCACTTCAGTGGGTACAAGAACTTGGAACATTTTATGGTGCCTCAGGAAAATACAGGAAAATATTTGCATCAGTGGCCAGTGATGAACAATCTAGTAATTTGCATGCCATTAAGCCGCTGTGTCCTACAAGATGGCTCACCCGCTGTTCTGCCGTCAAGTCTGTTCTTGAGAAATATCCAGATGTTTTAGCTAGTTTGGATGAAGCATCCGACAAAATGACTGGAGATGCAGCTCTACATGCACGCAGCTTGCGCGTTAAATTCGAATTAGGAACAACGGTACTAGGTCTGTTAATGGCTCTACCCGCTTTGGAAAAACTTGAGTCATTGAATAAAGCACTTCAAGATCAGACAACATGTGTTTCCGGTATGCTGGCTGTTGTCAATATTGTCGTAACAGAACTGGACACCATGCGAAAGGAAGTTTATTTTTCTAGCGTCTTTCAGAATGCAGTCCAGATGATAAAGGATAATGACTTGAATGTGCTGAAATTGCCGAGACGAAGACAACCACCAGCTAGGTATAGTGGACCTGCCGAAAACTATCAAGCTAAAAGTGAGTTAGAACATTATCGACCTCTGTTTTTTGAATACATAGATTGTATAAAAAGTGACTTGGAAAAGAGGTTTCAGAGTAATGATCTGAAAAAATATATGGAAATAGAGGATGTTCTGCTCCATGGTGAATCAAGTGACATATTGAAACAATACCACGAGTTGGATGTAGATTCTTTAATGATTCAACTGCAGATGTTTCGACATATGCATACAGTGAAATCAGTGGTTGGTGCAGCGGACTGTGTCCGTGATTTGAAGCCGGAGGTTCGTAGACTGTTTCCTCAGGTCGAACAATTAATTAGATTGCTGCTAATTTCACCAGCTTCGTCAGCAGAAGCAGAACGTAGTTTTAGCAGCTTGCGTCGGTTAAAGACTTGGTTGCGCAGTACAATAGATCAGAGCAGATTAAACTCGGTGGCTGTTTGTCACACACATAAAAATATTTTGGACAGCTTGAACTTGGTTGAGCTGGAAGAACAGTTTATTTTGAGAAGTGACATTAGGAAGAACTTGTTTGGTTCTTTTGCAAAACAGTAAAACTTGTTAGTATAGTATAGCGAGTCCATAGAGGCACATTAGGCTATGTAGCAAATTAAGTGACAGTCTTAAGTATGCTAAAGAGTTACTACTAAAAATCAATTCAATTCACTTTTAGATTTGAATTAGTTTGCATGTGATTATACAATTTGATGCACATAGGCTATTATAATTGTTATGTGATGCCTTGTAATATACTGATAATTTTGGGTGACATTCGCTAGGTGGCCCGATTAAAGGTGCCGCTCCTTTGGGTAACGTCTCTGTGTGTTTGAATGTCTTGTCGGGTTGTGTCAGTATGGCTGAATGTTCTTCTGTTTATGTATGTTACTTTTAGTTGTGTTTGTAGGACGCTTTGGTGATACTAAGTAAATGGCTATATAAATGTCCATATACATACATACATACATACATACATACATACATACATACATACATACATACATACATACATACATACATACATACATACATACATACATACATACATACATACATACATACATACATACATGGCTGTGTGGTTATGTCTGAGTGAATGTGTGTGATTTGCTAGATATCCTTGAGGGTAATCTTAACAAGTTTTACTTTGTGTTTTTGTATCGTTAATACTTAATTGGATGTTTTACGATGTCTGCCTAATCTATATAAGCCTTTGGAGCCTGTTATGTTATGTCTGTTATGTTGTGCGATGGTATGTTACGGTTGTGTTAATAAAATCGTGGCGGAAAACCTACTGGCTTCAACTATTTCACAAGACGACAATAAGATGCAAAAGGACGGGTCCTCACAATATCTACATGACGTGACAAACTGCCTGCCACTTGCTTTTTCAACGCATTTTCCGTGCAGAAAAAAGGTTAGATTTTTTTATCCATTTCAAAAGTGTCCCCCCCACCTGTCAAACAAGATCGCCGCCTCTGTCTATGCCAGTGTGTTATCCATAGCGCTATCACTGCCTATCAGGCCTTCCCCAAATTATTATCATAATATTGAAAATTGATTGATTGATTGATCAATCAACCTTCTATTTAACCAATAATTTCTACAACAGTCCAACTTCTATTTAGACAAGAATTTTTTCTCAATTCCACTTTTATTTAAGCAAAAAATCTTCACCGATTAAGCTTTCAGTGAAGCAAAGACTTAGTTTCTTCAATCCAGCTTCTATTTACGGAAACAATTTTATCCATCCATCCAGCTTCTATTCAAGCAAAGGATTAGTTTCGTCAATCCAACTTCCACTTAAGCAAACAATTAGGACTACTTTCATCAATCCAGCTTCCATTTTAAATTGACAATGTATAGAATAATTTGGCAACGAAAAGTACAATTTTACCCATTTTCGAATCACGACCCCTTGACAAAGTTACTGTTGACACGCTTTGATTTGAAATAATAGGCTAATATTATTTGTTCTGTTTACTGCTCGTGGATTGGTTGTTGAATTTCGGCGTGCAGCATGGTACGTCAGAAAAATAAACTCGTCGGCTGCTGGGACTGCTACAGCGTAGCATTCTAAATTAATGGCCAACGAGCTGACATCTAGCGGACGCAGGTTAGAAATGCAGTTGAATAGGCCTACAATTTTGGACAGAAAATAAAAGGATATTCCACTACAACGAAGTTGTCAAGAGTTGCGCCGTTGCGCGTAATCTTTGCCCACATGATATTCAAGCCACAAACTGTCCGTCAGAGAGAGCTAGTTAATTCAGTTGTAACACAGTCATTATGGCAGACTAACGCCTGGGACTATTAATACAGTAATAACAGTCCCATCTCACGCTACTCTGCTATAGGCCTAATCCTTCTAAACCTAAATTTCATGAAGAAACTTTGACATGGGCACGACATGACACAAATTTATTGTTTTCTAATCAATATTAATTTTTTTCTCTGATCATAATGATTTGAGATCTGCGAATTTTCCAGGTGTAGCGCTATGCATTGTTTCTTTTTTTCTCGCGATAGTTGTTTCCTAGTCAGTATAAAGTTTTGTCTGTGACTATTGTACGCATCGACCTATATCTCAATATAGGTCGATGATTGTACGACTTATCTTTGTATAGCGCTATAAAATACACTGCACATCTAAAATTTTGATCGTTGGAACAGTTTTGCGTAAATTTCCGGTTTAGTAAATAATAATATTAATAAATTTAATTTTCAAATAATTTGGAGAATAACTGTGGACTTTAGTTGGCACATCTCGGGAGTTTAAACCCGTAGAAAGACGATATTTGTAGTTTGTGGGTTGACAATGAGTAGATTGACAGAAATTGGATTTGATCGGGTTTCGCCGCGTGAAAGGGCGAATCCAGCAGTTCATGGCGCGCAATCGGATGAAGGGTTGAATGGGAGCGTGCTGTTTGGGTCCGAGTCTGGACGGGCCTTGCGTACAGATAGGGGAGAACAGCGCGATGACTCGTTGAAAGGTTTATTACTGGCCAACCTCGATCTCATTCAGAATCAAGAGGAGCTTCTGTTGGCCAACGAACGAACGATACAGACTTTACGCAAGGAAAACGAAATGGTGGGTTGTTGAATGTAGCATAGGCCCTACTGCTTAGCAACGGTGTAATGCAATGGTATTGGAATAAAAAGCAAGGTTGGATTGGCAGTGAACTTAAAAGTAACGTGTGGTGACGTTAGGATAAATGTGACCCAAGGGATCGAAATGAGTCGTATGTCGACAATTTACATTCCTTGGAAAACAGCAAAATATGATCAGAGGTCACTTTTCCTTATTTTCAGATTTTAATGAAAATGGGTGAAAAAATTTTTTTTTCACATTTCGGATTTCTCACTTTTGATGAAATTCATTGTTTTAATGTGTATTTTCTGAATTTTGTACAGAGAATACTTTTATTTTTTTGATTATATATTAAAATAAATGTAAAAATTTTCACTAAAAACACATAATCATTCGTAACTTTGTCAAAACATATGGTAGAACCAAACTTTTGGTGTCATTTTAAAGCAAAAAATGTGGTCTTTAAGAATATGTAAAATACTCATATTCTAAAATTCCCGACATACGATTCATTTCGATCCCTAGAAGGCTTGTAGATATATTTTAAATCATTAGATCTCTTTCGGTGTAGCATCATGCCAAACAAATTTGTCAGATCACTGAGCAGAGCCTGGAAATGCCAGAGACTGTTTTATTTCAAGACAATTGATGGTAAACTGCATTTTGCGTCTTTAATTAGTACAATCATTTAATACAATCATTTAATTATTTCACTGAGTATATCCTGTATATTGGTATATTTTATTATTTCAATTGTATTACACATATTACCAGGGAGGTTGCTTTTAAAGTAGATAAATGTCCATGATAACTGTCATCAATCCAGCTTCTATTTACGCAAAGAATTATTTTCATTGATCCAACGTGCATTTATGCAGCCATATAAGAGAAATAATAAAATATGCTAAAAGACAGGATATATTTCATTAAATTCTTACATACTGTATGCTAAAATGCAGTTTTACCCTATTGATATCAATGATGGCTGAAATTACATCTGAAGTTTCAAGAATTTTTTAAGAAAGCATTTGGGTTGAATAGCAAAGATAGGTTAATGAAGCTTCTAAAGTGAAATGGCACGTAAAATACTTGTTGCAATAACTTCAGTTGTTTTGAAGTGGTTTAAACAGTGACAAAATGCAGCTACAGGGAAAAGATTTTAATAGTTGATTTGCCATATTTGCATTGGAAAAGTGCTGGACTTGCTAGGTTAGCTTACAAAATTTTGATATGTTTTGCCTGTACAGCTGAAATGTCGTCTGGATCGCATCGAAAGGCGGATGTCCTTAGTTTACCAGAGAGGTATGCAGTCGTTTGCCACGTCGTCTACTCCAGCTAGCTGTGGTTCTCCCCGCCTAAGGTCAGAGGGCAAACCAACCAGAGCAACAAACAGGTGAACATTATTTGCTTCTGGGTCATTAACCTTCTGAACCTTTAATCTTCTAAACTTTTAACTTACATTGCAGCATTTGGTACACAAAATATGTAGATATTTATGCATCTGGACATCAGTATCTGACTTAGCCTCCCATCGAGCGCTGTGCTCTTCGTCTAAGGGAGAGCTATTGGTCCCTCGGGCCACTCCTCGGTCAGACAGCGTCTAGCCTTCTCGGTTGTTGGCCCTCCACTTGGAATGGGCTCCTGCTTGCTTTACGCTTACTACCCCGGAATAATTTGTTTGCTTTCTACCAATTGCTCAAGTCCTTTCTCTGTGGCTGTGCTGGGAGCACCTCTGAGTAGGCTTCTTGAAGAGGCACTATATAAATTTCCAGAATGAATAAATGAATGTAAATCTATACCTTCCAATTGCTGGAGTAACTGATGTCGGAGTTGTAAAACAGTTACAGGATTTTCTGTTTATTTACCCGAAGAAAGAAAGTTCTTACTGATATGGAGACATTTAAAGACTGAACCAGAAATTCCATCCACAACTGTCACATATTGCAGCACCTTCTCCTGCCTGAACTTGACAATGTTTAGCAAACCCAGATATGTACACATTTATAAATAGGGCTTTTCAAATCCTAAGGGATCCTAGGTACCTGTGGCAAAAACTATATTGATGGTGATATTATTATTGGTGCCACTATATCATAAGACCAATGAACTTGCAGACAAATTAAATCGACTGTTTGCTTTCCGTTGCCATGACCTTTAACATTTTATGATGGGAGTGTACTAAAAGCGACTGGGAAACCAATGCAGCTCTTGTTAAAGTGATAAACTCACTTATTCTGAGGTGTCCTACACAGAGAGGGAGATTCCCATTTGTAGGACAGAGGAAACCAGTTCTCGGACAAACTTAACTGATTCGACAGGCCAGCTTCATACAATTTTGACTGCAACACAATAGATATGGTGTAACTTATTATTATTATTATTATTATTATTATTATTATTATTATCATCATCATCATCATCATCATCATCATCATTATTAATCGGTTAACTCCAAAAAACATTTACAGATGAACATTTCTTATTGTAGGAAGCTGAACTTAGAAGCGACTGATGTTTGCAGTGAGGCATCTGAGAAAATTGATGAAATTCAGCATGGGTCAGACACAGAACATGACAGAAAAAGAAAATCTGAGGATACACAGGAAAGCATCGGAAGTAAAACGACCCAAATCGCTCGAACATCTCCCAGAAAATCCAGCAGTAAAGTACCTTCTGGGAAAACGCGGACAAGTCGACGAAACGAAACGCCAAGAAGTACGACATCGGAGGCTGAAGTTTCGACACAGAAACTTTCTAGGCTTGAAGAATTGAAGGAGAAAATGGACAGAAAACACGACCGACTGCAGCGAAGACTTCGAAAGAATTCTGATCTTCTGATGACAGAGATGCTCTATTATGTTCCACCATTATACACAAATGTAGACGAAGAAGATGAGGACGATGATGTGGATACGTCTTGTCAAGATCACATAATTGGTCTGTCTTCTGATGGTTTATTTATTTATTTATTCATCAGGGTATTTATATGGCACCTGTTTAAGCATTTTTCAAATTTATTACAAATCAATCTGTTGTGAGATGTAAATTTATGATTTATCAAAATACATTTTATTGCTTATTATCTTTCTAAAAAAATTATCTAATTTTGAAGTATGAGCAAGAACTTATTTGTGATCTCTGCATAAGTGAACATATAAGATTGTTATTTTTTTTATTACTTGTCATTTTTTCAATTAATATTTGCTTATTATCTTTATATATTTTTTTCTAAATTAATAATAGCATATTGCATACACTTGAGGTTGCCTATTTATTACTAATTTTTCAAAATGATACTGCCAAATGCATCAAGTGTTCATTTAATATTTATTTTCAAAATTTATGTTGAAAATTCTCACATGGTTGGAACAGGAATTTCTTAAGTACCGAGATACTTGGCAAGTGCATGAACCCAGTGACATGCTTCAAGATTTCTTTTTCTTACCACATTTAATTGATTCGATAAGTATGAGAAGAGAGCAATCTCTAAGCTATCCCTCAGGCAGCCATGGGTATGAAGTGTTAGTGACTTCATTTTCGTAGCCTCAGCATATGAAGGTGATTAGCCAGTCCTCTCCCTTGCTGTCTCATCTTCCCATCAACAGTGCATGGTCATTGTACCCATTATAACTGAATTGGTTATTGGCACCGGTGAAGCTGAGAACTCCAACCAAATTTCTGCCCTGGTGGGGATTTGAACCCCAAGCTCTCAATTGACAGTCCGGCACGCTAAACACTACACTTTTGAACACCCATTCTCTCCTACAATTTTGAGTGATATACAAAATCTGATTTCAGACGTGAATGCGAATCTGCTTTGATGGATTCAGTTGTGGTTTATGATCTACGATTCTGGATTACTGCATTTATACGCTCTTTTCACAAATTCTGTTGCTTACTGAAATCAATGTTGTTTTCATGTATAGTTCCAAGCTGGAGAATCAAAATTCTGAGTTCACTGTACGTCATGGAAGGCACTGAGGTTAGCCAGGCAAAAGAGTTTTGTGAGATTTAAGTAATTCAACAGTTGTTATTATTATTATCGTGTATTAGTAATCATGTAGGTTGTCACTCTGCAACCTAGAATATCAAGCGGGTAATGAAGAAAATAATTAAAATTAGTGTTAATCGAGTTGTTATATAAATGAAATGGGAAATGTTAGGGATTACTAATTTAGACTGCTGTACAAGTAATAAGAAATGTTATGATATCTTTGAGTATAATTATTAAAGATGCATTAACATTTTAACAACGAGCTGCATTAGATTCCCAGTCGCTTTTAGTACACTCATCATTAAAGTGTTAATTTAACTACTACAGAATCACTTCAACTAAGTCGATGGAGTGACTGACAATCTTCCAAACAATTTTATTGGAGTTTGTTTGCCAATACTCATGAATTTATTTGAATTGTCTTCAGCTGTCCAAGGATTGGCTGCAGTTTCAATCCACCTGCTTCTGTTTCTTGTTTTCCATGACAACTGATCGAATGATAGATCAGTTTTAGGTTCTTTGAGCTCTTGGTCCTGGAACTATGCCTTGGTAATCTCATAATGGCTATCTCTGTTCTTGCACAGTACGTGCCCAAAATGTGAAGTCTTAAGTTTATCGCTTTGTAGATTTTGTCATGTTGCAGAACCTGGATGATCGAGTGTTTCTGAAGCGACATCAGAAATCGGAGGCAGAGGAGAAACGAAGGAAGCGCTGGGATATTCAGCGCCTCAAAGACTTGCAACTTCTTCGACGTCAGCAGCTGAAGGAAGATGCTTCTAGCAGCTCCAGACAAGATATTCTCACGTTTCTGCCTCAGATTGATAAAGGTTCATTTTATGAGCTCACCAAATTGTGTTGGTGTAACACTGGAATTGCTAATAGGTGGAGTGAATGGATGGATGAATAATGTTTTCTAAAAAATTTAATGTGGGCAAAGATTGAATGATGAATGGATTGATGTTGGATGGTTATAAATATGGGTGGATGGATGAATAGATAATGAATGGATAGATACATTGAGTTAATGGTCAGCTTACCAAATCATGTAATACAATTTAAAATTAGTGCAAAAGATTGAAGCTGCTACATCTCTTAGTAGACAAGAGGAGGTGCTCATTATCTACTGTTTGGCCCTTTAGCTGGCAATGGATGAATCCCCAATGTCATGGACACAGGGTCATTGTATGGCGGGGCAACTTGACATCTACTTTCTTCCCAGCTGATGTCAGTACTAAATTATACTGCTTGGTGGCAGAGACTAATGTGTTTGCTTGCCCACTGTCACTACAGTCCGCACAGCTGTCACAAAGCTGTAATCGTTGGTTTGAGGTATCTGCTCCACATGCATGCACCCTTAGGTAACTCAGCTATAACGAGTACACTGTCGGTGGGAAGATGAGACGGCGAGGGAGAGGCAAGGCTACCCGCCCTCATATGCCGAGGCTAAGAAAGTGAAGTCGCTAGCACTTCATACCCATGGCTGCCTCTCATGCTAGCTCAAGGTCCTGCTTTTCTTCTTAATCAGTGAATCAATCAATGCTGAATTTGTTACTTGCAGCTTTGTACATTGAAGTAAACGATGAGATACCGGTGTCGGCGTTTGGCTTTCCTCTTCCGACTCTAGACTCACAGTAAGTTGGAAATCTTTGTGGAGGCAAGTTTCATTCGGTCAAGGTATGCAAATGAAGTGCAGATGGTGGCAATCCAATCAACTGCACCAATCAAATGTGCTGTGAGAAACAATATTGAGCCATGTAAACAGAAAAGGGAGAAAATACAGGAACAACATTTCCGGGGGAAATTGACTTTCCGGACGTCTACATGCATAATTAACAGTGGGAAGAAACTTATGAACACGAAACAAATCTTGGGAAAATCACTTTTCAGTGGAGGATAGTCTACTAGTGGCAGTGGGATACACGTTGGGTAGGAGCAGTGCAGAAACTGTTTGTCATTGGGAGATAGACTGTGCAAATGTCTGGAAAGAAATTAACAAATTAACGGATTATTATTCTCAGTGGGAAATAGAAATCCATGGAGAGAAAAGTGGAGAGAAAGTCCTCGAAATGCAAACTTCCTGTACATAACCTTACTGAGAAAGTCCATCCAATTGTTTGTCCTGGATATATTTTTTACTTGTTCTTAGTCAGTTTGCATTCCATGCACAATGAAAACTAGGTGACTGATGCACAGTATTATAGTACAGTACTAACAACTGCTGGAATTTTATCTTTCAGCAAGTACTAGCAACACATTCAGTGATTTGACAACCCTCTTTACATGTACGACTATATATGCTGAATGATGCTATATAAATTTCTGTTTACATTAATTACAGCCAACCAGTCACTTTTAAGTTAGGTGTTGAATACTATTACTAACAGTATCTTAGTATCTTTCAGTTTGTTGCTCTCTGTGACTGTGTTGAAACGTTTTTGGTACATTGGTTTAATTGTAATTTTTTAATTTTAGGGAATTTCAACTTCCTTGGTACAGCGCCAACAAAGATCACACCACTAAGAACAAAAAACTAAGGAAAATATGATTCTCAGACTGTCTCTGGATTCAAATTTTCAAACATGATCATATCGCTAACAAATTGGAACAGTTCGGAAATAAATTTTTGTGCATTATGTATTATGCATTATGTCACTCACTGTATGGAACATCTTCTACATGTACATTTAATTATTTGCATGCAGACCATATGGAACAAGTCATGTTTCTGTAGAATATGATAAAACAGTAGCTTCATCGATGAAAAAACCTATCTTTGTTCGTTGATTGGTGAAAGTCCAGACGATTCACTGTGCACTAGGTTTAAATGGTAGATGAATTCAACAACTATGTTCTTGGCTGTGCTCCATCTTGCTTGCACGATCTTTGCCGCCCAGTGTCTGACGTTGCAGTGCACCGGGTGCTTCACTCTGTGACGAGGGGTGAGCTCCTAGTTCCACGGGATGGCTTGGCTATTAGGCATTGCCGTGCTTTTTCAGTTGTTGGCCCTTCCATCTGGAATGACCTTTCGCTTAAGCTCTGCTCTTTACTTGTGAGCCATCCAACAGGGTTCTACAAGTCCCTCGAGACTTTAGATGTGGACGGGCTGGGAGCGCTCCTGTGTACCTTCTTGAAGGGGCGCTATATAAATGCTCTGAATGAATGAATGAACAACTGATTAAACATCAAGAAATATGAAAGTTTCCTGACATGAATACCCACTTCAGACATCTAAATCAAAGAAGTTGTGTACATGTATGCATATGTATATTTAGTAGACTAATTTGGAATGGACCTGATTGTAGCTTTGTTTTGGTGTATCATCGGCTGATGCCTTGTGCTACAGAAGTTACTATTTTATTTAATACCTGTATGTCTTTGTGTGTGTGTGTGTTGCAGTGAGGTTTTCAGGATCGTGGTGTGTCTGTTACCCTACAATGGTGGGTTCCATTGTATGAGCGCACTTTAGGTAATGAGTAACGACCCTTGACAAGTTGTTGATACACATTTGTCTTGTGTGCTAGATTTACTGATGGGCAATAAATACAATTTGGGTTGGGAGCACCACTGACGATTTTTTTTTCTTGAAGTGGCGCTTTATAAATGTCAGATTACAGTTGAAATAAAAATTATATATTAATAAGAAATAAATGAAATGTTGCCTCTGGGTTAAAACCCCATAGGCTCATTGGCAGTCATTGCCAGTGAAAACTCGCTGGGAAGGGATGTGTACTTCTGGAGTAATGCTTCCACTGAAAGTTGGAACTGATGTGTTGGAAACATTTCCTTTTCATTTTTAAATTGCACGTTCCAAGAGAGCTCTGTTCACTGCACTAGCTTTGGAACCTAGGCCGGTCAGCGTTGCTCACCAGAAAAATGCAACCTACTGGTTACTTTAGATTAATGACCACAAAGCATCTTAGGCTTGCTGTGACCAGTCCCTCATTCTAAAAATAAGTACTGGGGGTATATTATTCCGGTTACAATAATGAACTGTGTTTTCTGCCTCTAGTGAGTCTAGTCTGTAATCGCTCGATTGTGGTTTTGTGTTGTCAGCGAGAAAATTGATTTATTTTCTACAGTACTCATGAATAATCTGTTGCCCTGCGCTTGGCTTTATAATGGCGCTTTAGAAGTTTTAAGATTACGATTGTAGACGTTTTTATAAAACGACTGTACTACTCTAATCTTCAGATCTTGCTCATTTTAAAATGAATTAGAGTGATATAATTGACAACCACTGCCCTTTTGAATGGGTGCCACACCCTGTAACTGCCACGTCATTTAAGGTTCCATGTAGGCCTGCAGTCCATGATAGCCTGATGTTCTTTACGCTGTACTTGTGTGCTATCTGCAGCTGACGCAGAATGAGAATCGATCCATGTTCCTGATCGTGTTATACAAATATTTGTGTTGCAATGAATTACCTTTGAAATGGAAGAACTAACTCCAACACGGTCGGTTGTGACGAAAGTACCCAGGCACACGTTGCTGAACTTTAATGGCAGATCAACGCAAAATGAAATAGCCTATATTAACACGGGGCGCTATATAGGCCTACATGTAGGCTACATAATTTTATTATGGATTGCTTGGCACATCAACACTGAATACTTGCGTATGTTATGTTAATTCTAGTACTTTAGGCTAATTCTAGTAGGCTGCATTGGCTAAACAAGGCCTGCAGTCTCCTATAATTCTTATGGGGTTTGAGACTGTTCCGTCGCTGAAGCACTTTGGAAGTGTAGCGTACTGCATTTTCTTTGGGATCGGCTCTGTTGCAGTGCTACATAAATCGTCGTCCTATTAGTATTGCTATTGTTATTGGATTTTTATTGTTGCTGTTGTTGTTATTATTCTCTTAGACTTTAATCATTTTAATGGTTACAGCTACTACCCTTGCACGGCTTTCACGATTAACAAAGGCTCTGTCCATCAGATACCTACGGGCACTAGTCATATAGGCCTAAGTCTCAATAAGTAACTTATGACTGGCGACAAGTCTCACTAAGTAACTTATGACTGGCGATGGGCTACGTTTGTCGCTCCAGCCTCAACAAAAAACTGGTAATGCGGTCATCCGATGTCTTCCTTTCTCAGAATGAACGGTGGTCCACAGGCCCATATTCCGACATAGCCTCGTTTATGAACTTAACACAAGGTCCTCCTTGTCTGCATCGCAATAATCATCATTATAGGCTTTCCATAAACGACAGCTAGCTAGACAATTATATTCATTCATTGTGCAAGCCATTAGGCCTATAATGCATAGATTCTACGGTTAAACGCATAACTCAACAGCTTTTAACATACGCAATGTAAACTGTGGCCCCCATGGGCGCCCGCAGCATAGGTCAAGGGGGGTCGCGTGACCCCCTGGAAATCATGATCAAATAAAAATCCGACAGGTTTAATCATGCAAATGAAGCTTAAAATATGTCACAAGATTCTGTTCAAAATACTTAGTAAATACTAGCTTTAATTTCATACTGCTTAAGCCTACTAATAAGTTACTATACTAATATTCAGTGGCTGATTTAGCCATAGGCCTGGAAGCCAACCGCCCATCCCCCGTGTCCCTCCTGGTGGTGTTCTGGTATACCCATTAAAACAGACTCGGCCGTCATCGTGGGCTACAACTAGCCTGTCAGAACGGCCCTGGCATGGCCGAGATTTAGTTCTCTACTTAACCCCAATAAACAATGCTCATCACGATTCAGTCCGCTAGGTCTACGTTTAACTGTAACTGGCTTCCCCATTATTTATGTATCACTATGTTATCAAAGACACATGTTATCTCGGACTAATGTACCGACATCAGTGGTGGAACACTTCGACTCAGAGGTTGACCTTGTCACCTTGGTCACGCATATTGACAAAGCCAAGCCGACTGGGACCTCTGGATAATCTCTGGATGAAGAGGTCGGCCCGAGGTCAAAAATTTTCCCACACCGGCATTAGCTTACCCCAACAGGTCCCTGCATTCCTCAAGCACTGTATCAGTTACGTTTCTCTCATGCATTCTGAGTCTGTATCTGAAGATTTTGTATTCAGTTAAAAGTATGTTAGAATTGAGCGTGTTTCTCTTCTTTTGGATTACTTATGGAAGAAGATTTTTGTGTCAAGGTTATCCTTAATTTTTTCTTCGCTGGTGCTGTGTAGAACAATAGGTTAGACTTTACTGTGTAGTTTACATCCATTCTGTTGGATTATCTCTGGAAGAACTGTAAACAACTGTTGGATTATCTGATTATTATTGAAGAAGCGAAGAGCAGTCCCTTAAGCCAGCCCAGAAGCAGCCATGGGTATATGAAGTGTTAACAACTTCATTTGTTTTAGCCATGGCATATTAATATGGATAACAAGAATAAGCGTAAGCTGCAGCAAACTCTAAGTGCCATTTGGACCGTGAAGCCTGCTAAGTCACAAAAGAAGTCGTCTGAACGATCTGATAAACCCACTGCTCTCTCCTGTAATGACATTCCCTATTCCTTGCATCCAAGACCGCATGACCGAATTGCCCCACAGGTTGAGAACTAAATGAGAAAAACGTTTTTAACTAGAATACTTTATAATCATAGGCGTAGCTACACTGAGGCTCGAGGAGGCAGTTGCCTCCTCTTGCATTTTTAATATACTGAAACTTCTATTGACCAATGACCCCAATAACCAGGATTTTGCCAATGGTCTGTGAAATTGCCTCCTCTTGAATTGAAGTCTCGCTACGTGCCTGTTTATAATAGTTAATTTCATGTAAACCAAAGTGCGGTTATGTAGTTGGATAAATAAAGAGTATGCTTACTTACTCACTTACTTCTGAATGATTGTTGCGTCTGATTTTAAAAGACTAGGCTATAATTAGTAAGACTCAGTGCTTTTTTCCAGCAAATTGAGAACAAGTATAGAGACATGTGCTAAAATTTCTATTTCATATGTGTCAATCTCAATAAAACATTGAAAGCACTTAAATGAAATTAACGTACCGTATCTAAATAATTTAAAATAATTTTTTATTACAAATTTTAATGAAATATATTATTTTGTAATAACTGAAAAAGGTTCCGGAACGCCGTTCCGGACCACTCCGGCTGAAAAAAGCACTGTTAAGACTTAATAGGTATTGTTAAGACAATGTAATTATGCGAGTTTAGTTTTAATGACATATTACAACGCAACTAACTCTCTCGGCCGTGACTGACCCCCCTGCAAAAAATCCTGCGGGCGCCCATGGTGGCCCCCAATCACATTACGCTTAGTCAAAGCAAGCAATTTATTCGTCAAAGCACAAATTACAATACGAAGAGAATTATATTCTCTTCCTACGACAAATCTTATTCATCAAAACCATATCGCTTTTTTATATGGCCTAACAGTTTCTTCTGCAAAAGACTCTGCTATAGGCTAACAATTGCAGAACGTTACTTCCGGACTACAGTACATTCACGGTTGTTGTTCCCGGAAGATAGCCTCCCAGGTCCATTCCACCATCCAGGAATCCAAACCGGTAGTGGCGTAAATGGTGTCCAGGCGACGTAAGACTTGTTCCTCATCCTCCAGCATGGGCTGGCGAAGAAACTTTCCCAGAACCTGAGTACACAAGGCCCAGTAGTTCCAGAGGTCCTGTTGCTGCCAGGGAGTCAGTCGCGGCGACAAACAATTGTCGCGTCGATCCAGGAATTCGTCTTTCACGGACGGACCATGCTCGAAGGGTGGCCGCCACTCCTCTCGTGCACGCCATTGTCTGGATTGCGGCAAGGATCAGCGGAAACCGGATCCATCGGGGAACTCGTAGGAGCCAAGGCCCGAATCTGTAGAATGTCTTTCGCAGTCACTTCCAAATAGCCTTGTCGACAAAAATACTCAGAGCTTCCACAGGAAGCCAGTGGTATGTATCCTCCAGTGCGGATACACCAGGCACGGCACTGTACCTCTTCGAGGTGGAGGCGTCACATCAGCGCTAACTTGCAGACGCGGTCTGTAGCAACCGTGATATCGGTGATACGGGTGTTTCTCTTCCGGCTGCGATTGGTGTATGACTGACTAGGTCGGTCTTCGGCGGGTCGGTCGGATTCCTCGGCGATGATGAGAAAATCCGCCATTCCCGTTCGGCACCTTCTTCCTGCTCTGCATTTATAAGGTTGTCGACAGTGGCGGCACTACACCAGGGCATGCCAGCAGGCGCGTAACTAGCATTACGCAATTACGCAAATGCGTAAAGATTTTAGCAGCTCTAAAAATTCAAACCGTTTAGAATACTTATTGACATCGTAGATTACTTTTATTCGTTGAATTTATAATTCTAGGTTACAATTTTTTATAAATCGCATGCTTTTACAAACGATCTATAGATTAGCCTACTTACTTATTTTCCTCGATCAATGTCAATTATGCCGCCGCCGCTCTTTTCCGTAAATCTATGCTACTCTTGCAGCGTCTGAATGCGTCTTCTATTGGATTCGTTAGACGTTAGAATTATAAACGAGGCTGTTCCAACTGCGACGTAAAATGAGTTTGTTTAAGTTCGGATTTTCACACAAAAAGCGATTTACCGATAGGCCTAATGAAGAATGTGGTGGAGAAATTGAGACTGTCAACACTAAATTAAGACGTTATGACAGTGAGGATGAGATGGCTGAAGAATCTAAAGCTGGTAAGTGTGAATGAGAAATCTTGTAGGCCCAATGAAGGATATTGTATTTGAATAAGCTATGTTAAAGAACATGCAGCGTTAGGAATTAAGTTAAAGATGGTTATTCTCGAGTTAAGGTGCTCAAATTGTTTTGCATGGGCATATTTGATATTGTCAATTTAAAGTGGAAGCTGGATTGATGAAAATAATTGTTTATCCTACCTAAATGGAAGCTGAATTGATGAGAATGATCGCGTAAATGGAAGCTGGCTTGAAGAAAATAATTGTTAACCTATATAGAAGCTGGACTGATGAAAATAATTGTATACCTAAATGGAAGCTGGATTGTCGAAAATAGTTTCTCGTTGAACTAGAAGTTGGATTGATCAGAATAATTCTTTGCTTAAAGAGAAGTGGGATTGATGAAAAGAATTCTTGCTCTATAGAAGTGTTATTGATGAAAAGAATTACTGTTAAATAGAATTCGGATTGATGAAAAGCTAAACTGGTTAAGTCTGGCAAGTATGGAGCCATGGATAAAGCGACACAGGCTTGCCAAGGACAGCTGAATTAGCTAGTCATAGTTCGAAATTGTTTGCTTAATTAACCAAATACTATTGCTTTGTTTTTGCTGTTTTCATTCACACCACTTCAGTATTGGCTAAGTCACAATTTTTTGCTAGAGCTTTTAATGTTCTGAAAACAAACCTCGAGTTGTCCAATGAGTACTGTTTTTTTGTTGACACAGTTAAAGTAATTGTGCATTACGTATGCATCACTCGAGGTCAAAAGCGCTAGACCTGAAACAGACTATCAATCTCTGCCCGACCTTAACGACGAGCGTGTACTAAAAGTGACTGGGAAACCAATGCAGCTTGCAGTACGCTCGAGGCACTGGCGCTGATATGCCTGAGGGTTCTCAGGCTGGTGCACGGAGCCATAGCCGCTAGGCCATGAGCTGAGAAATATCTCTGGCTGTCTGTGGACTTACATAGCAATACTTGAAAATAATATTGACATTCCCTCTGGACCACTTTCTAGATTCGAACGCTGTTAGGTTTATGTATTGAAAATTGTACCACGGTTTAAAAACAAAAATGCCACATTGAACCCTATATTTCTTGTTAGTTTGAGACGTAACATGTGTTCTAATAATATAATATGTTTCTAATAATATAATATGTTGACTGGATTGTGTAAAATATAAAAGATATGTTTAGGTTGTATAGAGGCGGATTCACGCACTTGTTTGGGGACGTGGGAGACATTAGGTTAGAGCGGGGACTGTTAGGGGCGTCACCCGGGCGTGCATGAGACCGTCTGGAAGTAATTAATCGCTGTAAATATCATACGCTGATGTATACGCCACATATAAATAAATGTGCCACGCGCTTTTCGTGTTCCGCCGTCACTCTATCCATATTATGTCTCATATAATGTATATACACTAATGATTCTGGTATACCTTGTAGTAAACCAAACTGAAACTTAGATATGTAAGCTAGGCGGCCTAGGCCTACGTGAACCGTTTAAAGAGAATTCATGTTAGCTACCTGTATAGTATCATATAATATTCTTTATTGAAGCAATCCGGTTGACAGACCGCAACCGGTTACAGTGTACAGTTAGACAAATGAAGCAATTCACAAGAACGCAAATGACAGAAGACATAAGTCTTAACTACTAACAGAACAGACAGCCTGTAATACACGGCGCTAATAGCAGCCTACAAAGCATGTCCGCCCTACGGACTCGATCTCGGTACCTCTCGCTCTCTATGCCAGTGTGTTATCCAATGCGCTATCGCCCCCCCCATAATGTGCATTTTGTTTGTAAATTGCTAATGTATGATGTCTCAGGCTCATCATCCCCCAGTTAATATATGACAAATCAAGTTGATACTGTTGATTAAAACATATAACTGTATACTACCCATGGTTCATCTGTATTCTGTGCAGATATGACAACTATCTCGTGTAACACTGTGTCGCCATCATCGTACTCGTTTGGGGAGGCATACAATGTTATAGATGTTCCATATAATGGAGATTGTATGTTCACCTGCCTGGCATTGGGTTTGAATAGACTAGATGCGGCTAGACAAGTACGCAGTGAAATTGTTGCCTACATGAAAGAACATCCTGAACTGGTGAGCAAATTTTAAACTTAAAATACCGCGTTGCTTATACTTTTGTGTGTACAACTTACTGTGGATGAGTGTCTGAATCAAAAGATTCATATAAATTCGAGTATAATGTTATATTTCTTGCTGCCTTTGTTCACGAAAGTTTCTTGACATTCAATGTGACATGTTGCTTCTAGTTGTCATGATAAACAGGCAGCCATTGATAATTTATAAATTTCCCCTCACCGAGATACCTGGCAAGGGTGTACCCTTCTTTATAAGTTTACTTATTTATTACTGTTCGCATTCTTATTGTCTGTAGCCTACGTTTATTTTACTATTCTACTAATTTTTTACATTAATTATTAAAATATTTTTGTACTTTTATTTTCTAATACGGTGATGGAATATCAATAAATTTAAATTACTTTTTTATATCTGCGATTCATTCCCGTGTTTGTATTGCAGATCGCAGGCATACCATTACAGGAGACTCTGGAGAGCAACTTGAGTAAATCAATCGCAAGCATTGGAAACAAGGCTGAAATAATTGACGAGGAATATTTGGCACGAATGGGACAATCAGGAACGTGGGGAGATGGTATTGTATTGGCGATGGCTTGCAGACTGTACAAGCGAATCGTGGAGGTTAGAATGGCGGATGGAAGAGTTACATTATTTTCAACAGAGCAACAATCGGTTGAAGGTGCGCTAGGTGCCGACGACAAGCCACTCTGCTTGGGATATGTCAAATCAATTGGATCATCTACCAAAAATCACTACGTTTATTTGCAAAAGAAACACCAGTCAACACCTAAGACGTCACCTGTCACGGGTAAAGTTCTATGTAACATGACTATCAGCTTCCAGTACTGTATTCTTTTATTCTCAATAATATAAGCATTACAGTAGCCTAGGTCGATGTCATATCGGAAAACTCTGCCAATAACCGTAACAGCTAAGCTGTCATTTGTTACTAAATTTATGATATTATGTCTTCTTTACAAGTTATAGGAATTAAACAATCTGTGCAATTTACATTTTCAGCATCTGCACAGATCGCATTGTCAACGGATATCAATGACACAATAACGCCAGCGTCAACAGTCTTGCCTGACCAAGCGCCTTTGTCCATGTCGCCACCGTCAAGCGCTGCTCGTCGTCCGACGGATGTTTCCGCCTTAGCGCAAAAGGCAAAGTCTGGATTATGTGATTTAGATCGTGTATCATTGCTTACTGAATATTTTATTCCGCCGCCATCATGGAAAGGACCGTTCAGGGAGATTGGGCAAAAAGCTAGGCGTGCTCCTGCTGTGCTTTTCGACAGAGTGCACTATCCTTATGTGTCATACTCTCCCGTGGATGACGGTGCCTACTGTGCAGCTTGTGTTGGCTTTAGTAACAAGGGCGATAGCACGGTCTTGGTGTCTAGACCATTAGTTGACTGGAGTAATGCCAAGAGAATGTTAGACTCCCACGAAATGGCAGTTAGCCACAGAACAGCAGTTGCTAGAGCTCAAGAGTTTTTGAAAGTGTGCGGTCAGCAGCAAGGTTCAGTTCGGCAACAGCTTAGCAAAGCCTACAATGACAAGGTTGAGAGAAACAAAGCTGCTTTGTTCTCTATTGTGCAGACTTTGTTATTGTGCGGTCGGCAAAACATTGCCCTTCGCGGACACAGTGAAGACTCTGGAAATTTCATGGCACTTCTGAAATTTCGATCACAGACCGACACTATTTTAAATCATCATATGTCATCTGCTCCACGCAATGCCCAGTACATAAGTCCGTTGATTCAAAATGAGCTGATCCACCTGTGTGGCCAACAAGTTCGAGACAGTATTGTCGCCGAATGTCGTGCGGCCAAGTTCTACACTTTATTGTCCGATGAGAGCGCAGATATCAGTAGCACAGAGCAGATATCAGTCTGCTTACGATATGTTGATGGCGGGAACAACCCCGGTTCACAGCATGTGGTAAAAGAACAATTTATAACTTTCATCCCAACGCGTGACACCACTGGCGAAACTATTGCGACACTCGTCAAGCAGCATCTTTCTGAGGTCGGTCTCGATACATGCGTTATGGTAGGGCAAGGTTATGATGGGGCTGCTAATATGAGCGGCCATACAAGGGGTGTTCAGGGACGAATGAAGGAGTTTTTTCCCTCGGCAACATATGTACACTGCAAAAGTCACAGTCTCAGTCTAGCAATATGTGACACGTGCACAATACCGGCAGTTCGCAATATGTACGCAACTGCCAGCAAAGTTCTCGTATTCATTAAATCATCCCCAAAGCGCTTGCAAGTCTATATCGCACACAGCGACAAAGCACGGTTGAAGAGATTCTGTCCAACGCGCTGGACTTATCATAGCGAAAGTATACACGTCCTGTTGGAAAACTTTGCAGCTATTCTGGAGACGCTCGACGCGTTGAAATTGGACAATGACACTAACACGAAGAACGATGCCACGTCGCTCAGTGCCGCATTAACAAGCTTCGAGTTTCTTGTCACAATGGTTTTGGTCGAGGCACCAATGCAACATCTAGCATCACTCTGCAGTACATTACAGAGTGAGCAATGTGATCTTGTGAAGGCTTCATCTTCGGCCATGTCTGTTATTGGAGTGCTGTATGGGAAGAGGAATAGTGAAGAATACTTTGAGTCTTTATGGCATAAAGCATGCGGAGTAGCTAAGCGTGAGGAAATACCTGTGACAAAACCGAGACTAAGTGGCAGGCAAAAGCACCGATTAAATGCCGCTGCAAGCGCTGATGACACTCCGCAGCAGTACTGGAAAATAAACTTGCACCTACCATTCCTTGACCATCTCATTGTCCAGCTGGAGGATCGATTGACTATCCCTCTTCCGCGTCTCAATGCACAATACCTAGTGCCATGCAACATCAGCATGCTCGACGACTCCATGTGGACGTCAATTAAGGTAAAACTGAATTATCCTGCCACCCGTACAGATTTTTAAAGAAAAGCAATTACTCTTTTGTGTTTCGTCGTAATTAAATTTTAATTCCTTTTAAACATAATTCTATAATAGTATGACACAACTGAATAATAATGCGTGCGTGTTCAACCACTAATGTGCAGGGACTTGTAAAATGCATTAGCACTGTAGGCCTAGTTATACATTATATTCGGCGTGCCACGAGTTACATTAAATACATACCCCGGTAGTTAAACACAAGTTTAAATTGTTTTAATTCAGAATGAATATGATCCGCTACTGCCATCTCCATCTAATGCTGATGCCGAGCTGGAAAACTGGAGACGAGCAATTGCTGACAGTAGGAAAAGTGAGAAGTTCAAGAATTTGTCACAGATCACCGACCTTCCTACAACTTTGGATGCTACGAACCACTTGTATCCTAATATCTACACAATATTGAAAATTCTCTTAACTATGCCCGTTTCTACCGCGAGCGCTGAAAGATCGTTCAGCGTTTTAAAACGCTTAAAGACATATCTACGTAACACCATGGGAGCGGAGAGACTGTCATCGTTGGCACTGCTAAACATTTACCCCAGTCGAGAAGTCAACGTTGAAAATGTGTTACAATCTTTTGACGCTTCTGGTCATCGACGTATTGCGCTTGTCTTTGACAGCGTAGAGACAACTCAGTTATAAATTTAGTCTAATGTTCATGATGGACAGGCGCGTTTTATGCGTTTTTAAGAAACAGCATAACTATAGATATGGCCTATATACAGTTAGTCTGTTGGTTTAAATTTTATTCCAAATGTAAAAAACTGACCGTGCATAGAAAACTGACAACTAGGCCTACATGTTCATTGTGAAAGTATAAAATTTCAATGCTTCAGCTTATTGCAGTTCTTTGTTGAGTCTGCCTGTTTGACTGTTTCCAGACTATACGTTGGTTGCTGGGACTTTACGGTTGAGCCAATTTTATTAAGAAGATTATTAAATTATATAATTTGCCAAAGAACAAGTGTAAAATGCTATTACTTTTAACCAAAAAGATGCTCTCCAAAACGAACCTTTACAAAACCTAATTAAAAAAATTTCCCCAGACCCCTCCCCTCAGTGTTGGAAAATGCGTAATTTTTTTCCAGCCCTGGACTACGCCAGGCATGCATGCCAGGGCAAATGCCCTGGTCAAAAAGCCTTTGCCCTGGTCGTTGCCTGCCAAAAGTTTGACTGTATTATGCGAAGGATCTTGGTATTATACAGCCAAAAATTTGTCTATGCAGCACAGTATTATCCTGTATTTTACGGATGCTTCATGATACACGACACACAACTGCAGATCCACAGACGTATGTAGCCTAAGCTTATGTGTGGTATACGGCTATCTCTCTAAGTCACCTACACATGTGTCAGAGTATTTGAACCATAGTAAAACCGAACACTCAGATGATAGTTGTATAGGCCTATATACGGTCAGGGTTGATATCTCCATTCAGGCGTATATATGGTGTGTGTATATATAAATATTTGTATATATAATATGTGTATTATATAATCATGATCTTATTTATTTTTTCTGCAGATTTCCATTGAAAAGTACAGAGCTAACAAAGAAGTGGCTGGTTGCGATTAGACGGCAGAAATGGCATCCAAAACCAACAGACTTTATCTGCTCTGAGCATTTTGCGTCTTCAAATTTCAGAATGTACAGCTCCCAAAGGCGACTAAAAGAGGATGCCGTTCCTGAAATATTCGACTTTCCACCCCATTTGAAGAAGAAGGAAGTACGAAACCGCCGTGCTCTTCAACGGAACGCTGTGTCACCATCTGCAACAACAGTCTCGGATGTTGTTCCAGAACAGACGGTCACCCAGTCTACTTCTGGTCTATCATGTAATTCTGTACTTAGTTCGGGGTCTGTGACAGATCACAGCTACGCAGTTACTCTGAGTCCCCGTAGCATCAAAAGAAAATATGAGGATCTTCTAGAGAAGGAAAAGCTGCAACGGAGTTTGATAGCGAAGAAGTTTGCAGTCACACGCCGCAAATTATTTCGTAAAGAAACAAAGCTGCAAAATATGAAAGATATTATCAAACAGCTTCGTTCTAGAACAGACATAAATGCCACATCTGTAGACCTGATTGAGCGCTGTTTTGGGAAGGTTCCATGTGAAATGTTAAAACGAAAACTCTACTCTTCGGTTTAAGAACCATACAACGAAACTTTACGGTCTTTTGCCATGACTGTGCACTTTTACAGTGCAAAGGCTTATGAATTTGTTCGCCGCTCTTTTTGCAAATCTCTACCGCACCCTTCAACAATTCGGACATGGGACACTTCAGTGGATGGACGTCCGGGGTTTACAGCTGAAGCATTTGAGGTTTGTTATTTCTCTCTGAAAATGCATTGTTTACACATAGGCTATTGTTATATTTCTAAGCACTTTTGTGAAATACTTGCTGTATTAAGTGTTCACATACATACAATGCAATTATATGTTTGTGCTTCAGCATATAACTCAACAGTTTTTAACATATATACGCAATGTAAACTGTGGCCCCAATCACATTACGCTTAGTCAAAGCAAGCAATTTATTCGTCAAAGCACAAATTACAATACGAAGAGAATTATATTCTCTTCCTACGACAAATCTTATTCATCAAAACCATATCGCTTTTTTTATAATAGCCTAACAGTTTCTCCTGCTAAAGATTCTGCTATAACAATTGCAGAACGTTACTTCGGACTACAGTACATTCACGGTTGTTGTTCCCGGAAGATAGCCTCCCAGGTCCAAGTAGCGGATTCAACGAAGTAAAATGTCATCACGATGCATTCCACCGTTCAGGAATCCAAACCGGTAGTGGCGTAAATGGTGTCCAGGCGACGTAAGACTTGTTCCTCATCCTCCAGCATGGGCTGACGAAGAAACTTGCCCAGAACCTGAGTACCTGAGTACACAAGGCCAGAGGTCCTGTTGCTGCCAGGGAGTCAGTCGCGGCGACAAACAATTGTCGCGTCGATCCAGGAATTCGTCTTTCACGAACGGACCATGCTCGAAGGGTGGCCGCCACTCCTCTCGTGCACGCCATTGTCTGGATTGCGGCCAGGATCAGCGGAAACCGGATCCATCGGGGAACTCGTAGGAGCCAAGGCCCGAATCTGTCACTTCCAAATATCCTTGTCGACAAAAATACTCAGAGCTTCCACAGGAAGCCAGTGGTATGTATCCTCCAGTGCGGATACGGCACGGTACCCCTTCGAGGTGGAGGCGTCACATCAGCGCTAACTTGCAGAGAGGCGGTCTGTAGCAACCGTGATATCGATGATACGGGTGTTTCTCTTCCGGCTGCGATTGGTGTATGACTGACTAGGTCGGTCTTCGACGGGTCGGTCGGATTCCTCGGCGATGATGAGAAAATCCGCCATTCCCGTTCGGCACCTTCTTCCTGCTCTCCATTTATAAGGTTGTCGACAGTGGCGGCACTACACCAGGGGCATGCCAAGGCAAATGCCCTGGTCAAAAAGCCTTTGCCCTGGTCGTTGCCCTGCCAAAAGTTTGGCTGTATTATGCGAAGGATCTTGGTCAGAGGTGTAACGAGTGGGGGCCTGGGGGGGCCTGGCCCCCCCCACTTTTTTTATCAGGGGGGCCTAATATGAGAACGGACCCCCCACTTTTTTATGAGAGGGCCCTCCCACTTTTTTGAGAAAAGAGAGGAAAAGTGGTCCTTAAAATCTTTCCAAAAAAGAGCTAAGCCACAGTAAAGAGCAAAGCGACAGTTGGAAATAGCTGTTGAGGTCGAATATAGTTTACTTCCATTATTTTATTACAGCCTTTTAATTGGAGTGTCTCTGAAATCTTGTCTTGTTGATCGATCTCTTTATTGATCAGTTTCGATCTCTTGTAAAAAAAACGACGACAAGAGTAAAGGCAAAGGATCACCTTAGAAATTCAGACAATTGCAGTTTTTTCAATAGCCTACAGCCTACGAAACTGTGACGAAACGGCGGAAATCGGTTGCCACCTACTGGCACCTAGAAAAATCGATCCCCTTACTTATTTTTCTGTTTTATTTTTACCCGAGGTTGTAAAAGGCCGCGCATGCGCATGTCGTTGGTGTTTATTATTAAGTATAATATTCCGCTCGATAAATTATTAAATACATTGTAGGTGTGAAGAAATGCTGCCAAGCGTTTAATTCAGGTTTATGTTAGAATAAGATTGTATGAAGCTGAACCGTTAATTATACTGATTTAGGGTAACTTTATAGAGATATTTTGGAAGGTTTTTGTAGGTGGGCGATAATACCGAAAATTGCGTTACTTATGTTGGTCAAAATCAAACGTGAAAATAGCTTCAAACAGATTGAAACAGTGTTAGCTCCTCTTTCGGCATGGCTTATTGCAGGTTATTTCGCGACATTCTAATGCGCATCAAATATCAAAGAAAGTTGTTAATGCACACAATAATTTGTTAATAATTTGTAACATCGGACAGCTGATAGTAGCCTGCATCATTTCCAGGGCCTGCAAAATTTGGTTATGTCGAAACGTAAAGAACCGGGCAGTGGACGTGGATTGTGCGTTAACGCTGGTTACGGTATTCAACAGTTTTTCACATCAGCGAAATCTCCTAAACTAAGTTGTAACACAAGTGCCGGTAGCCCAACTGAGACTGACAACAGTAGCGCTGCGCCGGCTAGCGCCTTATCTCATGACGACTATCAAGAAACCTACAAAAGATGGAAGACTGTGCCATTCAATGAAATTTTCAATGCACAAACTGTGCCAACCGACGGTGATTGTTTCTTTACTGCTCTAGCACACCAGCTCCATAGACCATTGCAAGCAGCACGAGATATACGTCAGGAAATCGTCGCCTTCATCCAAACAAATGCTGATCGCCTGGTAGGCTATGTAACTGTTTCTATGCATTAACTTCTACTCATCTAATGGCTGATAATCAGCGGTGTTCTTAAATCTTAATAGGACCATAGGCAACCATAGGCATATTTCAGTTTACACTTCACACCAGCTTACTATTTACTACTTATTTTATTTTATCTAATCGTAAGTTGTTTTAATCTAATTAATTGATTAAATAATTGATTACTATTATTTCTGTGTAGGTCCTGTTGGAGAGTCAAAGCCCTTATGATATCCTATTTCAATTTTGTGACATAGAACAACTTTTAAGTTATCTGCGTGTAGATAATGTCAATGCGCACATTCCAAATACAGAAAGCACGTGTCACATGCAATACATACTACCTATCAGTACCAATTTTGGCGGTACGGTACCCAAGTACGACACAAAGGATTATTACAGAAGCACCAAAATGTCGAGAGATCGAGGTGTAATTTTGCTTAGTATACTGACAGAATTACCGGTGATGTTCATTTCCTATTGTAGGTTCATGGAGGCAGTTGGGATAATTTACTATCAAACGCTGGATGCAAGGTTCACGATTTGTCAAGTTATTTGGTTTTGATGGCAACGGATAAAGTCTGGGCAGACGCTATTATAATTCGTGCTGCTGCAATTAGATACGGACATAGGATTGAGATGTACAATTCACCCGAGGACCCACCGGTTGTGTACTCGCCGACATTTGATTGTGATTCTGATGCTGTCTATGGGATTACCGGTCATGATTCACCGCTCTCACTGGCATTCGTCAACGTTAACTTTGGACTTAACAAAATCTCAGATGACGGCAAACAAGATCATTTCGTCAGCTTGGTTAATCTCACTCAAGACCAAGCTAACAGAGCTAGGTAGGATATTGGAAGATAGGCATTAGCAATAAATAGCATAGAACCATATCCATATGCTTGTTTTGTAACAAGTTTTTTTGCAACAAAGACTTGACGTCGTGAGCGTTCTATCCCCAGAAATCTTATTTGTCAATTATTCATACAAATCATTCATTTAATCTGAAATAATTAATGGATGACATGTTTGTTATAACAATAACCTTAATTGGTGTTACGTACACACACATGTTCTATTACAAACACATCACACATGTTCTCTTACTTTAACAGTATGATAATTGTAAGAGAGACTATTTCCAATCGTATCCCTGACAATTGAAATAATTGGGTGATTGCTGATTTTTATTTGCAAAACAGTGAAGAAGCATGTGCTTTATTATAACAGTGTTACCGAAAGCATTATAATAGAGCCAATAGACTTATTAATTACTTAATAATAAGTAGCCCTGGCCATCATTAATCTGTGTATTGTATTATTGTGTTTCAGATGTAATGAGATTTCCTCTGAATGTGAACAGCCAAAAACCTCATCCTCTTCATCAACTACTCAGCCTACGTCCTCGGCGTCAACTAGTCAACCTTCATCCTCTTCACCATCTAGTCAGCCATCGTCTTCGGCGTCAACTAGTCAACCTTCATCCTCTTCACCATCTAGTCAGCCATCGTCCTCGGCGTCAATTAGTCAGCCTTCATCCTCTTCACCAACTAGTCAGCCTTCGTCCTCGGCGTTAACTGGTGCAGACCTACTTCCAGGATTCAGAGCACATCCACATCAACCACAACATTGTGATTTTCCGACAGAATGCAGGAAAACAGGAGACTCAACTGGAAAGACAAGGCGATTCCAACCATCTTGGTACAGTGACTTTCCATGGTTGGAATGGGATGAACGGAAGAAGGCAGCGTTTTGTCACCCATGCAGAATGATTACCCTTAGTCACATTAATCTAGCAAATTCAAGTGAAGAAACTTTCTCGGCTGAAGGATATAGTTCGAACTGGAAGAAAGCAAAGGAACGCCTAGCAAAGCACGGCAAAGCGAAGTCGCATTTGGAAGCAGTCTGCAAGTTTCAAAATTTAGTTCACGACACAAACGTTGTGGCAATGGTTTGTAAGCAGAAAAATGACGAGCGCGAAAATGCTACCGAGTGCCTAAAAATTGTCTTCACATCGCTGATTTTCCTAGCGAAACAAGGCTTAGCAATTCGACGCAGCAACGAGGAGCATGGTAACTTTCAACAGCTGCTACAACTTCGTGCACAGGATAATAGTACACTGAGAGCATGGCTATGTCGCTATAAAACGTTCACCAGCCCTCAGATACAAAACGAAATTCTTGAGATAATCAGCCGTGAAGTTTTACTTCTTATTTTGAAGAAATTTCATAAAGACCAGATGTTCAGCATCCTTGCAGACGAAACCAGTGACATCTCGTGCAAAGAGCAATTGAGCTTTTGCTTGCGCTATGTCGATGATAACTTTGACTGTTGTGAAGAATTTGGTGGATTGTATCAGCTTGATAGTTGCCAAGCAGAGTACATCCACACGGCCGTCGATGATATTCTTGTGCGCTGCCAAATCAGTTGGGAAGACTGTAGAGGTCTAGCTTTTGATGGTGCAGCGAATATGGCCGGCATAAGAAATGGTGTAGCTGCAAGAATACAACGACATTATCCTAAGGCAGTGTTCGCATATTGTCATATGCATTGCTTGAATTTGTGTGTAAAAGACACAGTGTCAGATGCTGTTCCGTTCATGCGCGACTTCTTCAGCAACATTTTAGAGCTCACTTCGTTCATCAGACACTCTCCTAAAAGAATGGCACACCTGCGACACATAAATTCTGAACAGGAGGACTCGCAGATTCATTCATTACGCCCACTGTGCCCGACTAGAATGACAGTGAAATACAATGCTTTAACTGCAATAGATAGCCAAGCCTCATCGTTGCTGCAAATTCTGGACGACATAAGATCAGATCGTACCTCGACTCACGAAGCACAGGCTAAGGCCTCCGGTTTGCTGCGTTGGCTAGAATCTTTTGAGTTCAGCTTTGCTCAAACTATTGGTCTAGAACTGTTTGGAATGACTGACGAGTTGAGTAAGCAACTCCAGAATCCGAAGCTGTCAGCAGCGGAGGGACTAGAATCCGTGTTAGCTTTAAAGATGCTGCTCAACACGAAGAGAACAGATATGCATTTCGAGAGCATTTGGCGTGATGTGGAAGTTCGCAGAGGTCGTTTTAATGGTGCTGAGGCAAAACTTCCTAGAATGCGCCACGCTCCTATGCGCTTCGAGGATGGAAGTCGTGCAGTTGAATTTGAATCTGTTGACCAGTACTTCAGAGTACAGTACTACTTGGTGTTAGATAAAGTCACTGCTAGTATATGTGAACGGTTTGAATCATCCGCATGGAAAATAATGCACTGTATGGAGACAGTGTTGGTTCAGAGCTGCCGTGGAGAAGAACCCCTTCTGCGTGACATTGAAAGTATCTTGATGCATGCTTCTGGAGACTTGGACAAAGATCTTGTGGGGCAGCTATCGCAGCTTCGGAACATCCCAATGTCAACAGAGGAACGCAATGGCATGACATCATTTTCAGACATTTTGAAGCTGCTGAAGAAGGAACGTGCGCTCCTACGTCTCCTACCGCAAGTTGTAAAACTTGTGAAGTTAGTCTGCATACTTCCCTGTTCGACTGCAACACCTGAACGATCGTTTAGCCAGTTGCGTCGAATCAAGAACTACATGCGGTCCACAGTGACTCAGGAAAGACTCAATCATACAATGATTGCAGCTGTTCACTGTGACAAACTTGAAAACATCGACATCAACAAAGTCATGAACGAATTTATTATGCGAAACGAACATCGACGTGCAACGTTTGCAAAATTGCAATAACATGTAAACAAAGGTCCAAAGCTAGACTACAAATGGACATTGTAGACTACAAGTCTTCAGAATGTTTAGATGCCTATATCGTCGCTACGGTCGCTTGCCATTCCACTAATCTAGGGATATGTCCAAATTGAGATATTCCCATTTTTTGTTTCAAATGTGTACATCAAATAATTCACAATTTCACATCAATTTTTAAGAGTCAAGACTTGCCGTACAGAAGTCGGCTGCATTAGTAATAGTACTTAAACTCTAATAGACTCAATGATCCTACGATAATCCTATAACTCTACGATATTTCCGTCTTTTTTCTCTGTTGTATTTTCATATCCCGTCTGACACGTCTCCACTCTATTTTCACCCAATTTCACCCATTTATACTCTAATTAGAGGATTAATTTGGGACTTTTGAAGCTGCCCCATTTGTTACTAAGGCTCCCCAGGGCCCCCCCACTTGGGGGGCCTTGTGAAAAACTGGGGGGCCCTTTAAAAAAATTTTTGGCGCTTCGCGCCAAATAAATCCACTACATCCTATTTAGGCCCCCCACTTTTCTAAACCTCGTTACACCCCTGATCTTGTATTATACAGCCAAAATTTGTCTATACAGCACAGTATTATCCTGTATTTTACGGATGCTTCATGATACACGACACACAACTGCAGATCCACAGACGTATGTAGCCTAAGCTTTGTGTGTGGTATACGGCTATCTCTCTAAGTCACCTACACATGTGTCAGAGTATTTGAACCATAGTAAAACCGAACACTCAGATGATAGTTGTAGGCCTATATACGGTCAGGGTTGAATCTCCATTCAGGCGTAGGCCGCGTAGCCTACAACCACTTTGTAACCTTTAACCTCCTTTAACCTCCTTTTGATCACTCTGCTCCATACCGTTAAGGAATGTTTGAAATGCTCTCTCTCGCTGTCTCTGTCTGTCTGTCTGTCTGTCTGTCTCTCTCTCTCTCTCTATATATATATATATATATATATATATATGGTGTGTGTATATATAAATATTTGTATATATAATATATGTATTATATAATCATGATCTTATTTATTTTTTCTGCAGATTTCCATTGAAAAGTACAGAGCTAACAAAGAAGTGGCTGGTTGCGATTAGACGGCAGAAATGGCATCCAAAACCAACAGACTTTATCTGCTCTGAGCATTTTGCGTCTTCAAGTTTCAGAATGTACAGCTCCCAAAGGAGACTAAAAGAGGATGCCGTTCCTGAAATATTCGACTTTCCACCCCATTTGAAGAAGAAGGAAGTACGAAACCGCCGTGCTCTTCAACGGAACGCTGTGTCACCATCTGCAACAACAGTCTCGGATGTTGTTCCAGAACAGACGGTCACCCAGTCTACTTCTGGTCTATCATGTAATTCTGTACTTAGTTCGGGGTCTGTGACAGATCACAGCTACGCAGTTACTCTGAGTCCCCGTAGCATCAAAAGAAAATATGAGGATCTTCTAGAGAAGGAAAAGCTGCAACGGAGTTTGATAGCGAAGAAGTTTGCAGTCACACGCCGCAAATTATTTCGTAAAGAAACAAAGCTGCAAAATATGAAAGATATTATCAAACAGCTTCGTTCTAGAACAGACATAAATGCCACATCTGTAGACCTGATTGAGCGCTGTTTTGGGAAGGTTCCATGTGAAATGTTAAAACGAAAACTCTACTCTTCGGTTCAAGAACCATACAACGAAACTTTACGGTCTTTTGCCATGACTGTGCACTTTTACAGTGCAAAGGCTTATGAATTTGTTCGCCGCTCTTTTTGCAAATCTCTACCGCACCCTTCAACAATTCGGACATGGGACACTTCAGTGGATGGACGTCCGGGGTTTACAGCTGAAGCATTTGAGGTTTGTTATTTCTCTCTGAAAATGCATTGTTTACACATATTGTTATATTTCTAAGCACTTTTGTGAAATACTTGCTGTATTAAGTGTTCACATACATACAATGCAATTATATGTTTGTGCTTCAGCATGACTTGTGAATCTCGACTTCTGCATGATTGACAGTTTTTCATCAGTTTTACGGTCAAGTGTCTTTGTAGATAACATTTATTGTCTATATTTACTTTCCAGCTATAAAAATCTTGGAAAAGTCTTAGGCTAGTCCCAAATTATACATGCTTGGTGACAGGGGCATGAGTGCATAACGTGCAGCCTTCCCATTATAAACCCATTGCACCAATCAGAAACATTGTTGAACTGGGTGGCAATATTTGACATTCACGAAGTAGGCATAAAGCAATTTCTTCTCAACTTTATTGGTCTTGAAGAAGTGACCAAATGAATAAGGTTTGAAGTGGAGTGATTAGAGTGGCAAGTGCATTTCATTTTTAAAATGTGCTTTTTTCTGTGTTTAGTGCCTTCGTCAAATGAATTCGTCGTCACAGGCTCCACTGCTCTGCAGCCTCATTTTTGACGAAATGTCGATCCGGAAACACGTTCAGTGGAATAGCAAGAACATAGGATTCGTTGATTTAGGCACAGGAATTGATGATGACAGTATGCCTGTAGCTACTGAAGTTTTAATGTTTATTGTCGTTCCATTAAATGCTGCATGGAAGCTGCCACTTACTTATTAATGAACAGAAATCTAAATAATGGATATTTCTCTTGTCTGTAACTTGGAGACTTTTATGAACTTTTGATTTGATTACATTATGTTGTCATTGATCAACCAGTTAAGCTATTGGTTTAATTGTTAATTATTCTGCTAGTTGTGTAAATAGAAAATAGATTATTGTATTAGCAAAGTTGATTAAAAGTGGAAATGGGGCCAGCCGTGCTCTTTAGTGGGTCTACCTGACCCATCTCGGTTGACCTTTGACTACTACGATGTATAGCTACTTCAAACTTGTTGCATTTCTTTTTTGCTTTGTTTCTTTTGTTATTATGTTATGTCTTTTGTTATTATATGGTATGTCAATAAATGAATTGAATTAGTATGATAAGTATACAATGGCATCTTGAGACTACAGTCCTGCTCTCAAGACAGTCTTGATACGCACACAAATTCTGTCTTGGTTCCTCCTAGTATGCTAAAGAAAAAGGAAGTTGCTAACACTTCACACACAGCTGCTTCTCAAGACAAACTGAAAGGACTGTTCTCTAACTCTCTTAAACACTGCCTATCTGACAGCTGACAGGACGTAAGCATATTAAATATCTCAGTGTATGAATTCTCAGTGTATGGATCCTCATTCAGTATACAATAGCCGGTATGTTACAACCAACCATGGATGGACAATGTAAAAGAATATGTAAAAACGCAAGGACTAAATATGAAAGTGCCGTTGACACAATCACAGACAGAACAACATGATGAAAGAGAGAATTGGAAGAACCAAACAATGCATGTTAGTTGGCTCTGCTAATATGACCAGAAGTAAGCAAATTTAATATCTAGGCCTAGTGTTATTTTACTTCACAAAATAATTTCTATTTCAGTTTCAGTTCAGTTCGGCTGGGAGTAATTTCAGTTTCAGTTCTCAAATAATTTCAGTTCAACTTCAACTTCAGTTCTTAAATAATTTCAGTTCAAGTTACAGTTCTCAAATAATTTTAGTTCAAGTTACAGTTACAGTTCTTAACCTTCGCAGGACGGAGAGGGGTAAATAATTACCCCAGGGGTGTTTGAATGCTGATTGCGGAGCAACCGTTGGCAGTTATAATTTGACGTTCCATGTGTTTACAAGTTAATACCTCTGACATATTCTGACACCAAAGCCAGGAAAATGTCATGTTGGGGGAAGAAGATTTTTGAGTTCAAAGTGTCCTGGGGTAAAAATTTACCCCTCTTCGTCCTCGACGTCGTTAATTATTCGTTCATGGTGAATATGCATTTTTCAAAGATATTTTTCATAAGTAACCTGTAATCAGAAATAAAGTACTGAATCTACCGTGGAATTCGATTTCAATAGTTGCAATAATTTTGGGAGTGCACTTTCCAAGATGGCGGCCAAGATGGCCGCCAAAACACAGAAATATGCATATTTCAGCTCATAGGTAGGCTACAATGACAAATGAACTCTCCAATTTCGTAGTTCCGAGGTCAAGGAATCCATTTATTGTAGTGAGAATAGTCTGTCAATACTACTTTCCAAGATGGCGGCCAAGATGGCCGCCAAAACACAGAAATATGCATATTTCCGCTCATAGGTAAGATACAATGACAAATGAACTCTCCACTTTCATAGTTCCGAGGTCAAGGAATCCATTTATCGTAGTTAGAATAGTCTGTCAATACCACTTTCCAAGATGGCGGCCAAGATGGCCGCCAAACACAGAAATATGCATATTTCAGCTCATAGGTATGCTACAATGACAAATGAACCCTCCAATTTCATAGTTCCGAGGTCAAGGAATCCATTTATCGTAGTGAGAATAGTCTGTCAATACCACTTTCCAAGATGGCGGCCAAGATGGCCGCCAAACACAGAAATATGCATATTTCAGCTCATAGGTATGCTACAATGACAAATGAACCCTCCACTTTCATAGTTCCGAGGTCAAGGAATCCATTTATCGTAGTGAGAAGAGTCTGTCAATACTAATTTCCAAGATGGCGGCCAAGATGGCCGCCAAAACACAGAAATATGCATATTTCAGCTCATATGTATGCTATAATGACAAATGAACCCTCCAATTTCATAGTTCCAAGGTCAAGGAATCCATTTATCGTAGTGAGAATAGTCTGTCAATACCAATTTCCAAGATGGCGGCCAAGATGGCCGCCAAACACAAAAATATGCATATTTCGGCTCATATGTATGCTACAATGACAAATGAACCCTCCACTTTCATAGTTCCGAGGTCAAGGAATCCATTTATCGTAGTGAGAAGAGTCTGTCAATACTAATTTCCAAGATGGCGGCCAAGATGGCCGCCAAACGCAGAAATATGCATATTTCAGCTCATATGTATGCTACAATGACAAATGAACCCTCCACTTTCATAGTTCCGAGGTCAAGGAATCCATTTATCGTAGTGAGAATAGAATCTATGAGTCTGTCAATACCACTTTCCCAGATGGCGGCCATCCCTTAGAGGTAAATTAGTATTGGCAGACTATTCTCACTACGATAAATGGATTCATTGACCCCGAAACTATGAAAGTGGAGGGTTCATTTGTCATTGTAGCATACATCTACCTCTGTTTTGAAATATGCATATTTCTGTGTTTGGCGGCCATCTTGGCTGCCATCTTGGAAAAGTGGTATTGACAGACTATTCTAACTACGATAAATGGATTCATTGACCTCGGAACTATGAAATTGGAGGGTTCATTTGTCATTGTAGCATACATATGAGCTGAAATATGCATATTTCTGTGTTTGGCGGCCATCTTGGCCGCCATCTTGGAAAGTGGTATTGACAGACTATTCTCACTACGATAAATGGATTCCTTGACCTCGGAACTATGAAAATTGGAGGGTTCATTTGTCATTGTAGCATACATATGAGCTGAAATATGCATATTTCTGTGTTTGGCGGCCATCTTGGCCGCCATCTTGGAAAGTGGTATTGACAGACTATTCTCACTACGATAAATGGATTCCTTGACCTTGGAACTATGAAATTGGAGGGTTCATTTGTCATTATAGCATACATATGAGCTGAAATATGCATATTTTTGTGTTTGGCGGCTATCTTGGCCGCCATCTTGGAAATTAGTATTGACAGAATCTTCTCACTACAATAAATGGATTCCTTGACCTCGGAACCTATGAAAGTGGAGGGTTCATTTGTCATTGTAGCTTACCTATGAGCGGAAATATGCATATTTATGTGTGTTGGCGGCCATCTTGGCCGCCATCTTGGAAAGTGGTATTGACAGACTATTCTCACTAGGATAGATCGATTCCTTGACCTTAGAACTATTAGAATTGATACTTCATTTTTTATTGTACCTTACCTATGAGCTGAGATATTAAAAATTGCTTTGGTTCAAAAAATTACCCCTCTTCGTCCTCCGTGTATCGTAAAATGTCTTCGTCCTGCAGTTCTTAAATAATCTTACTTCGAGTTCAATCAACGTAGTTACTTGAAGTTGAAGGTCTATCAACGTAGTTACACTAGTACACTAGTACAGGGTACTAACTACTCACTGCAAAGTGCAGTATTTAATTTCAGAAAAACTCTCATTTCCAGAGAACTGTTCATCCTGTTGCGTCTTCCAGCAGTTAAAAGTCCACAAAGAGAAAAAATTCTCTCAAAAAGAACCGCTGAACGACAATACTGTGAACGATAATACCGTGATATACCGAGAAATCTCGCGAGATTAACGACTTTCTATTAATTTCTTAACATAGTCCAACGAAAGACTGGTTCACCGCTAATTTAAGTCAGTAAGTAAATTACTTCATTTCTATTACATAGTCCAACGAAAGACTGGTTCACCGCTAATTTAAGTCAGTAAGTAAATTACTTCATTTCTATTTTTAGTCATAAATGTGTATAATTTCCGTTCGGATTTTAATTATCGTTACAGTTTTTATTCAGTTCGGCATCATTTATTTTCGTTTCCGTTCAGTTTTCGTTCTTAGAATATTTTCAGTTATCGTTATACTTATCGTTAACGGAATGGATTATTTTCAGTTCGACTTATCGTTTCCGTTAACGAATATAACATGTCTAGGCCTATGAACTCGATGGATCCTCAATACTCAACAGCGGGTATGTAACAGCAAAACAAAAATTAGATAAGAATATTCTTAAATTGACCAATAATATTGATATCCGCATGTTGATGCATAGACATAGGAATAAACACAGCAGCCATTGAGCTGATCAAGACAGATCAATATTCTCTAATCCCACATAATAATTATCTTAAATCCTATGAATCATCCTGATGATGAAAGTTTTCTCATCATGCCATCTGCCGGGGGGTTTGTGCGGTTATGGGCCAGTCGGCGTACTAAGGTGGTAGGAGGCTGCTTTGCCCGTAGGAAGCACCTCATGCATTCATGGCCCAATCCAGCATTACGAAGCATAACAAGTCACAGCATATAGGGTGATTTAGGAAAAAGCGAGCCTGCAGATAAAGCGAGCCACAACTACTGTTGTGCATGTAGAATTTTATTTTTGCAAGATACGGTAAATATTATTGTTGAACTAAAATGAGTTATTATACGGTAACTCGTTTCTATTATATTCGCTAGGTTGTCGCTTCAATATTTTTGATAAAAGTTCGTGGTTTAAATTGACCCACGATTTAAGTCTTCTTTCTTGTAACTTGACTTTTAAACTGAGAAATCTTACAAGTTCCCGTACATCTTTAAATCAAAGAACCAGCTTACCGAATAATTTTTCTTAAATAGCTTTTATTATTGTCTAAATGATGAGCGTTTCTGATTGATGCTTGAACGATATTTGAAGACATTACCGTTAGTGAAGCATGTGGCTCGGTTTATATCACGATCATGGTGAAGGAGGGACTGGTGAAGCGACTCCTTATGTGCGCTATACATTGTTTTTGACCAGACTTATTTCAGTGATATATATACGTTTATTCACCACGAAGGTAGAAAACACAATAACAGACAAACAAACAAAAGTAAGAAAACAACGTTAAGTGCATACAGATGCAAAACTAGCATACATGAAATGATCAATTCTGCGACCTAACGTAGACATGTCAATATCATACTGATGACAAAGTGGCACAAGTTCAATATTGTAGCTATAGCCTTTGCCACAAACACTGAGGACACTGTTATTATGGCTTCCATACAACAATCTACCAAAAAAATTTAGTTTACGCATGTGTAGCATATGACAGAGGTCTATCCGACCAGAATAGAATTGGATGTCCTTCACAGATTCCCATTTATGCATGTTAAAAATCTTTCTGTAAACGTTATTCCAACACACATTTAACTGACGCATCTGGGCTGTTGGTAAATTAATAGACTCTAAGGAATAAGTTAACAGAGGCAGGACAAAGGATTCCATCAATCTCAATTTCACATGCTCGGATACATATTTTGAATGACAGAATATGGCATTAGCTGAAGCATAAAAACGTTTAATTGCAACCGAAATATCAATTTTAAACTTTCTGTCTGATATAAAGAATAATCCAAGATATTTCAATTCCTTTACCCATTGAATAGATTCTGATCCAAGGACAAGATTGCAATGTTGGCTATTATAAGATGGACCTACAGAGAATAACTTAGATTTGTTGGCATTAAATATAACATCAAGTTCTGCACCTTTCTTGACACATGTATCCATCATTTCTTGTAGTCTACACATTGAGGCAGATAGAAGTATAATGTCATCTGCATATACAATGCACCCTACATAGGTTTGACCAATGTGGCAACCATTGTCTGAGCTTTCCAGAGCATTTATAATCACATCCATATAAATATTAAAAAGGATCGGAGAAAGAATACCTCCTTGCCTAATTCCACTTTTAATGGAGATTGGGTCTGATAGACTATTATTCCATTTTGTCACTGAGATAGTCTTACCATACCAGTCAACAACAAGTTTAACCAATCTTGCAGGTAACCCTTTGCTAATAAGCAATTCAAATAATTTCACATGATTAACTCGATCAAAAGCCTTCTTTGCATCCAGAGCTGCCATGTATACATTACTACCATGACTCACAAAGTAGTCAGTAACTTGTCTTAAAGCAAAGATAGCATGTGCACAACTTAAGTGTTTTTAAACCCAAACTGTAAATCACTAGATGTTAACTGATCACCAAATTTATGTAGGATACAGTATTCAAACAACTTTGAAAAAACTGGGCTGATAGTGATAGGTCTATAATTGTCCGCTGATGTTATATTGCCACATTTATCTTTCACAATGGGTACAGTTACTCCAACTCCAAAATTATCTGGCACAAAACCGTGAGTATACATCATGTTAAACAATAACTTTAAGTGTACTATAACAGCTGGATGACAGTGTATTATATGTTCCTTGGTTAACCCATCCAGTCCACATGCTTTACCATTTTTAAGGGATTTAAGACTCAGTTCGATGTCATCAATATGAAATGTGTTAAGTTGGCCTTCACTGGCATCATATTCAGACTGGAACTTGGAGTGAAGACTATCCCAAAACTTGATGACTCGATCACTGTCCTTATACGAGTTAAAACACACTTGTGCAAAATTGTTGCTAAACACATTTGCAATATCTGGATCAGTTACCCTTCCATTTATATTGTGTGGTATATCATTGCGCTTTGAAAATTTACTATTCCATTTCTTCCAGAATTTATTCATGTCCTTAGCAAAATAAAGTTGTGATATTTCATCGTCTAAATCCATATCCTTCAACTCAGCAGCCTGCCTTATGGCTAGTTTATACTTATACTTGCTGTTTCGCCGCAAATCATATAATATCCCTGAATTGGGCTTACCACATGTTTCCCACAGGTTATGTGCATCAATT
The DNA here is from genome assembly GCA_020284085.1 of Aporrectodea caliginosa. Lineage (NCBI taxonomy): Eukaryota > Metazoa > Annelida > Clitellata > Crassiclitellata > Lumbricidae > Aporrectodea > Aporrectodea caliginosa. The sequence continues at coordinate 175,223 of JACEVL010000785.1, forward strand.
GAAGCCTGCTTCAGTTCATCAAGTTCTGGGTTCCAATAAGATTTTAAACAGTTTTCCTGTAACACTGGAATTGTGCTATGAGCTGAATCGGAGAGTGCGTCAACCAAGGAACAATAATAATCATTTATAGACTGCCAATGGTTACATTTAAAAACATCACAATTACAGCATAAATTATCATAGGGCACATGAATGCTTTGCAATAACCTACCACTTAGGGCATAGTAAAAAGGTATGTTTGCCTTATCCCATCTTCTCACACCTGCTTTTTTAGCATACTTCTGGGTGCTTATTTCCTTTCCTGGAACATTAATACCTTTCAAATCTATGCAACAAGTTACTGGTAAATGATCTGAAAAGTTAATGGCATTTTCACTGATTTTATACTCCATTATTCTGGCAGACAAGGATTTATCCATATAAATGTGGTCAATGCAGGAGTGCTTTCCCGTCGTTTCTTGACGGTAGGTGTATTTAATTTTATCTAGGTTACATTCATTTCCATTAATTAAATTAAATTCTTCAGCCAGGCTTTGGAACAGTTGGTAGCCACGATTTTCGATTCGGCATTCAAAATTCATGTCTCCCATAATAACCAATCCATCTGCTTCATTAGTCTGAATGCAACTCTCAATGAAACCAAGGCATTCTAACAGCTCATTCTGATATTTGAGACTTGCCTCATAGCAGGGAAAATAGACCACAATCAATAACAACTGAAACCCTCCAGTAAGGGAGAGCTTGACTGCAGCACACCGACAGTCTGACTGGACAGTCACAGGTGATACCTTCATATTTAAATTTTTCTTAACTAATAGACCAAGACCTCCAAATGGTCTTCCCACTAGAACACCACGTTCTAGTCTCTCATCCATAGCCGACCAAGCAAAACCCTGGAAATCTGCATGAAAATCTATTATTTTGTTCAGATCGTGCTTACCAAGCCAGTGTTCTTGGACAGCAATCACATCATTTAAACTACATAGTTCATTTAAAAACAAACTACCTTGGTTGTAACCATACATGTTATATGTACAGAAATTAATAGCCATAATTAATTAGTATTTACAGTCTTTCTGCTGAAGTACCAATCCCTTACTTCTGCACCAGATGGCCACAAGTCTTCATCAAAGGCAGCATTCACCACGTCAAAGTGAATCACCACTTTAAAAGCTGCATGTCTTTCTTGCCACTGATTCTCTTAACGCGCAAATAGCCGCTCCGGTTGTAGGTCTCCAGTTCGGCGATAACGCGGGCGCTGCTGTTATAGGCCCAGCCGTTCCTTCGAATCTGTATATAATTCCGCTCGTAGTATTTCTAACTAGATTACCCGGATATACCTTCATTCCTGAAACGTAATCTCTAATGGCGTTCGAAGCAACGCGTCGGTCGACGTATTTCTTGTTAGTTAGATGATTATCTTCGGACGGAGTATACGTCGTCGATAGACCCTCGATTGTCTTGCCGCCTAGGTCTAAATTTCCTACGAAGGCGTTAGTACCATCTCGCCTTACAAAAGTATTATTTACTTGCGTTAACGTAACGCCTCCGGCTACAACTCGTTGTATATTACCAGAGTCCGTATGACCAAATTTATCAACAGGCATTGTTTTTTAAAATATACGATATTAATTTATTAATATAGATCGTTTATGACTTCTTGAAATTTACAGCCATCGTTGCACGTTTTCTTCAGTACGTATAGACACAGATGCCCACAGAATACTTCGTTATCCGGTTGTATTCGTTCGCTGTTGTAGTACACCGAGTCGCCTAAATACTTTACCAGCTCGGTAGGTGGTGGTAATCCGTAGCTGTCGAAATAAAACTTGGCGTTACCGTTCTTAAAAAAGCTGCAGTAGTGGGTCCCCTTCCCATTAGAATCATCTAGGTTCAATATTCCGCACTCGTTCCGTCTTGGTTTTTTCGGTAGAGCGTCTCGCATAAAAAATCCTCTGAAATTCGGGATATTTAGCTTCTTCGCGGCATCTAATAACTCGAAATTCGTTAACGGTTTATTCGGAAGGACAACGCCTTCGACGTCTATATTTTTTACAGTTGTGGCACTCATTTTATTTTAGAGAATAATGCCCATATGATAAAGTATGAATACCATCTTCTGTTATAACTCGCTTGTCATCGTCAGCAGAAAGCGCAACTTTATTCACTTCTTCAGTGTAGATTTCGTGAAGATGCGATCTTATAACATTCATTCGTCTCGATTGATCTTGTTTGGTGAACAAGCAGTCTCTATAATCTTCGTGCGTGATCGCGTTGCTAACTACAGACTTCTTTATGCCTTTGCACTTCTTATAATCTACTCCAGCCATCTTGTACGAATAGAGTTTCGACCTTAATCCGACAAATTCTTCGATCTGTTTGCCAGCCGCTTCATCTTTAAACATACCGATAACCTTTTTATTAACTCCAGTTTCTATCCCAGACGAATGGTCTTTTGGGTAATCGCTTGTATCAAAATGGCTTCTAATGTCAGGAGCGATATCAGCGTAGAAATCATCGGTTTTAATTTCATAAGCTAGAGAATCGGTATCCGTGAATAACAGTTTAGCTCTATCACCGTATTTCTTCTTAATGTAATTATAGTGAAAATCGTACATTAATGTTTTACTCAAATCTAAGATACTCATGCCTAAATATATAGGCTTGTTAAAGAGCAACTTTGTTCTTTTATTATGAATAGCTATTAGATTCTCGTCAAATATCGTTAGCCTATCGAAACTTACTCTCGCGGTTAGTTTTATAGCTTCCTTCTCATCGCATACTAACCTTATATCTACGCGGTTCTCGATTCGTTCCATAGTCTTACCAAAGACACTATTATTCATAAGTTTGAAAAAGTCCTTCTCGAAATCGTTAGTAGCCTTCGTTCTTAAGTCGGTGTTGAGATCGATATACTCTTTCAACCAAGCGCTTTCTTCGAATCGTATCCCTCTATGAATTTTTACGATCTTCAATCCTAGACTTTCGTAAAGCTTCAAATTGTTATAGTGTAATACATACTTCTCTTTATCATTTAGGTTTGGAATTAGTTTTAGTACATCCGATCCTGTAGGTTTCATACTCTCCGGAGCTAGGGGATAATCGTTATGTAGGTCATGCAATTCTTTAGGATATTCTAAATCGACTTCTAAGATACACGGCACTCCCCTCCAATTATTAAGCTCGGCGCCGCTCATCCATTCAAACCCACGGGTTGGTAACGGTTTACTCATCGACCACCCGTATAGATTATTAGCGTCTAAATATGTTATAAATGATGAAGGCTCGCTATCATCAAACGAGGGCATGTACTTGTTATTCGCTCTCGCGTAACGATTCGAAATCGTACTAACCCCTCCTCTGATTCCACGCTTAATCATGAGTAGCATATCGTAATCGCTCATCAGCTCCAACTGTACTTTAGTTATTTTCAACGCCGCGTCCCATGCTAGACCGGGAGAAGTGTAATACCACGCCGGATCTAGTCCGTAATTGCTCGTGCAAACGTCTCTAAAGTTTTCGAATACATCGGCTAATAACAACACGTCTGAAATATTATACAATTCATGGTATTCTCTTAATGTCTTACAACGAAATTCTGTCCATACCGTTTTAGCATGGGTGTAATCTTCGTCGCTAATATCAGAGTCGTTTAGTTTAGAATAGAATGCGGATTTGGGAGGCAGTTCGGTTGCGTTCAATCTTTCGACGGACTCGGCGAATTCGTATGGGTAGACGCCTTTTCTTAGTAAAAGATCTAACTTCCTACCTTTATAAAACTCGCCTAGATTCTTACACTGCTCTTTACGAAGGTTCTTCGATAACGCGTCGAGACTCGAGGGCATGAATCTAAAACTATCTATAAAGCGTAGTTCGCGTTTGACCGTTATCTCTTTTCCCTCTTTTACAAACTTGTCGACAACGACCTCTCTGCTAAACGATATATATTTTTCTTCGTTACAAGGAATGCAATTAATTCTTTCACCATTCTCACCTCGCAGTCTTTTAATGAATAAATGACTATCGTAACAGGATAAGTTATGGAACACGACTGGGAAAAACTTGGGAATTTTATAGCTTAAATTACAACTGTTATGAGCCGCGCCTCTAAATTTTCCAGTAAGATGGCAGTGATCTCTAACACGATCTGTCCCTAACTCGTCTCCGCAGATATGGCAGCTAGTAGCTTCATCGAAACATTTCTTCTCAGTTACGCCGAATATCATTCGTTTGGGAAATTTAAACTGGTTATATATTTGTTTTATATTTGCCTCTAGAGTATCTACGAATATCTGAGCTACATCGTCGTCGTCATTTTCAGCCGTGTACGTTACAGGAGGTTGGAAATAAACGTCGTCGTCGAAACATTTAATATAATAACAAAACGAGCTAGGAATATGCTTCTGATATTGTTTGGTGTATGATACTGCCGGATTCGGTTGACACGAGTCTATGGGTTTAATGAACGATTCGAAATCGGCGTAGACGATAAAGGGAACTCTCATGGATTTGAAATAATGTTTAAAATTTAGCATGGTTCCTGGTTCTGGAAGAACTATTCGTTGGGCGTTTTCCTGCGAACAGTACTCAATATGCTTAGTAAGCGCTTCTACACGTGTGTAGCCATTTAAACATCTTTTACAATAATGCATTGAATGTTTTGAATGCTTTGATTTTTCACTTCGTGATACCATCAATCTGTTAAAATTCTTGATCAGGCAATAATGTTTCTTCTTATCTCCGTCAGAAATAATCAATAGATCAACAACTGACGCTTTAACGTCTTGCTGTTTCGACACGTAAATTGGGAATATTACTGTTTCATAACCGAATACGTTAACGCTGACATTATTATTTCTCTCAAATTTACTTATTATGTTTTGGTCGGTTGCAACTGGGAATTCAATACCACTCCAATCGAGTTTCTTCGATTGATCAATTAATTCTCTTGTAATTCTATGCGGGTTGTCTTCCGTTGGATTCAGCGCTCTAGTGACGCACCACTTAAAACATTCTTCGTCGTTATTTTTCAGGTTTATAATTGCCTTTTTACTAGCAAGTTCTGCGGGTAATGGAATGAAAGAACTACCTTTCAGCGGTTTGTATATTACCGTATTGATATCTAATTTGACTACGGCCCTAAATCTCCAATTACTCCCACGCATTTGAAAACTAGCCATCGACTCCATGAGTTTATCTTTGGCTTTGTTATATATTTCATTCACGTCGGTAGATTCTAGAACGACCTCCGTCAACGAACGAAATGGTATATCATCGGAATCTTCTTCTCCGGTTTTAATATTTACACGCCTCATAGTACAAGTGAGAACTAAATTAATCTTTGTTTGCCTATTTTGAGAGAGTAGGTCAACTACCCGCGACTCCACAGCACTAAGAAAAGATTCCGCGTCAATTCCATCAATTCCATCGATCGTGTGTTGTTTAGCAAATCCCTTAATAGCCGACGCAGTCTCTCGAATCACAAACTTATTTTTATTGATTTTACTAAAAATACTCGAAATCTTTGACTTCAACGATTCCAATTTTTCATTCACGGGTTTCTTTTCTCGAGGAGCTACGTAATTAACCAACCAATCCGCAAAAGAATTAATTTTCGACCTTACCTTGTTCTTTACTTCAGTCAAAACATTATTAAAACGAGATTTCCAAGGAGGTGGTGTATACTTATCCGGAACAAGCGTTGGAACTTTAATGTCTGGAACAGGAGCGTCTAGAGGGTTGCTTTCACATCCGGTCTTAACACAGTGCTCAAGCCTCGACGATACGTATGCTATGAGATCCGCTTTTCGCAGTCTTGAATAACCGACTATACCACTCTCTTTAGCAATATTTCGTAATTGTTTTACTGTTTTCGTTGTGCAATCCATTTTATATACAGAAGATTTTTCTTTAAGCTCTTTCGAGAATTCAATTTTCGTATTCATGTTTGCGTAGTCTGCGTTATATGCGGAATTTGTTTTTCACTTGGGCTTATATAGGCTTATGATTGAGACCTGCGGAAGTTCCCAACGATTACGCTAATGACTCACAGGCGTGTGATCGTAAATCGCCTTAAGGCAACGACGTACAATACTACAGGATATTACGCGATGACACAACGGCGCGCGATGTTATTCGAGGATTGCCTCTCAACGCCTACGCTTTATTAACTCATACGATCGATACCGCGGGAATGTCCCTAACGATTACGCCTATGACTCAACGGTGGGCAGCGCGTTCGATCTTTCAAAACCTTGGGGGATTTTCCGATAGTATCCTATTGATGAGAGTTAGTGGCACGGGTAGGCGGCGCGTAGGTGGGACAAGGTTGGTAATATTTGCTCGTCGTGTTTAGTCATAGCGAGAACTTGGGTATTATAGAAATGTGGTTTCTTATTGGTTCTATTTATAATAATAGCTAATAATTTGGGTGGTTATAACAAATTTAAAGCATCGGTTGGGTGGTTGTTCCAAAAAAGAACAATTACCTCTACTGTCCTACTCAAGAACACCTTTTTTAGCTGGCCGGCGCTGGTCATATAAGACCACTAAACAAAAGGAAGATAAAAACCGATCGACGGTTAGAAGAATCGCTCGCATGATATGGACTGATATAGTCGATGCGATATAGTCCATATGTTTGACTTCGTGTTACCGTATGAGATGCTACCGTAAGCTACCGTATGATATATTCGAGCGTTTGTTGAGTCGGAAAATAAACTAATTACTCGAAGATGATACGATCACGAGACTGATTCAACCAGCAAAAAGGAACTAAAACGTAGACTTGATAGACTAAGCCGTCAGCCGCCTTCTGGGATAAGGAGGAGGAAGATAGCGACGTCTGAGCAAGAGTGCCATGCCAATTCGTTTGGTACGGTTTACAAACGGTCGTGCGTTCCTGTGCGATATACTGTTAAAACAATGCCTCGTCGAAAAAACCAAAACCGAAAATTGAAGTTCTTCTACAGCCCTAGCAGTGACGAAAGTGCCAACGACAAGATGACGGAGGAAGGAGGGTCGTCCTCTGATGAACAACCTTCGTCTGCCACCGAGGAAGAAACAGAAATGGATCCAACCAGCGAAAACCTGTACGGCAAACTGGAAGCCCAACTCTCAACGAAGATGAAGACGACGAAGACGATGACAAGAGACGACTTCGCGAAACAACCAACAACAGAACAACAAAGCAGCGTCGGTAAGAGTCAAAGACGCCAGAATAAAAAGAAAAAACGTAATGTAAATGTCACGCCTAACCAAGCTGTCGTTGACGATAGGCCACAAATGTTAGTAAAAGTCAATGTATTGAAATGATTGAAACCATGCCCACTCATATACAGGAAGACAGAACCCCAAGCACAGAAACTTTACCTGAAATACCATTACCAACATGTACAAACACACACACAAACACGGAGTCTGTCAATGTCAATATCCCTTGGAACCCAGCACGTGCACATGTCACAACACGACCGGCTCTAACTGAAGAGCAACGGAAAAACCTTACGGAATCCCTCTCTCGCACAGTCTATATAGATGGTGACGAAGGTGATTTAGTTTTGTTATTTAAAACAAAACTCAGACACTTGCAGAAGGAGTTGGTTGAGAAAGCGGGAGGTCCGGTAGACAAAGTCTACCGAACTGACCGCGGGTTGAAGGTCATTGCATCAACTGAAAGCCAAAAGAAAAAACTAATGGCAATAACAATGTTCAATGGGAAACAAGTCAAGGTCAGCTTACCATTCGCCCTGACCAGGCCACATACTACACACTTTGATCAAATATCGCAACCATCCAGCCAGGAAGCCAACTATCTTGTTAAAGGAATAATACATGGCTTGCTAGAAAGCCAAGAGAATCTGGACGAGATAGCAGGTGAAATAGGAGCACAGTTCATGAAAAGGATAGGAAGAGATCAAACAACTAGCAAAACTACTTGAATTGCTTACCCTAAGGAAACGATCCTTCCGCCATATATAGCTATAGATGGTCAAAGGTACAAAGTCCATCCGTTCATACCTAAACCACGGAGATGCGACAAATGTCAAAAGTTCGGACACTCAATAGACAGATGCCCAAATAGTGTAACCTGTAGCCGCTGTAGTGGTAGCCACACCTACAGTGAATGCCCAAATAAAGACACCCCTAAATGTGCAAACTGTTTCCAACAACATAGTGCAGCTCATAGGAAATGCACGGTATACATCAAAACCCAGGAAGTCCTAAAGGTACGTGCGGTAGAAAAAGTCACCTACGCTCAGGCGGCTAAAAGAGTTGAAGAAGCAGCTCAGCAACCAGTTACCTCGGTTATTCCAGTTACTCTGGTTACTCCGAATACTCCTATACCCAACCTGCTCACTGCATCGGCAACAGCATCGAATACTCAACCCTCAAATGACATGCTAGACTTTACAACACAGCCAATAAAGGAGTTTCTCAACATAAACGCAGACAAGTACAAAGCGGTTACCTCTACCACACCCTACAATCTACACGGACGGTTCAATGACACATGACGGGCGTACAAGCTGCTCGTTCCACGCACCCTCGATGGCCTATCACGAGAGCTACAGGCTGAGCGACTACACGTCGATCCACGCCGCCGAAATGATGGCCATCAAGAGAGCGCTGGAATGGGCGACATCTGTAGAACACGATGAATTAGTTATATACACAGACTCCCTCGGTGTCCTGCAGGCCATCGAACAAAGACAATCCTTCAGACGGCCTAACCTGCTTCGAGATCTACTGAGTATCTACGAAATCTACAGTCGAGGCCGCCAAGCTGTAGCCACATTTGTCTGGATACCTGCGCATCTGGGCATCGAGGGAAACGAAGAGGCAGACATGCTCGCCAAATCAGCGCTGAATCACACCACTGTCGAAATGCCACTGGACCTGGAATATGGTGAGGCGCAAACCATTTATCGTCACCACTCTCTCCGAAAATGGCAGCAAGAATGGGCGAACGCAAACACTGGAGCGGCATATCGACAAATTCAACCACAAGTGGACCTCTCGAACAAGTACAAGGATGGCAACCGACGAAAAGAAGTTGCTATCTCCAGACTCCGTTTCGGCCACTGCCTGCTCAACGAGCAACTCTACCGTTGGGGTAGGCACATCAGTGGAAATTGCGACACCTGTAACGTGCCGGAAACAGTCCCACACTTCCTGATGCAGTGCCCTGACCAGGCGACCATGCAAAAGAGACTCAAGGACGAATGTCACTGTCAACAATTGATTTTCAGCCCTCGAACTATACTAACACACCCAAATTGCCAAGACATTGTTCATAGATATCTAAAAAATATACAAAAGACCTTGTAAGAAACCTAACATGAACTTATAATCGAAAACTTACGGACACTGTATAACAATCACTGTCAGAACATTATTAGCCAGACCTCGTTCAGCAACGCCCATCGTCCATGTTACGGGGGCGTCGTTAAATAAAATAATATATATAAAGAAAGAACGCTGGAACCTACTACGTCGCTCGTCGCTGGAACCTCCTACAACGCTCGAGCCTACTACGTCACTCGAGCCTACTACGTCGCTCGTCGCTGGAACCTCGCTCGCCGTAGAGCTCCCGCCGAACATTACTGGAACCTCCTACGTCGGTCGCCAGTGGACCTTCCGCCGGACGTTGTTCACCGCTGGAACCTCTCTACAACGTGAGAAACTGTGAACATATTAAACACTTTTCAGCACGTAGTCCTGTTTAAAGACTTTGGCCACACAGGCAAAGCCGGACCTCCCCTGTTATAAATAAATTACATAAAGACAACTTTGTGTCAATTGGCGACCAATGTGTGGCTCCGCTACGAAAGAACGAAACGTAACAAAGATAGACTCTATAAAAAAACATTCAATCTTGTTGACGATGCTCTCTGCCGATGGTCCCTCCGCTCTCAACTATGAGGTAAACGAAAAAGCGAGGACCACTGGTCCTGCTGATGTCCCCAGCCGCACTTTTGAGACTAGGTCATATTGTGCTTCAACGCCAATGGTGGATGGAACTGCAAATAGACCTGTGAAGCGTAAAGAAATTGAGGTGCGTAGATACACCGTAAAGGATCCCGTGGAGGACAACCTCCTCCAATTCGAGCTGGCCGCTCGAAACAATTGTTGGACCGAACAGGAGAAAACTTCCTCTCTCCTCTGTGCCCTCGATGGACCGGCAAGGGGTGTTATGGCCGAAATCGAGGATATCGTAACTGTGACATATGAAGAAGTGCGGCGAACCGTGCTGGCACGTTTCGGACCAGCCGGCAGCACATGAGCAGACGCACCAGCAGCTTCGTTTATCTCCTGGACAGAACGTCCGCGAACTATCACAGGAAGTGCAAAGATTAACTAAACGGGCATACAGCGACCTTACTGGAAGAGCACGCAACCAGCTGATGATCGGGTTTCTCCGCCGAACCATTCCGGACCGAGACATTGTCTTTTACCTCAGAGACAAAGAACCCAGAAACTTAGACGAAGCTTGCTGTTTGTACGAACGGTTTCGGTTACTCTCCAGCATACTGATAATTATGGGTATGCTGGAGAGTATCGCATTATATAATGTGATACGGTAGTTCCCTGCATCACAAACATGGTCGACAACGTGTGCATGATATATCGCAGCAAATGCGTCAGCTAGCCCGTTTACTGTTAGAAGTCCATTTTGAAGAGGATGAGACAAATCAACATGTAACGTTAGATCGATGCCTTGTTGGACGCCATTTTGATACTGTCCTAAAGGCCAACATCGGCCACATCTTAGTGAAATTCGCTGATATAAAGAAAGATAAAACGATGGAAGATGAAGCTGATCCTTTGTTGACCCTTCATCGTTCAGACTGGACCAACAAGATTTCGCCGGCTTCATTGGCATCACTAAAACGAAGGCGCTATAACAACTCTGACATGTTTCCACTAACGTCAGACCTAGTGAAGCTGAAAAAATACCACGACAAGTCACTGGCTGTTCGCGAATACCACCTTTGCGCTGTCGACGACCGTCTTACGGGACACCAGTTCGCCCTGAGACTGGCTCCCTGGCATATAGACCGCCCTTAGTCTTACACCACCTGGTCGCTGAGTGTTCTACTACTCAACCTGTTCCTCAACCAACCGCTTAGATGCCGTGAGGACATGTTTCTCGAGAGCTTATATGACATCTACGCAACCCTAGGACCGGATGTCGGAATGATCGAAATCCTGGTCACCACCCTTTCTTCGTCCGCTCTGCCAGTTGGACGTTACACTTCCCTTGAAGAGCGCCCGAAGAGGAGTCTGAAACTTGAAACCTTGGGACTCAGTGAATCACATTTTCTCTGGAAAAGCTGTTGCACGTGCAGTTATAGCTCATTTCCTGATTGAGTCTGCATTGACTGTCATGCTGCTGAAGAACGTAATATCATCCGGGATTTATGAAACAGAAATAAGTGAGTTACATTACAACATCAACCGCAAGAATCCAACCAAACCGAAGCAACGAAGAAGAAGAAGCACAGAAAGAACAGCAAGGCGGACTGGAGTCATGACGCGACAAACGAAGACGAGCTGCATATGCAAAACGAAACACAACAGCAACCGAGTTGCCCATACCGGATTGCGTTTACAACTGGGTAGTGCCCGTGTAATCGAACCCATGTAACTAAATATAATGGAGCAGTTACCTGCTGGGTATGACCCGTTTGGCTCGGGAGCCCGTTCGCATGTTTCCAAATCCTAGGGTCGAGAAGTCATGGGCTAAAATGAAGCATTATCTTATTTTCCTTTATACAATGTTATGTGCTCTAAGTTAGTAAGTGTGAATCTGTGAAAAATGTAAATGTTGTTTCCTTAGTTATTACAGCTTCTGTAGTTGAGATTTTACCTTGATCAGCTATGAAGTGCAATGCTTTGTGAAAAATGTAAATGTGAACACCTTCTGTGAACACCTTCTCCATGGTCATTAGGCTACATGGAGTCCGTTGAGTAGGCTTCAATTTAGAATTGTAGGCTATAGATGCAGTGAAAGGACCACTTTGCCACAGTGTCCATATATAAAGAAAGTAAATCTTGGAAGAAATTTCAAAACAGCTATTTGTTTAATCTGTTTACAGCTCCTACTGTGATGGACGATATGTCAGGTTCAAGAAAACCTATAAATGTCATCATAATGTTCATGGTGGTGTAACTGGCCAACGTAAACATACGTCATGCAATGCCAAGGTTGCTATTACAATACGGCATTGTGCCAGAGGTGTATAAATACTCGGTTGAGTCGTTCCATGAACCCTTTCCAAACTCTCCAACATTCAGTGCAATATTCACCGTCAATGTGGACAATGAAGAACAATTCACTGAATGGTTACAGAACTTTCAGAAGACATCAGATACTCAATTTAATATGTATAAAACATTTGTTTGTGATGGACGATATGTCAGGTTCAAGAAAACCTATAAATGTCATCATAATGTTCAGGGTGGTGTAACTGGCCAACGTAAACATACGTCATGCAATGCCAATGTTGCAATTACAATACGGCATTGTCCGAAGCGCATCAGGAAAGACCGCACCAAAGTACATCCTGATGGCTTGTGCCTTGTTGATATGCGGTGGGAACACAATCATCCGTTATCAGCTGCCGATGTTGTTCGACGCTATGCTGTTGGTCCAGAAACGAACGAGAAGCTGATCGAACTGTTCAGAAATGGCCTCAGCCCTGGTTCAGCTATGGAGTGTATCAGAATGGAGCTGGAAGACAGCACGACAGAGAGAGAATCGCTACAGCAGCTCTTAGCGAACCGCTCTATCTGTCCAGATTATAGACATTGCCACTACCTTTTTACAAAGGTATTCAAACAGCAATATGGGGATCCACATTCCAATGACAAACTTCAAGAGTTTTCTGAACAGATAAACAGAGAAATTGGTCAACTATGTGTAAAAGTGGATACTTTTAATGGTGGGCACCTCATCGCAATATGTACTCCACTCATGAAGAGGGTTCACCAGTACATACCAGAGTCAGGAGAACTCGTGTTTGTCAATGCATCTGATGGGTTCGATCGTGACGGATATCTTTTTTTCTGCTCATGACGCACAGCAAGGCTGGAGGTGAGTTCTTTCTTAGGAAATCATGGCATTTATTTCTAACAAGAAGCAGGTGCCAGATGATGTCAGACTGGCTAATGTTGGTGTCCACATACCCACCACAGGACTAATAATGCAGACACTGCAGCACCTGAAAGGTGGAAAAAAAACACGGTATTTGTGTACAACGTGCAGTGTTCCATTGTGTCTGGATCCCTGTTTTAGACAGTTTCACAATAAATAAAACAGCCTTTGAAACACTGAACTATTTTACAAATACAAATATTTTCCTTTATTGCACTATTATCAAAAATAATAACTGTTATTACTCTAGCCATTGTTATTACTCTACATGGGAAAATGTATGGCTTCCGGCGGGCTGTGGTAAATATGCTTCCCACCCCTATCCAAGTGGGGGCATAACCCCCCAAATAGGTACTAAGATCATTTCTTGTCTAAAGTTAAATATATAGTCATGTTTCAATCACTTGCAACATTTAAACTTGTGTGCTTCTTGACGGCCCTTGAAAGGGTTAAGTAAACCAAAAAATTTAGACTTTCTTAATGACTTTGTTCTTGAATGCAGCCAACTGCAAGAAAATGGCTTTGTCTACTTGGGTTATGTACATACTTTCATAATCTCTGCGTTGATATGTGATGCACCAGCACAGGCATTCCTAAAGAATACCAAAAACCACTCTGCATACTCTGCTTGTGAAAGATGCATTCAGTCTGGTGTGTGGCAGGGTAAAATTACTTTCCCAGAAAATGATGCAGCAAAGTGGACTGACGTTTCATTTGATGACATGGAAGACCCAGAACATCATCGTGGCCTTACCCCTCTTTCTGAGTTGCATATTGGAATGGTCTCCAAATTTGTCCTGGACTATATGCATTTAGTATGTTTGGGGATTGTTCGACGTCTGATATGGCTGTGGTAAAGTGGTCCAGTAAACCAGCATTGTAGATTGAGGGGTAAATGTATTGCTGATATATCAGACGAGATGATCAATTTGAGACAGTTCATTCCGGTATAGTTTGCCAGGAAACCCCGTTCATTGTCTGAATGGCAGCGTTGGAAAGCAACAGAGTTCAGACAGTTCTTGCTGTATATGGGTCCAGTCACTCTAATTGGAAAATTGTCAGATATTGCATATCAAAATTTGATGATGCTTTCTGTTGGCATTTTTGTGCCATTAAGAAAAAGCAGTAGTACCACTGCAGATATTGACTATGCAGATGAGTTGCTGGCTTTATTTGTTAGACATTATTCAGAGCTGTATGGGTCGGACATGGTTGTGTGCAACATACACAATGTTTTACACTTAGCTGAAGATGCCAGAAGATATGGTTCTCTGGACAACGTATCTGCATTCTGTTTTGAAAACTTTTTGGGATGAATGGTCAAACTTGTCAGAACACCTAATCAGCCATTTGAATAACTTGTTCGCAGAAAACTAGAGAAGAAACAGTGCCAAAAGAAACCAACTTTGTAATATAGTAGTAAAGAGTTCAGAGACAGTGCTACTATGTAAGAAATTTCACAAGAGAACAGACTTTTTCAGTTATCCATTGCCATCATCACACCTTGGGATATACAAATGGGATATACAAAGTGTCCAATTTAGGCAGTGAGATTTTGATTGGAAAGTTGCCTGATTTCATACTTAATAAGTATGTGAGGTTTCCAGTTGGTGCTAGTTATGTGGTTATTCCACTTCTCCACATGCTATAATCATGTCTGACGAGAAATGGATTGTAAATAAATGTACTTCTAAACAAGTTTCTATAAGGTTATGAATTTTGTGTGAACTTTGACGAATTTGTAATAGGTTGAAGATGAACAATTCCAAATATTCAGTTGTGGAGTTTAGTAATGGTGATGGAGTTGCAGTGGTTTGCACGACATGGATTTTCAATTCGAACGAAACGACACTGTCGTACTGGCCACCTTTCAGAAGCAGCACATTGTGCAATCGGGCGGTTGAGAAGTAACAACCATTCGAACCATCACAAGAAAGTATAAAGCAGTGATGGGCAAAGTGCGGCCCGCGGGCCGCATGCGGCCCTCGGACTCCTTTTGTGCGGCCCGTCGAGAATCCTAAGACAACTTAAATGTGCGGCCCGCCGAGAATCCTAAGACAACTTAAATTTTCAAATAAAGTTTTATGCAGGAAACGTAATTTTTTCAGTTGATCGTCGACGTCTAGCATAATATTGACATCATGTGTTGACTTTGCTTACTTATTAATCCTTAGCTGCAGTGAAATTAGCGCCGCCTAGGGAAGCAGTAAATTAGATCATTCTTGAAAGATTTTTATTCTTTCGGATAAATCATGGCGTCTATTAACAAAAAACGTAAATTGTCGTCAGAAAACAGATTATTTCACGACGCATGGTTGTTAGATTATTTCGTTACACCAAACACAACATTACAAGGCTCCGGTAGTATATGTTTAATCTGCAAGGAATCGATAACAGTGAACAAGGAATACAACGTTAAGCGCCATTATGAGTCCAGACATGTTGAGTACAATAGGAAATATCCTGCGAAGTCTACCGAGCGGCAGAAGCGCGTTGATTTCCTCAAAAGTGAGCTCAGTCGACAGCAGACAATTTTCAGTAAAGCACAGACTGTACAGAAGAAGGCATATGTTGCGTCGCTGAAAGTTGCATGGACATTGTGTAAACATAAGAAGCCTTTTTCGGACGTTGATGTTCTTAAGGAATGTTTTTCTGAAGTTACGTCTACTTTGTTCAGTGACGATAAGAAAATACAAGATAGAGTTCGTGCTGAATTCAACGCAGTTTCTCTTAGCAGGCGCTGCATAACACGCAGAGCTGATGAAATAAATGTGGACATAGAAGCTCAACTGAAAGAAGACATAACAAGGTGCCAATTTTACAGCTTATGTCTTGATGAATCTTGTGACATTACCGATATTGCACAGCTAGCAGTATTCATAAGAATGGTTTTTCAGACGGCTGCACAAAGGACGAGTTTCTGAATTTGGAGCCATTGTTGTCGACAACACGTGGACAAGACGTTTATCATGCATTAATTAGTTAGAAATATTGGAGATTCAAAGTGACGATGAACTTGCCCGATCTCATGCAATAGTGAATCCAGCGGAATTTTGGCAGACTGTTAATCAGTACTCATATCCAACACTTAAGACTGCTGCTAACAAGCTGCTATGTGTGGTTGGGAGTACTTACTGCTGCGAACAGTTGTTCTCACAGATGAATGTTGTCAAGAACAAATTGCGAAATAGACTTACTCAAGACCACTTGATATGTCAGCTACGAACAAGTATTAACAGCTACTCACCGCGTTACGACAACATTCAGTACATTGCCGATTGAATAGATTCAGTCACTATTCAAACTATTGTGACTGTACACACTTTATTGAACCTGTGTGCAGAATGACTTTGTTAACTATAGATAAGTTTCAATTTCCTATTGGAACATTCCTTTGCGGCCCGCGCCCATTCCCCCCGAAAAAAATGTGGCCCTCGAGAAAAAAACTGTGCCCATCACTGGTATAAAGTACCTTGGGGTGTCATGGTGGCTGGTTGATTCGACCGTTTTTCTCGTCGTTTTGCCGTTACTTGTGATAGACCAGGGGTGGGCAAACTACGGCCCGCGGGCCGCATGCGGCCCGCCAGAGTATATTATGCGGCCCGTGGGCAGTACATATTGCGATCCTGCGTCGAAGTTAATTTTGTTCGATTACAATTTTCGCTATATTTTAAAATTTTATTCCGAGTATTTGATTCCAATCTAGGGATATTAGATATGTTTTTATGGCTCCAAAATCGATTAGTCATTAATCGTTCACACCCCTATTGAGTATGGAGTATTGATTGTTCGAAACTGCGTTAACATCCCTATTCGAAACTGCTCTTGCGCTTTTCAGCTCAACCGGAAGTGGTTTTTATTTACATCTTGAAAGGTGAAGTTTAGTTTTCGTAATTTGAAAGCGAATAAACGTTGAGTTAACCATCAGTGCTGCCAAGAAAAGAAAGGTTGAGGATGAATGTCGGGCTTTTAATGACGAATGAACTGCTAGGTTCTGTTTCGCGAACGTTGGGAGCAAAGCAGTCTGTTTGCTGTGCCGTGAGTGTGTGAGCGTCTTTAAGGAGTACAATTAAAAAAGACAACACCAAAGTTCAGGTCAGTTCTTCTGATGGAGTTTTATGGATCTTTGCCAGCAGCAGCATTTCCACACCTAAGAAACTTTGCTGCCAAACTTTTGTCACTCTTTGGGTCCACATACATCTGTGAACAAGCTTTTTCTTGTCTGAAAATAAACAAGTCTAAGAACAGGTCCATGATAACTGACTGCAATTTGAATGCAGTCATGCGAATCACAACCAGTAAACTGGTTCCACAGTTCAAGAACATTATCAAGAATTGTGAACAGTTACATACTTCTCATTAATTCAATTTTACTTGTGGTCAGATTGTATGTAAATTAAGCTCATTCATTTTCATAATTATTATGATAGGACAGATAGGTAACAATAAACTTTTGTGGAAATAATTATGAATAGTAAAATCTTACTACCAAATTAGAAACTGTTTCAGTTCGTATTTTAAAACGTTATGACGGTTATGTGCATGTGTAAAACAGTGTGACAACTACATGGTTATTATCATTAATTCATAGTTTCATACGTTGTAAATTGTAATTGAAGTAGAGTAGTAGAGTAAGTAGACAAATAGATATGCGGCCCCCGACAACAATAAAGTTTTCAATGTGGCCCTCCGTAGAAAATGTTTGCCCACCTCTGTGATAGACAATTGCCTTTGTACGCTCCGAGTATCCTGAACTCGTAATATAAACACGTAATTATGTCATGTTGACTCGATTCAGGAGGCGTGACCACGTATCATTCTTCAAAAAGCCTGTCATCATTACTTTCAACTGACGATTGGATTAATCGAAAAGCTCCGATCAGCACTTTTTTCACTCTGGTTATTCCAAACTTAAATGGCTCACTTACTATATTCGTGCATGCATCATTTGTGTATACCCATGTCCTACATGGTTTCAAATCACTTTAAATGACAAATACTCCATGCAAGAAACAGCTGGAATCTACTCCAGCCAATAGAAAACGATTATCGTCATGTAAGAAACTGTCTCTATCAGCAGAGGAAGGAACAGAGAAACTGAATGTTGCAAGAAAAAAGAGTCGAGCAGAGGCAAAACATGTTATAAAAACAAGTTATAAAGTTATAAAGGCAGTGCACACAGAAGATACTGGCAACATGGAAACTGATTCATGTAACATTCACCTGCCGATGGGCAATAAACAAGGTCAGGTCGTTTCAAGTCAGGCTTCAGTTGGTCAATGGCTTCTTGTAAACTATAGCTAGGCCAACGTGAAAAATTGCTATGTTGGGCAGATAACAAAATTCAACGACAGTAATGAAGATGTTGGGAAGTACATGCATGAAGTGCATGTCCTAAGAAGGAGTAGCAGAAGTGGAAACACGTTTGTTAATTCTTTGCCTTGCTGGCACGTTTTGTGTCAGGCTGTTGACGAACAAGACAATGTGTTTCCTGCCTGATCTGTGTATCCGTCGTGGTCTTCACACCTTCTCCTTCAATTTTGCAGACTTTTGTGTCGAATAACAACAAAAAAAGTGGCGTCATTGGAAGTTGAAACCTGCCGAAGGGCAGAGAACTTAAAGAAGAGAAAAAAACAACAGTAAAAACTGGTTTTGATTGGAGAAACTTAAAAATGTTATAAGAAGGGAAAAGGAGTAATAAAAACTAAATACTAATTAGTGTTCCACATAGGACAACTGTGTTCCATTTAAGGCAACCGGTTTCCTTAATTGGAACATTAGGGTGTCGTTACATGTGGTTAATTTCTTCTGAAAAAAATATGTATAACTTTGATATAAACCAAGCTTGTAGTTTAATGGTCGACTATGTTATGCATATCAAAAGTTTATAAAAAACACGTAGTTGACAAGGTTAAGCTCGATAGCTGCTTAAGTGTTTTCAAATAGTTATTGTCAGTATATGGTGTCTATAGTTGGCATTTGAAGAACCTGCTGCTGAGTTGTTTATCTTATTTACTTACATGTATTTCAATTTCATTATTGATTTCAGCTTAAGGTTAAGTAAATTTACATAACCACCGTATTTATGGGCATTGTGTTTTGCAAGAATATAGTATATATCATCTTGTCACGACTTTTGCCTGTTTTTGATGCCTGACAGATGAAGACAGCAGCAGTCAGGTACAGTTGATGCCATCCACCATGGACGTGGTTCACCCCTCGTCCAATTCACTGGCTGTTGCTGTTGAGTATCTTCAACAACCGGACAACCTGTTGCGTTCTCCACAGCTTGCACCCAACACAAGTACAGGCAACAGGTGCTTCTCTGTATCTGCTGGTACACCGAGTAGTTCTTTTCACCGCAAGAAGCGCAGGCAGGCACCCAGCACAACTCACGAAGAGGATGTGCTTGATGCCTGGATGGCTGCACAGATAAAAGCCCAATCGTGGGCAGAGGAAGTAGCAAGAAGTACGATAGCCTTCAATAACGAAGCAGTCGAGGTTATGTAGATTTTTAAACGAAAGTTTCAGGTGGAGGTTGAGAAGCTGGAATCTGGAAGTCAGTAACTGAAACTGAAAAAATTATCAACTCTATCTGTTGTTTCTATTAATAAAATATGGAGTGTTTTTGTTTTTCTAGTTTGCTATATCAGTAAGAGCAAAGGCTGCATCTCATACGCATTTGTGAGGATGGCGTTTCGCTTCTCAAAGGTGGCTTTTTTCAGATATTTATATCTCGAGGTAGTACAGGAACCTGAAATTGTGTTGCGCCTATTCAAATGTCCAAGCGGTGGTGAAGTATCTCATATCATATGATCAATTCAAGCAATCAATTAGAGGACTTGTTGGAGAAATATAAAGAGGTTTTCAAACCAGGATTGGGAACGTTAAAGGAAATGGAAGCCAAAATCATGATAGGGGAGGATGTGGAACCAAGATTTCTCAAAGCCCGACAGCTACCTTATGCTCTGAAAGCCAAGGTCAAAACGGAACTGGACCAACTTGAACAAGGAGTTTTGTCTAAAGTGGATCATAGTGAATGGGCTACACCCATAGTTCCAGTCGTTAAACGTGACAATCCAGTCAGAATTTGAGGTGACTTCAAAACAACATTAAATCCAGTGTTACGAGTAGACCAATACCCACTTCCACGCATGGAATATATTTTTGCATCGTTAGCTGGGGTCAAATGTTCAGCAAGATTGATTTGAAACAGGCATATTTGCAGATGACTGTCCAAGAGGACTGCAGAAAATATTTAACAATAAACACTCACAGAGGTCTCTACCGTTATAATAGGCTAGTTTTTGGAATAGCCTCAGCTCCGGCGATTTGGCAACGGGCAATTGAGCAGGTGTTGCAGGGTATTACAAATGTGCAGTGCATCTTGGATGACATGATCATCACAGGAAGGAATGACGAGGAGCACATTGATACCTTATGCAAAGTACTGGAGCGTCTACAGAAGTACGGACTGCGAGTCAATTTGAAGAAATGTGCTTTCTTTCAGGAGCGAATAGTATTTTGTGGACATGAGATCGACCGACACGGGTTGCATAAAACGAAAGATAAAGTTGATGCGATACTACAGGCACCCAGACCAACAGACCAAAGTCAACTACGCTCGTTCAATGGATTGGTGAACTATAATGTGAAGTTTTTACCGAATTTATCTACAATTATGCGTCCACTGAACAGACTGTTGGAGAAGGGTATGCAATGGGTTTGGTCGTGCGAGTGTGAGGAGGCTTTCAGTATGGTGAAACAGTTAGTTGCATCTGATAAAGTACTGGTACACTACGAGCCTGCATTACCGATCAATACTAAGCATTCTATTACGCTAACATAGAATACACTACAGAATTCGTGCAGACCTAAGTGGAAATACAGAGAATTTCTATACGTAAGCCAGGCAGTCCAATAAGCAAGCGTGCTCTTTTGCTTAATTTGTCTAAAAATTTGCATAATTCTCATTTTTTTACTTCAAGCAAAAGGCTACCTTGGTCGGAATGAAGTTGTGAAGCTTCTGGCTCTTTCCTCTAAAGAAGAAATGCATAGACGATTTGCGCAATTAAAAAAATCGTGGCAATTTTAAGCACAATGCTTCAGTATCGAGTGCCAGAGAAGGGTCGTTGCTTGTGCGACGTTGACCATCGAAAGGGGCGCACAATTCTGATGACTACTTGCCGTGTCAGCACTGTCTTGGATTGTTCCTGAAACGGGACTTATGGAGGCACGTTGGCAAATGTCCATTCAAATCTTCAGTGAATGACACTCACAGTAAAAACACTAAGAATAGATCTTCAGTGACATCTGTATCTAGAATGGTTCTTGAAGGGGCAACCAATGCTGAACAGGTGACAGTATCTCAACAGTTTCAAGACATTCTTGATAGAATGCGTTTCAACACATTGACACGTCGTGCCAGAAACGACATACTGATAATACGATACGCTAGTTCCCTGCATCACAGACATGGTCGACAACGTGTGCATGATATATCGCAGCAAATGCGTCAGCTAACCCGTTAACTGTTAAAAGTCCATTTTGAAGAGGACGAGGCAAATGAACATGCAACGTTAAATCGATGCCTTAGTGTATGCCATTTTGATACTGTCCTATAGGCCACTGAAAGGCTTTGTAAGAGAGAGATTGACAACGACTCTGGAACACCGCTCTTCAAAAATCCAAGTCTTGGATTAAAAATCGACCACATCTTAGTGAAATGAGCTGATATAAAGAAAGGTATGGCTATTCGCACAGACGATAAAAGGATGGAAGATGAAGCTGATCCTTTTTTGACCCTTCATCGTTCAGACTGGACGAACAAGATTTCGTCGGCTTCATTGGCATCACTGAAACGAAGGCGCTACAACAACTCTGACATCTTGCCACTAACGTCAGACGTGGTGAAGGTGAAACAAAACCAGTATAAGTCACTGGCTGTCTTCACTGAGACGCTGAAGGAAAAACCGACTTAGTGTTTGGCGACAGTTGTCACATTGTATATCCCGAAGCAGGACGTTTTGGCGCGGAACGTTTAGGCGCCGCCGTTTTGGCGCCGGACGTTAATGCAACGGTTCAGATAGTGAACACATTTGAGATGAGATACGGACAGTTAATTCTGCTCTGTATATACTTTTTGATTTTACACGGTGCAGAAATTACAATCGCATATTGCTTTAATGATCGATGACTGATACATGGAATTGTATTTCTTGAATTGGATACCAAACTTGGACATTTGCTTGAGAAGAATACCATATAAATTTCAAAGTTGTGCTTGTTCGTCTTTGTTGAGTCTTCACGCAGACAGCCTGAGCCGTATCCATCCAACCTAAATACAATCTATAACCTGGCGAAGACCAGGGGCAGAGCTTCACATGGAGAATAATACTGTGACTAATCAGAGTTAACGAAAGAATAGCCAATCCACTGACGCTTTGCAAAAGCGTGTAAGGTCGTCTCTTGTTTTGAACGTTAGAGATTTTGCACGACGTTGTACGCTTATTATAAGACATTATTTTCTGGTTTTTGGCTATTCAGTTTTGAGAAATAACATCAGCTAGGGACGAACATTTGGCGAAGGTGAGTGGGCTATTCGCACAGACGATAAAAGTCTGTTTATTTACTTTCGGTAAACGAATTCTTTGCGTTGAAATGGAAGTTGGGTAAAGTCGTAGTTTACGTTGCTAAATTATTTGATGTTGACGTTTTGACCACAAATTATGCAGCGTGAGAAAACACTTTACAAGTACCGGTGTTTGGAGCCAGCGTGCTCTTTCCTGATACGAAGCGATAAATGGCTGCAGCATTGCCAGGATAAACATGCTTTCAAATATGCCAGGTAATTAATAGTAGTGTGCCAGTGTTTAGCCTTAACATTTGACTGTTTTATACAATATCATAAACGTATGTATATTATAAGGGACCGTATGGCGTATACGTAACGTATACGTATATTATATATGGATAAATCTTCTGCGGCGGAAAATTCCGCCGCAGAAGTAACATTTTCGATACAATTCTGCGGCGGAAGATCTTTACGCATGCATTGTTCAAAATGCGTTACTTCCTATAAATTTACGTCGTGAGGGTCGGTTAGGGTCAGGTTAGGCTTCGTGAGTGTCGGTTAGGGTCAGGTTAGGCGCCGTGAGGGTCGGTTAGGGTCAGGGTTAGGGTTAGAGTCGTTTTTAGATAAAATGTGAAAAATAATTCCGCCGCAGAAGTAAGTTTTCGCGAGTTGCGTGGCGGCATTTTCCGCCGCAGAAGCACCACGCATTATATATATGCACCGTAATACAGGCATATTACACCGTCTTAAACGTATACACGCTTGTTCATTAAGCTCCTGTATCCGAGGCTGTATGTATACATTAAGGTCCTGGACCGACGACCGTTCAGTACCTCATGAATTTTTACCCACCTTTGTTGTATCATTGTATGACATAATCTGAGCGCAGCTTCTGTGCGGTGGGGCAATGTGCTATCAGACATGAGAAACCTGGCAAGTGTAGTGAGGCAGGGTGCTGTGTTCTCTCCAATTTTGTTTGCTGTTTATGTCAATGACATAATTCTACAGTTTAGTCATTCTGTTAGTTTTGTGCATCATGCATGACTTTGTCTCTACTTTATCTGAACTGGTTGACTCTGGAATTAGTTAGACACTAATCAATACAGCAGGCCTGTCATATTGTGAACAGTTCCTTATTTTGCATGTTTTGTTTCTTTTCTGCTATCATTATTGGTGAGATAAGAGATTGATTTATTATATAATGTACAATACACACATAAGTATTAAAGTATGTACAGTATCGGGCTATTTGTACAGTGCCTTTTAATAACCTTACAAAGGAGCTGTACTGTACTAGAAGTTATAACCAACATATTGGCAACATTTTTGCAGAGGTTACGAGATTCGATACAAGATTTGTGAAGTGAAGCATGAAAGAGGGAAGTGGCTCGCTGTGAAGACTCAGACATTGGGGGCAGAAAAGAGCAAGCAGAGCGACTCGTCTGCATCCAGGTCTACATCTTGTAAACCACAATACGAGGATGATAAAACACATACCCAGTCGGATACACTTGCTGTAGGTCATGATGAGGCTGAAGGAGGGGGTGAGAAATAGATATTAAACCTATCCCGGCTGCATTACTCTTACAGATGTCTCAGTGTCAGACCCAGACATCTCTGATCACAGCAACTCTTCAACAGAAACTTAACAAGCCAAATACCATCATATATACAGGTACAGCTAGTTTCAAGTTACTGAATTATAGTTTGATTGTACAGGTTGAACATAAGTTATACTGCAGCTGAGACTTCACTACGAGTGTCTGCAGCCAAGCTGTAATTGCATTTTTCCATTTCCTCTAGTTCAGCTGAAGTCATGTCAAGTTTATGTGACTACTGGGCTGGAGATGCAGCCAAGGTCTTTTTTCTTTTCAAACAAACTTTTTATCTCCTTACAGCAACCTTCTTGTCCTCCTCAGAAGCAGCTTTTCATTTGCATTCCAATGCTTCTTGCTATAATTATCTCCTATGTGCACCTATTACGAACTGAAGCACAGATTTGTCAATGTTTAAAACTAAAAAGGTAACTATAAAGGAATCATTTTTAGGCTATGTTCAGATACATGCAAAAGATGCAGCAAGCCTTGAAAGAGTCGTCTTGGAGAGACTTGAATCTGACAGCATACCTCTAGCCAACTGTCGATCACAACGTTACGACAATGCTGCTGTGATGACTGGGCATATATCCGGTCTTCAACAGCGAATATGTGCCAGAAATCACAGAGCACTGTTTGTCAATTGTGACAACCACAGCTTGAACTTAGCAGGAGTGCACTCAGCTAAACAAGATGCAGTTGTCGTCCCATTTTTTGGAACAGTTGAAAGTATTTGTGTTTTTCTCTCGTTCAACAATTCGTTGGGAAGAATTAAAGAAAGTTGTGCCGATCACAATGAAGCGGGAGTCTGAAACACGCTGGAGCGCACGATCAGAAGCTGTTAAAGCTATTTATGAAGGATTGGATGAACTAGTAGGGTTGCTGGAAAAATTCTCGGAAGACGCAACTATGACGCATGAAACAAGAAGTGATGCAGAACAGTTGCTGGCAACTGTATTAAACTTTAACTTCTTAGTTTTATTGCATTTCTGGAAGGTCATTCTTGGAAAAATTGATCGTGTTCAGAAACGCTTGCAGGATCCCACTATGAATTTTAAGGAAGCAGCGACTGATCTTGAATCACTGGAGCAAGAATTTGTCAACCTTCGTGATGATTTAAGCCAAGTTGCTGTAGAAAATGCAAAAATAAAATGCGCAGCTTGGGGGATCGAAGTCAAGAGAAGAATTAGGCGACGTCGGATGATGCCTGGAGAACTGGCAAGAGATGCAGGACTTTCAGGCAGAAGAAGAAATTGTGCGTGTAATGAAGAACGTGTTTGATCGACTTCAACAGGAGATAGCAACACGGTTTTTGCGACTAAAAGACCTTAACACAAAATTTGGATTTCTTCTGGACGTCAAAACTCTTCTCTCCGAGACAGATATGGATGCGGTTCATAGAAATTGCGTAGATTTCGGAAATTTCTATGACACCGACATCAATGGCCACGAACTTTTCACAGAAATTGGAGATTGCAAAATGCTCCTCAGTACCCGGAATGAAGTTCTACCGGAAACTCCTTTGGACCTTCTTCATTTTATTGTTTCATATGGAGATGACGTATTTCCCAATCTGCGCATTTCACTGCAGATTCTATTAACAATTGCCGTTTCAATTGCAAGCTGTGAGCGGTCCTTCAGCAAATTGAAGCTTATTTGCTCATATTTGCGTGCTTCAATGCGACAAGATCGTCTCAGCAGTCTTGCTCTTCTGAGCATCGAGAGAGAAACATTAGAGAACACAAATTTTGACTCGGTGATTGACCAGTTTGCGACAGTGAAGTCAAGAAAAATTAATCTTTTGTAGACTATGTGATATGGCTACGAGACTAAGTAGAGACTAAGTAGAGTCAATGGTTTATTTGAATTTATTGACTTTTTAACACAATCTTTACAATCGTATATAGATTTACAGAACTTACATACATAATATATTAAACTATAGTCTGTATACCTTTAATATTATTTTTATTTGATTAAAATTGAAATTGCCATTCCATGTAGGCTATTTGGAAAATGCAAAATACAAAAAACAGGGAGGGGCGCCAATTTCATAGTTTGCCCGGGCGCAAAATGTCCTAGCTACGCCGCCTCTGTGTTCAACCGAACTAAGGGAGTGGAAGTGGCGAACAGCCAAAAATATGAAGAACACAATTGAACGAGCTAATGCAAGGGCAACAGCTAGGGGAATTCCATCCGACAAAAGAGACGACATTATAGCTAAATTGGGATCTCTCATGCCAGCAAACCAACTCCAGTTTTGGCAAAATATTCCAACTTCAAATGGTAGCAGGACAGTTAATACCATGACACTTAATACCGCGACACCTAATACCGGACACTTAGTCCCGCCGACAATTAGTCCCAATGACACTTGATTCCACGGCAATTAATACCGAAGACATTTCATACCACGACAATTAATTCCACGACATCTGGCATGACATAATACACGTACATCGAGTGTACGATTGAACATGTACGCGTCTCAGATTGTACGAATTTTGTCATAGAATTGCGCGTCTAAGGATTTCAAACCGATTCGAATTTTACGCGACCGTGGAACCGATTTTCGGATGTAGTAGTAAAGGGCTGTTAGCCTAGTCATTGTAATCACGAATATACCAAGCATCGCGACAATGCCAACGGAACCACAGCCTGTCGCGGTATGAACTGTCATTGAACCGCATTCAAACTTCTACTGTGATTGCTTTTATTTAATTTAACTAATTCAAACTGTGATTGTGATTGCTTTTAAATTGAACTAAATCATGCTAAAATTTTGACTTTTTAGCACTAAGTGTCGCGGTATGAAAATTCGTGTGATTAAATGTCGTAGGGATTAAACGTCATCGGGATTAAGTGTGATCGGGATTATTTGTCCGGTGTTAACTGTCGTGGTATTAAATGTCGCGGTATGAACTGTCATTGAACCCTTCAAATATTGAGGACCTTATTTTCACTGAATGAACTGCTACAGCTATTGCCAATGAATGGACTGCTACAGCTATTGTCACTGAATAAATTGCTACAGCTATTGTCACTGAATGAACTGCTACAACTATTGTCACTGAATGAATTGCTACAGCTATTGTCACTGAATGAACAGCTACAGTTATTGTCACTGAACGAACTGCTATAGCTGCTGCTAACTTGCCGTTTATATAACAAAGATCAAACGATTATAACGCTGATTACTTTTTAAAAAATCAGAAAATTATAATGCTGATTATTCAACAAGAACCAGAAAATTATAATGCTGCAAAGTCTGATTAGTAACACACTGAATTCCATAATAGCGTTAATAGCATTTACAGTTACTGCTTACATGCTTAGTAGCAAACCGATGGCAAATAATTCCATACTAAGCAAAAAAACAGTATCTCATTTTTATGTAATTTTTACATAAATATAACAAAAAATAAATTTAGGTCCAAAATATACTACTTTAATTACAACTGTATGCAGAAATTCAGAAAAATTGTACATTGATTTCTGGTTGGATTAAACAGATTTCTTCTTTTCCTTTTTACTCAGATTCATCTTTTTTGAGTTACTGTCTTCTTGGTTTTTACGGCAGTACACTGGACCCATTAATATTACAACATATACTTCCGGGAATATACATAATATCAGATGGTTGGGCTGCATACCGTAACCTCAACGACATCGGTCACGGTATATACCAGCACTCGTTTGTCGTTCATGAACATAATTTCGTTGATCCACATTATCCAGAAATTCATATGTAACGTAGAAAATCTATGGATGCGGGCTAAACGTAAATTATGTAGACAATTTGGGACTAGCAAGGAGTTATTTCCATCTTATCTTAAGCAGTTCCAGTATCGCAAAATGGTTGGAGTTGCAAACCTTTTCTCACATTTCCTCACAGTTATCATGGACAGTTACCCAGTGTAGAAGCAACGAGAACTATATGGTTGGCATCACATGCAGCATATAAGCAGAAGTTACTTATATACTGTAATCCAATCCAATTTGCCCGATTAGAACTATACCTATTATGGTGCTGAACAGTGCATTACCTAGGCCTAAAGCTATAATAGTACTATAGTATCTAATACTATAACTGCATAATCATGCATTGATGTTACTTGTTGCGTCTTGACAGCAAGTTCTGAAATAAACGAAAATACAATACAATGTAAGTGGTGTATATTAATGAAGCAAAGAACCTTACGTTAATTGACTGAAGAACAACAGAAATCTTAGAATAAAGAATGAAAAAAATTGATATGTTGAAATTGGCCATCCTATGATTCATGAAAACAAGTTCACAATACAGTTTATTTTATCTTAAGATTTGAAGTTTTTCAGACTGACTGCCTGTTACTTAATTGCCTACATTTGGCTGTTTCATCTTGTCCAGCAGTGCTAAATATATGCTCAACTGAATCTCAAGATGGAAGCGTGCAATTCAATTTCAAACTGCATGAGTGCATGTATAGTCTAATAGTCAGCCCAAGACCTTGGGTCTATACAAATCTGTTGTAGCTGACGACGCAGCTTCACTTCCGGTTTTCGTCGAATGTCCTCTTGATCTTGCGTGAGCACTCACTTCGTTTTTGCATTTTGGTCTTAATTTCGTTTCTTCTGTTGTTTTGAAAGTATTTATTCTGATCTTATCATTTCTTATTATAATTATGATAATCGTTACAGCGTCACAAATTTAAGATCCAAGTAAGAGAAATACACGGCTAGCTCCATCGGGGTGCTTGTATTTTGGATGGTGCCACGTGCATTTTGGGAAAATTTGCCAGAGTATAATGTGCCAGCTATGCAGGTAAATCTTAGGTTCAACGGTTTCAACATCTGTGTTTAAAGTAGTTAATAATAAGAAGAAAGAAATCATAGCAAAGCATTTCTGTGCCTTTGGTAATATTTATTTGCAGCAATGAGCCTTTGTTGTTTACAATTAGTTAAATGATTTTGTGAGTGGTTTTGAGGGTTATCTTAACTACTGTGGTCAGTTGAAAGTTGTATAACTCCCAGGTTTAAAAATACCTGTGTTTCATATAGAATGTTCTCAGCTGCTCTTTTTCTCTATCTAAAGACCAACCAAGTTATGCACATAAGCAACTTAAGTGCATTACGGATAAGTGCATAATTTGCTTATGTGCATAGAAGCTTGCCAGTCCCATATTAATATAGGATTTTTTTGAAGACAATTTGAGGTATGTGCATATTATATATATATATATATGCATAATTCAGTTATGTGCATAGCTATCTATCTATCTATCTATCTATGAGATTTATATAGCGCCCCTTCAAGGTTACTACTCAGAAGCGCTCCCGACCCAGGCCCGGTCAAAAAGGAAGGTCTTAAGTAATTTATAAAAAGAAGAAGAGAAGTCTCGTGGAAGAGAACGCAGGTCAGAGGGGAGACCATTCCAAAGAGAAGGACCCACTATCGAGAATGCATTATGCATTTCTCTCTGTGTATTGCATAGGAATGCTACAATATTCTTGCCGCCTAGGCAGTTTGCTTTTGTACCACAAATGTCTCCTACTGTCCAATGGTCTGTCTTAAGCTGAAGTGTGGTCCAGATGTTATCCAGAGGTTACACCGGCCTTCACCAACATTGCCAAAAATCCATTCGTAGCAGTGGACATTCAGAATGACAACTTTAGAATTCTTGAATGCCTCACCATTATCTTGTACTAGAGATTAGAGAACAAGCCAACTGGAGTCAGTGAATAAAGTACGCAAAGAAATGTTTTGTCAGCAAAACATGACAATAGAAGCCATTCCACGAGCACAGGCTGCTCTTCTTGAACATACAAAGCGTGCTCTTTATCAAGCATGAATCTGGTCAGGATGATGTAGAACCATCCCCCCAGATGGTGGGTGGGCTCAGCAACATGCTGCTTTAGACTGAACTGTTTGGCAATCAAGTTGAATTCGATGGTTTCCATGAGGGCAGGTTCCTCAAGGTGTAGGTTGATGTCACCAACGACGACCAGCTGCGTGTTGTGTAAAGCAAACTGTTCCAGTAATGAGGTAAGTTCGCTGAAGAATGCAGGCGTCAGTGGTGTTATATGGCGAGCAAGGCCGCCAGACAACGTGACAGACACAGCCAGAACTTCATAGGTGACCAGTTTGTCATGCAGCATTATCCTTTTAGTGCAGAGGCGATCTCGATGGTAGATGATGATACCCCGCCTCGGCGATCTCGATCAGAAGACCTCGTGCAGTCCAGAGGAGAATAGCCAGGAGGAGTTGAGCGGCGAACGGAGACGTCTGAAGGCGATGAGTGCCAGGACTTCGTTATGGCCAGGAGATCAAGATTGTTGAGAGTAATGGCGCCAGACACCGCCAGGTATTTAGTCTTCAGGGAACGGATGGATGTTCCACGTTGCGATGCGCAGGCCAGTCGAAGACGACAGAGAAGCGGCCGAAGGAGAAGAAGAAGCCTCGACGGGCGATCGAAGGGCACCAGAGCCCGAAACGAAACAGTATCTTTCGAACAGAGAGTAGAGGAGGATGGGCATTTATGTCGAGAGATCGAAGTAGGTCACGGCTGTACACTTTCGAAGTGGCCGCAGGCATCATGAAAATCCAGTCAAAAATCAAGTCAAAATATCGCCAAAGTAACATAAAGTTAATCCATACGAGGATTGCATGGCAATCCAAAACGAGAATTAGAA
Organism: Aporrectodea caliginosa; assembly: GCA_020284085.1. NCBI lineage: Eukaryota > Metazoa > Annelida > Clitellata > Crassiclitellata > Lumbricidae > Aporrectodea > Aporrectodea caliginosa. The sequence goes on from JACEVL010000785.1 coordinate 206,223, forward strand.
ATTAATATTAAATCCCCGGTATGTCAACATGCCGAAGCGCCACCTACTACTTCTGCCATATGGCCACAGGTTGATATAGAGTGATGTGTTCAGTATGGAATTGGTTAAGAGTTGCGTTCGCTGCAGAATAACAATGGTCACAGTTATATTTACGTTTATTACAACTACGGGTTAATAATATTATGCTTAAGAAATAAAGACCATTAAAATAAAAAAATAATAAACAAATAAACAACTACTTAATCTACTGAAACGATAAAGTTTGACATATGGTTGCTTAAGACGACCCTGTTAGCTGAACTATAATATATATAATTTTCGTTTTTAATATTTTCATTCTGACAATTATGCAGGATGAGTACAAATCAGTATGATCACAAGTTATTACAGGAGTTGAATTTAACTGTATACGGCAGCCATGCAAGGCGCCCATCACGTTCTACATCTCATTTTACCAACGCGCCATCTCGAGAATGATAGGCTAAGTGGAGCTTTGGGAGGGTATGGGAAGCGATCCCGCTACCTACTGCTCTTCACGCCAGTGATTTTCATTTGGGTTTACCCATTGGTACTCTCCTTATATATGTCACTGTATAATTGAAGTGCTGTGGTGAACCACAAAGTTGATTGATTTATTGACTGATTGAAATCTGGGAGTGAGATTGTTACTTTCTATGCAGGTTGACTAATATATAAGTATGGTTGTTGATTATGGATTACTGTTTAAAGTGTAGTTGCATAATTTTAGGAAGAGCCGGTCGTGTGTCCGACGGCATTGTATTTTGGATGGTGCCACGTGCATTTTGGGAAAATTTGCCAGAGTATAATGTGCCAGCTATGCAGGTAAATCTTAGGTTCAACGGTTTCAACATCTGTGTTTAAAGTAGTTAATAATAAGAAAGAAAGAAATCATAGCAAAGCATTTCTGTGCCTTTGGTAATATTTATTTGCAGCAATGAGCCTTTGTTGTTTACAATTAGTTAAATGATTTTGTGAGTGGTTTTGAGGGTTATCTTAACTACTGTGGTCAGTTGAAAGTTGTATAACTCCCAGGTTTAAAAATACCTGTGTTTCATATAGAATGTTCTCAGCTGCTCTTTTTCTCTATCTAAAGACCAACCAAGTTATGCACATAAGCAACTTAAGTGCATTACGGATAAGTGCATAATTTGCTTATGTGCATAGAAGCTTGCCAGTCCCATATTAATATAGGATTTTTTTGAAGACAATTTGAGGTATGTGCATATCATATCATATATATATTGTTGTTTGATGATGCCTGTTTCGGACATTAGTATAGGCAGGAGGGTCTGTTTGTCTCTACCGACCTCTTGTGACATGTTACCGACCTCTGGTGACATTATTTTCGTATTTAAGTCTTTGCGTTGTAAAGAGATTTTGAGATTGGCATTAGATTTTGTGTAAGAGACACAGCGTTGTGATCTCAGGTTAGGGCAGCCAATTCTCCTTTGTAATGTCTTATTAGTTTTCTGGTTCTTCGCAATTGTCGAGAAGCAACCACGTTTAGGGTTTTGTGTTAGACTTTCGTTGTCGTTGTTCGAGTTGTTGGACCTTCGACTGTTTTCCATGTCTAACGTCTTGAACGAACTTCTGCGCAGTCTGGTCATGTGAGTTTCTTGTATCGTTCCAATAGAGGAAATTCGAATATTATGTCTGTTTAATCTCTTGCTGTAAATATTACATCCTTTAAAACCTCTTTCAAGCGAGTTTCATCTTTAAAATTACCCTAGTTTAAGTAAGGATGTTACATATGGGGGCCGTTCGAACATTTTGAATTGAAATTTTGAAAGTTGGAAATTCTGAAGTTTATTCAGCTAATTGGGAAATTGTTCATATTTTCACTCAAATTTTGTAATTGGTCGACTGAAGGGTTGACTCGTGTACGAAATGGCTATGCCCGTCACAGGTCCGTTGTTTTCAGTAGATGACATTTTAGAATGGTCTGTCGATGAATTAAGACAGCGTTTGGATAGTTTGGGGCAGGAGAGTAAGTCACTGAGTAAAGTACAGCTGCAAAAGGCTTTATTGAAAGTAGTATCGCCGCAAGTTGGTAAGGAGGTACAGATGACAAAGGAGGAGGAGGAAAGACAAATGCGTAGAGAGGAAAGAGTGTTTGAATTGGCAAAATTGAGGTTAGAGGCGGAAGAACGTAAAACTCAGTTGGAAGCCGAAGAACGGAAAAATAAGTTAGAGGCAGAAGAACGTAAAACTCAGTTGGAAGCCGAAGAACGGAAAAATAAGTTAGAGGCAGAAGAACGTAGGACTCAGTTGGAAGCCGAGGAACGCAAAGAAGAAAGGAGAAGTAAATTAGAGGCGGACGAACGCAGGGCAGAGTTGGAGACGTCTAAAGTAAAGGGTGCTTTGGAGGAGCGTAGGTTGCAAGTTGAGTTTGAAGAGAAAAAACTGAGATTGGAAATGGAGGAAAAAGAGAGAGTTCGGAGATATAAATTGGAATGCCGAGAGAGTAAGGTAAGTGAGGGTGATGAGGATGGGCAGGACAATTTTAGAATAGCGTCAGCAGTTAGGCTGGTACCAAAATTCGATGAAATGGCGGTTGAAAATTATTTTATGAGTTTCGAGAAGGCAATGGAAATTCATAAGTTCCCAAAGAATAAGTGGACAGCACTGTTGCATTCACAATTGGTTGGCAAGGCAGCGAAGGTGTTTTCAGAATTGAGTTTGGAAGACTGTAAAGACTATGACAAGCTCAAACAGGCTGTACTGACCGCATATGCTAGAGTTCCTGAATATTACCGAAAACGTTTTAGGTCTTTAACTAAAATGTCGGGAGAGACTTATTCGAATTTCGCCTTTCGTCTTGGTTTGCCTTTGCATAGTTGGTTGGAAGGAGAGGGGGCGTTGACTGATGTTGATAGACTTTTAGAGGTCGTTAAACTAGAACAGTTTGTGAATTGTCTGCCATTGGAGCTACATAAATGGATTGTTGAACGTAAGCCGAAATTTCTGCGTCAGGCAGCTACGTTAGCGGATGAATACGCAACGTTGTACAAACCGTTTAAATTGGATACTAATTTTGGCACGGGAGGTGAGGAGAAATCTGAAGTGAAGGATGGGCCTAAGTTTGTGGCTCAGGCTGCCAAATTGACAGGTACGCATGGTGGTTTTACATCTCATTTTACCAACGCGCCATCTCGCGAATGATAGGCTAAGTGGAGCTTTGGGAGGGTATGGGAAGCGATCCCGCTACCTACTGCTCTTCACGCCAGTGATTTTCATTTGGGTTTACCCATTGGTACTCTCCTTATATATGTCACTGTATAATTGAAGTGCTGTGGTGAACCACAAAGTTGATTGATTTATTGACTGATTGAAATCTGGGAGTGAGATTGTTACTTTCTATGCAGGTTGACTAATATATAAGTATGGTTTTTTGATTATGGATTACATTTTAAAGTGTAGTTGCATAATTTTAGGAAGAGCCGGTCGTGTGTCCGACGGCATTGTATTTTGGATGGTGCCACGTGCATTTTGGGAAAATTTGCCAGAGTATAATGTGCCAGCTATGCAGGTAAATCTTAGGTTCAACGGTTTCAACATCTGTGTTTAAAGTAGTTAATAATAAGAAGAAAGAAATCATAGCAAAGCATTTCTGTGCCTTTGGTAATATTTATTTGCAGCAATGAGCCTTTGTTGTTTACAATTAGTTAAATGATTTTGTGAGTGGTTTTGAGGGTTATCTTAACTACTGTGGTCAGTTGAAAGTTGTATAACTCCCAGGTTTAAAAATACCTGTGTTTCATATAGAATGTTCTCAGCTGCTCTTTTTCTCTATCTAAAGACCAACCAAGTTATGCACATAAGCAACTTAAGTGCATTACGGATAAGTGCATAATTTGCTTATGTGCATAGAAGCTTGCCAGTCCCATATTAATATAGGATTTTTTTGAAGACAATTTGAGGTATGTGCATATCATATATATATATATATATGCATAATATCAGTTATGTGCATAGCTATCTATCTATCTATCTATCTATGAGATTTATATAGCGCCCCTTCAAGGTTACTACTCAGAAGCGCTCCCGACCCAGGCCCGGTCAAAAAGGAAGGTCTTAAGTAATTTATAAAAAGAAGAAGAGAAGTCTCGTGGAAGAGAACGCAGGTCAGAGGGGAGACCATTCCAAAGAGAAGGACCCACTATCGAGAATGCATTATGCATTTCTCTCTGTGTATTGCATAGGAATGCTACAATATTCTTGCCGCCTAGGCAGTTTGCTTTTGTACCACAAATGTCTCCTACTGTCCAATGGTCTGTCTTAAGCTGAAGTGTGGTCCAGATGTTATCCAGAGGTTACACCGGCCTTCACCAACATTGCCAAAAATCCATTCGTAGCAGTGGACATTCAGAATGACAACTTTAGAATTCTTGAATGCCTCACCATTATCTTGTACTAGAGATTAGAGAACAAGCCAACTGGAGTCAGTGAATAAAGTACGCAAAGAAATGTTTTGTCAGCAAAACATGACAATAGAAGCCATTCCACGAGCACAGGCTGCTCTTCTTGAACATACAAAGCGTGCTCTTTATCAAGCATGAATCTGGTCAGGATGATGTAGAACCATCCCCCCAGATGGTGGGTGGGCTCAGCAACATGCTGCTTTAGACTGAACTGTTTGGCAATCAAGTTGAATTCGATGGTTTCCATGAGGGCAGGTTCCTCAAGGTGTAGGTTGATGTCACCAACGACGACCAGCTGCGTGTTGTGTAAAGCAAACTGTTCCAGTAATGAGGTAAGTTCGCTGAAGAATGCAGGCGTCAGTGGTGTTATATGGCGAGCAAGGCCGCCAGACAACGTGACAGACACAGCCAGAACTTCATAGGTGACCAGTTTGTCATGCAGCATTATCCTTTTAGTGCAGAGGCGATCTCGATGGTAGATGATGATACCCCGCCTCGGCGATCTCGATCAGAAGACCTCGTGCAGTCCAGAGGAGAATAGCCAGGAGGAGTTGAGCGGCGAACGGAGACGTCTGAAGGCGATGAGTGCCAGGACTTCGTTATGGCCAGGAGATCAAGATTGTTGAGAGTAATGGCGCCAGACACCGCCAGGTATTTAGTCTTCAGGGAACGGATGGATGTTCCACGTTGCGATGCGCAGGCCAGTCGAAGACGACAGAGAAGCGGCCGAAGGAGAAGAAGAAGCCTCGACGGGCGATCGAAGGGCACCAGAGCCCGAAACGAAACAGTATCTTTCGAACAGAGAGTAGAGGAGGATGGGCATTTATGTCGAGAGATCGAAGTAGGTCACGGCTGTACACTTTCGAAGTGGCCGCAGGCATCATGAAAATCCAGTCAAAAATCAAGTCAAAATATCGCCAAAGTAACATAAAGTTAATCCATACGAGGATTGCATGGCAATCCAAAACGAGAATTAGAAATTAATATTAAATCCCCGGTATGTCAACATGCCGAAGCGCCACCTACTACTTCTGCCATATGGCCACAGGTTGATATAGAGTGAAGTGTTCAGTATGGAATTGGTTAAGAGTTGCGTTCGCTGCAGAATAACAATGGTCACAGTTATATTTACGTTTATTACAACTACGGGTTAATAATATTATGCTTAAGAAATAAAGACCGGCTACTAAGGGAAACCCTCACTTGGTCCACTTCTCGTCAGAACCGATTAGGGCGTGGAAGAGGACGGAAGGGAAGCCAGTAACTCTGACGTCCCGAACGTACTTTCCTGTGCTCGGCTTGAATCGGAGTAATAGATGTAAGTGGAAATAAAGTGAATAGACGGTAATCATCCATCATCCTGTGTGGTCCGGAACCAGAGTTAGAAGTGAAGCAACGAAGGATGATCGGTCTGAATGGAGTTGTAGTAACCAATGTCCTCTACGGAAATGGGTAGCGCCGTTTCCGACACTGGTAAATCAACTGCCCCTGAACGTGGAAAGGACCTCTACATGCGTGGAAGCCAGACCATGCTCTCGGCTGGCCCAAGAGGAAGAAGTCTTTCTGCTTGTCAGTGGGAAGGTAATCAGGAGTTTGGGGGTAAGCCGAGGTCGAGAATGATAAGGCGCCCCAAGAAATCTTTACAATAGCGATGCAGTTACTCTTGCATGTGCCACACAGGTGGTCTGCCATCAAATGTTTGGAGAAACAAAACCCTTCAAGAGTCTAAAAGCAAATGCTGGTTAGATCCACAGAAGATTCAATTCAAGTCAGCTAAACACTCTCAGGATCCATATCGAGCAACTAAACGAATGACTGAAAAATTTCGATATTCTGAGTACATGATGCCATTAGTTACCTGTTTCATATATAAGAAAATTGTCTCTGTATTGCACATCTCGTCAATATTATAGGTCGTTAGTCCAAAGAGGGGAAGCGCTTGCACACAGATCCGGCAAAACAATAAGCTGTTGATTCAGTACAATAAATTCTAATTTCTTAAAATAAAATTGCCTTGAAGTCGGTCGATTCATATCTGCCAAACAGCCCCAGCAAGACTGCCGGTGAGAGGGTCCATTCAGTGTCTGCAACGTTTGGGACAATACCAGAGAAAATTGCATACAGGTCTCCATTCCCTAGAGGGAGAAGCCACAGTCTCCACCTCATGCAACTACGCCGAATACATGGGCTCCAGCAGCTGAGGTGTTGGTACTATTGTACCTGACAATAGAGGACAAATTCTGTGTATTGACGGATCATGGCTGAGGGACAAGGCTGGAAGATGAACTTCTCCCGATTGAATCATCTATGCAGGGACCCATCCATGACCACAAGGGAGTTGGAGGAACCTACAAAAGGTTTCAGATCATTTCGGTTGAAAAAATTCTAACACATGCGCATGCCACGGTCGCTTTGGATGGACCACCAATCAACAATTTTGGCGCAGGCTGCATTGGACAGAGTAAAAAGCACTTTAACTGGTTACAGGTTGCAACCAGGTCAGTGGGTGGATCGGTCATCCTTGCAGACAGTCTCCATAAGAAAATCTTGGCAATTCTCAGCCATAGTTGCATCAGCTCTATACGAGGCACCTCACCACATCAGGGAACCTACATGTTAAAATCTTCTCCTCAGCAAAAGGACTTCTCTTTATGCGGGTTTACACAGAGCTCTGCCTATGCCTTTCAGATTGCTTCCGGTTCTGCCACGCTGGATGTTGACTTCGGTGATCCTTCAGAAATGCAAAACATCTTACAGCATGACGTTGTCGTTGAAACATTTCTCCTTTCCCCAAAATCCGTCTCAAGAGAGGAGGAACCTTGATTTGCTCTTAACATTGCTTAGAAAATTTAGAACACTGTATGTAGACAGCTCCAAGAGAAACTTGAAATACATGTGCTTCATTGCACGATGGTAACCAATATTCATCTCTTCCAATTGCATACTCAAGAATATCAAAAAATCAAAATAATAATGGTCTTGCAGAAACTCTGCAATCGTGAACATCAGTTGTCTATTTGTGCTGATCTAAAAATGGTAAATTTCTTCTTCGGCAATAAAGTGGATATACGAAGTACCCTTGCTTGTGGGTTAGTTACTTAAGTTCTGTTGCAACCGACATGGCACAGCTAATTCCATAAACGCATGAAGAGGCCGATACAAGAATAATGGTTCACTGCAAAGACACTGTTTTGAAAGGACATACTTCAATTACGATAAGAACAGAACTTTGATTCTGATGTCGTTCCCAATGCCGTATCTAGGCATGATGATATCAAAGCAGAGGAGCTTTGGATTGCTTTCGGAACGGGAAAGAAATTCAGGTATATACCAATACATGACATTGTTAATACTCTCATGGGACTAAAATATATATTAACAATTAAGGTAAATGATCCAAGCATGTGTTGGGTGTTCATCATTTACGAAATTGTTGGCACAGTTGCTGCCTTATGTTGTCATTGGCAAGCCAGCCTCTGATTTACGCTGGAATGGCCAGAAGAACTACTAAATTCTTAGACAAATTAATGTACATTAGGAATTACAGTAGGCTGCTCTTAAGCAACAAGAGACACATGCTAGGTGCCACAATGGAACGAAGTAGCTACCAGAACAAAGTTCACTCTCAAAGCAAGTCTCAGCAAAGTTCACTACTTGTCAGATCCTCAACAATCTGGTCCTATCTTTTTCAAAACTTCTTGCAACTGTGGCCTCTTTGGAGTGGCTTGTGAGGGTTTACCAACACAGGTAAACTACCTCATTGATGAAGGTGTCAGTAATGGGAAAGGGGATAATGTTGTGATTAGCTTGCTTCACCACTTCTTTCCAAAATGATGGAATAGGTGAGAAACACGTCCATCTAAATGCAGACAATTGTGCGGGACAAAACAAAACAACTACCTGCGTTGGTACTTGTTGTGGCGGGAAGATAAAGGGTTGCATACGACTGCTAAACTGTCATTTCTTCTGGCAGGCCATACAAAATTTGCACCAGATTGGTGATTTGGATTAATCAAACGTTTGTTTAGAAGGATAAAGGTCAGCTGCCTACAAAATATTTCGGATGTGGTGAAGAAATCAACCCAGAAAGGCATAAACATCCCTCACCTCGTTGGCAGTGAATCTGGGAATGTCTTTGTTCCAGTGTACTGTGGCGAAAGGCGTTAGAGCCTCATCGTCAGCGAATACTTGACGGAGGAGAAAGAAAGAAAAAACTGTGGCGAAATGCACGCCTTGACCTTGTCTTAATGTGCTTGTTGATTGTTTTTGTGTGAGGGGACCGTTTGGCCCCCTGGTGACCGTTTGGCCCCCGGGACCGTTTGGCCCCCGGGGCCGGCCTGTTAGCTATAAATACGGCTGCTTAAGACGTTCGGGAGAGGAGAAGGAGCTGTTGTTAGGACGTAGTGCATTCCGTCAGAGTTCTTAGTTCAGTCAGTTCAGTCGTTCTTAAGTGCGTTGATGCATTGATGTAATGCCGTTTAGTTGAGTTATTGTCAATCGTACATCAGTTACATTTCGAGTTATGAATACAAGTGATTTAATGGACTTGACTCTTGTCGTCTTCTTCATCTAATCGACGTTCGGTGGTCGCTAGCATCGCTAAGACCTCTGCCAGACCGGAGAGGCCGATCCTGGCCGACATTAAAGCCTGGGGATTTCTGAAGCGCTATCCTGGTAAGATAAGAGAGAAATCCGCCCGACGACAGTGGGGTTGATCCTGCCCTCACGAGAAGAGACAGCCCAAGTTCTCTACAGTGATACAGCAGAAGTGCGGGGGTAAAGCCTACCTCCCGTGAGAGCCTCGACGATCGCCACAGTACGAGTGGTTGAATTTTCTTTGTCATGCTGCTTTCACCTTCTTTCGCTCGTGAAATGACTAGTTCAATTTTTGTTAACTGGCACAAGCAACGACGCAAGGATTGTTAATGTGAACAGCTTCTCTCAAAGTTATTGGACTATAAGGAAGATAGGAAATCAACGATGCACCTCATTAATGAGGTCTTGAAGGTACCATGCGAGGACAAGGACATAAAGAGGGTCTTTAGATTAGGAAAACCGGCAGGAAGAGAAAAAAAAGACCTCTGCTTATAGAATTTAGGGATGGTACAACGAAAAACAAAGTTCTTGAGAATCTGTCAAGGCTCTGGAATGCAGATAAGTAAGTAAGTAAGTAAGCCATTTATTGACACAGCATCAAATACCATAAGATCACAGTAATCAGTACAAATTCAAGAAAACAATTTCAGTAGATGAATGCACATATCAAAAGGTCAATCCAAAAGGGTCACATGGACCCGCTGCGGCTGGATCGACCTTTTTCTGGATAATATTTGGCAGTAGTAACAGTGCAAAAAACAAAATGCATTGTGTGGTAACAGTGCAAAAAACAAAAAGCATTGTGTGATAGCAGATGAACAACTGAAGCAGATATCGGTGACACATGACATGATAGAAAGTGAGAGAGAACAATGAAGGGAGCTGGTCAAGGAATGCAGAGAGAAGCAAAACAAGGAAGAGTCGGAGGAATGGAAGTACCGGGTGAGAGGTTTACCGGGAGATATGAGGATTGTGAAGCTGAGGAAATATTAGACAAAGAAAACTAACACAAGGAGGAATCAACAGCACAAAGTGGAGGTAACAACCTAAACATTCTGACGGCTTTCTACATAAATACAAGAAGCATAGTGAATATAGACAAAAGGACTGAACTCTATGGTCATGTGACCTGGCGGTCGCGTAAACTTGGCGAATGCCTGACTAAATTTATCTTTTTTGCCGGGTCGGTGGTTTAATTTCACCTTTCGCAGTTTAGATATTACTTGAATACAAAAACAACGTTTAGAAAATGGCGAAGGCAGAGAAATTAGCAGCACAACTGGTGAAGGCTCTGCGTGAAAAGTCAGTACTGGAGGCCATCGGATCGATAGTAGAGGAAAAACTAGCTCCGGTCATGGCAGCACTACAAAAAACCAGTGAAGAAAATATACAACTATCGAAGAAATTCAAGGAGGCTGAATTAAAATTAAATGAACTGGATAGTTTCATAAGAGCGGACAACCTAATAATTCATGGAATACCTGAAAGATCCTCGGAGGTTGCAGGAGCTACTGCCGAGGATGGAACTACGGACTTCAAACGCAAGGAAAACAGCCAGGAGACAGAAATGGCTGTATTGGAACTGTTTATCAAAGAAATGAACCTCTCTATCTCATCTGCTGACATTGCGAATACCTATCGTCTACGCACATTTTCCATGGATAAGGTTTCTCCCCCTATCCTGGTGCGCTTCGTGGCAAGAAAGACTAGAGATGTAGTCTATAATTCAAGGCGAACACTTCGCCACTCCAAGACAAAGGCTTTCATTAATGAAGACCTACCAAAAGCAACTGCCCATCTCTTCAAACAAGCAAGGGACTTGAAAAAAGAAAAATCTATAGCGAACACTTGGACCTCAGGAGGGGTTGTCTTCATTTGGCGTTCAATGGATTCCGACTCGAAACCAGTTCGTATAAGGTCTATGGCCGATCTACCTACATCATAATTGAAGTTATTTAAATGAACCTATGACGCAGTGGTATTGTGACGAACTAAAAATTGTTCGTCTGCTATACACTAAATGAATTAAGTCTGCCGGATAAGTACTAAGAAAATCTAAAATTAATATTCATGACTTGCCAACGTGTGGAATGTTCTAGAAGGTGGTCATGTGATTAAAAGGGCTTACCGGATTGGCTACAGAAATGGGGTGATCCGAGACGCGGCAAATAGGGCGTCTCTGATTGGCTCACGCAGAAAGTCAGCGCGAAAGAGACCGCAAAGACGCAGTGGGACGCCAGAATTTGTGTAGATTAGTTGTTTGTTAGAGTGAAGTGAGAAATTCGAACTTTGAGCAGTAATTTTCTACCAAAGGTTTTTTTTTAAACTGTATTAATCGATTAAAAAGAGAAGTAATACAGAATTAAGTAGAAGGATTGATGAAATGTAACCTTTCGAAATTTGATGAGAAGACTCGTTGATTGAACTACATCAAATTATTTTATATGACAATGGACCACGTTAACAGAAGTTCCAACCGACAGACGTCTTGTCCTCTCGGGCTGGTGTGATCTTATTACCTATCAGCAAAGGGGAAGTATAATAAAATTATACTTTGTATTATATAATTGCAAGCTCGATATCTGGACATAAAGAACTAATTAATAACTCCGCTTGACATCATAAAATTTTAAACTTAGCGTACTTAGTGGTGAAAGATCAGAAGGTGATTTACCTTAGAGCGAAATGCTATATAAGGATTACTCCATTTTGTTTGTCTAGTGATAAATGATAGACATTAGTTAAGACTGAACATTCATGTAACCAGTACACCGTGAATCGGTAGTTATTGTAAGCAATTCGTTCTGTAAAAAACTAACCACGTTTATTAAAAACTCAATGCAGAATCTATCTAGTAATATGAATAGCCCTTCTCGGTCTGATCGACCGGAATCCCCTAACCAATCATCGCTTATAGAGCGCCAGGGTAGGCTGGAAGGGCTATACCAAAGTTCAGCGGAGCGACAGGATCGCATCGAAGAGGTCCTGCTACAACTGAATGAACGGCATGAGTCGATGGAGAGCTTGCTCCAACAGCTTCTCCAACATTCTCAAATGGTCCCGGCGAGACTCCAGGTGGAACTTGAGGGAGGCGGGAGTGAGACCCGAGGATTGCGAATGGATATATCAGTCAATGACAGGGGTTCGAACCCAGACGAGTACAGGGGTACTGTCGCCCCAGCCCGGGAAGCCGTGGACATACAGGCCGCCACCTCCCTCCTGGATCTAGCCCAATCGGGGCGCCCCTTCCTTCCTTCCATGGGATCAGCCCAGGAGTCACCGTCTCTTTTACCATCTAAATACCATACGATCCTGGATTCGAACAATCTCTCCACGCATAACACCGGAAATCGGTTGGGTCCCGGTGCCGATCATCCCTTGGGCTTGGAGGGGTATCTTCTAAACAGACCCCTGAATGACGGGCGTTCGCCAAGGGGTGGCGCAGGCGTCACAGTATGCTCAGGGAACTCTGGATAACCTACACTCAAACTTGAACATTGAAGACTAGCAGTCTCATGCAGTAACCGAGCTTTTGCCGGGTTTTTACTTACTCTGGGAAGTTCTCTGGACTACCTGCACTCGAATCTCAAACAATATAAAGCCAGCAGCCTCAAGCCTTAATCTGGTACTTCCAGGTTGTTTGACGTGTTCTTCAAGAAACTCTCTGGACAACCTACACTCAAGAAACTCTCTGGACAACCTACACTCGAACTTCAACCAATGAAGATCAGCAGCCTATGCATCAACTTGTTACTTCCACGCTATCTGATTTGTTCTTTGAGAAACTTTCGGGATAATCGACACTCGATTCTCAAGCAATGAAGACCAGCGGACTCTTGCATTAATCAACTGGTACTTCCAGCGTGTCTGAAGTATTCTTCGGGGAGCTCTCTGGACAACCTGCACTCGCATCTCAAGCAATGAAGACCAGCAGCCTCGTGCCTTAACCTGGTACTTCCAGGTTGTTTGTCTTGTTCTTCAGGGATCTCTCTGGACAACCTACGCGTCCACGTCCTTGGACAATGAAGAGTAGCAGCCTCCTGCTAAACTTGGTATTTCTAAATTCTGACTTATTTTTCCAGGAATTGTTTGGATAACTTGCATTTGAGGATGATCAATGAAGCCTCTTGTCCTTCAACCTGGTACTTTTGGTTTTGACTGCGTAGCTGTGCAATTGTTGAATTTGAGCCATCTTATCTCCACCAACCCGGCATATATTCTTTATCAGGGGTCTCCAAAGTACGGCCCGCGGCCACATCCGGCCCGCTAAGGCCTTTAATCCGGCCCGCGGAACTCTCCTTGAACAAACAAACTAAATTGGGAAAATTGATCATTTTAACGCCAAAATCCATGTCGCTGTTTGTAGATATCTGCGTATTTTAGTATTATCATTTGGTGACGTCATTTTTTATAGGACTCTTGTCTAGTCTACGATATGGCATCTATGCGGAAACTAAGACGTTTTTAGGAGGCCGTCGTTGTCGTTCAAGATTAGAACATTTCTCAAAAGAAGTAAATCTTTTATATTCCGGATTTTAATAAATGTCATCAATGTCGAATCAAGCAAGAAAAAGAAAAATTGACTTTGAGTGTAGGGGTTTCAAGGAACAGTGGAATGTGGACTATTTTGTCATTAAGTCAAACGATAAGGCACTGTGCCTGATATGCAATGACATCATAGCAGTGCTTAAAGAGTACAATATTCGGAGACATTATGAATCCAAGCATTCATCGCATTACTCACAATTCACTGGACAGCTGCGCACCGAGAAATTTGACAAATTGAAGAAAAATTTGTCATCAATGCAGTTCGTTTTTACAAGAAAGGTTGCAGAGAATGAGGCAGCAACGAAAGCAAGCTTTCGTGTGGCTCACATATTGGCTAAGAAAGGTAAGCCATTTACAGATGGTGAACTTGTTAAAAAGTGTCTAAATGAGGCAGCAAAGGAAATGTGTCCAGAGAAAGTTGATGTATTCTCGGCAATAAGTCTTTCTGCAAATACTGTTGCTCGTAGGGTGGAAAAGCTTGGAAGCAATATTGTGTCACAGCTTAAAGATAAATCCAGAGAATTTGAATGCTTTTCTATCGCAATTGATGAGTCAACCGATGTGTCAGATACATCTCAACTATTGCTGTTCGTCAGAGGAATAAATGTCAATTTTGAGATTACTGAGGAACTTGCATCTATGCACAGCATGCATGGAAGAACGACGGGCCTGGATATTTTTGCAGAAGTAGAAAAGTCAGTGGCTGAGTACAACCTGGAATGAAATAAACTGAAATGCATAACAACGGACGGTGGCAGGAATATGTGTGGAACAGGAAGAGGCTTGGTCGGGCACATTAATAGAGCAGTTGAGAATTCTGGTGGATTGAAACCTTTGGCAATTCACTGTATCATTCATCAACAAGCACTGTGTGGAAAACATCTCGACCTGTCATCTGTCCTGGAGCCTGTTGTTTCCACAGTTAACTACATTCGATCTCACGGACTCAATCGCCAATTTCGTGACCTCCTGCTGGAAATGGATGCTGAGTTTCCAGACCTACCTTACCATACTTCGGTGAGATGGCTTAGCTGTGGGAAAGTTCTGGCTCGATTTTTTGAGCTTCGAACTGTGATTGAATCATTCTTAAATGAGAAGAACCGTCCACTTGTGTTGCTCAAAGACAGTGAATGGCTGTGGAAATTAGCCTTTTCAGCAGATTTAACCATGCACCTGAATGATTTTAATCTACGACTGCAGGGTGAAACTTCACTCATTTGTGACTTGTACTCAAAGGTGAAAGCTTTTCGTCAGAAGTTAACATTATTTGATACTCAGTTAGCAAGAAGCTGCTTATCTCACTTTTCACGGTGTGACAAATATAGCCAGGAAGCTGCGACTCCGTTTCCAAGGTTGTTTGCTCAAGATGTCATTTCTGTGTTGAAACAACAGTTCCAGGAACGTTTCTCCGATCTCAATGCATGCTCTTCGAAAATAAGAACCTTCGAAAATCCTTTTGACTCTGTCATTGAAGACTTACCTCCTGACTTACAGATGGAAGTTATCGATTTGCAATCCAATAACATCATGAGGGACAAATTTAAGGAAGGAAATTTGATTGAATTCTACAAATGCCTTCCATCTGACCAATATGTTTGTTTAAGGAACATTGCTTGTGAATTCATTTCAGTTTTTGGCACTACGTATTTGTGTGAGAAGACTTTTTCCAAGATGAAGTACACGAAATCCTGCTACAGATCGCAATTGTCTGATGAACATTTGAATGCCTTACTTATGATTGGAACCACTCACTTTGAACCGCAGTTGGATAGAATTATTTCAGAAATGCATCAATTTCATGCTTCGCACACTAATCAGGACTAACGAGAAACCATCTTAATTTTTATTGATATCTGCATTGAAATTCTGCACTGCATCAGACCTCAGGAATAAATAGTCTGTTTGAAGTTATTCATTCGCGGATTTTTCTTGGGAGTTTTGGCCCGAGGAGCTTTAGAAAGTCAGCAATGTGGCCCCCCCCGCCGATAAAGTTTGGAGACCCCTGTTCTTTATGATTAACTCACTTTGGTGTGGACACTCAGTTCTAACTTCTAAGTTTTTGGTTTATATTATGCACTTTGCTTTTGTTGCTTGTGACTAACTTTTACTGGGAAAGACACCCAGTCACAAGGTATTTGCAAATTTTGTGCACTTTATTTGAACAATTTCTCTCTGCTTACTGTTATGTTACTATCTTAACAAACCGTTTAACGACTGCCGACGCAAGATGTGGATTGTGTATAGAATGGATGACCTCGGGTTCGGCGACTCTGACAAAAGGTGGAATCTGATTAAGCAATCACGTGGGTGAAAGAGATGTGGGACTCCATACCAGAAGAGATGGTGTAAAAGTCATTCCTGAAATGTGGTATCTCGACAAAACTCCAAAATCTATGCACACGCCAAGCAACTGCTGACGAAAAACTTCTGCTCTGGACATGGACTGCTGGAGGGACATGTAAATACAGTATATCATACTATCTACTGTAACTATCTATCCCAAGGTCTATGGAAGGGAACAGTAAGCGACTCATATAATAATAGATATACGAAGACAGTGAAACACAGCTGAACGATTCATTCAGTAAATATAAAATGCACTTGAAGGAATTGACAAACACTACAACCAAATCACACACCTAAAAGAGAAGGTTTTTTGAAACAATTGAATTTATTAAGGTCACTTTTTATATCGCCCTTAAGATGTCTACACAGAGACGATCCCGACTACAGCGCGGACACTGAATCGGAGTTTCACGCTGAAGCGCATGAGCAATTGCGAGTGAAGGACTTGCCCAGGGTCTCTACGCGGCGGCTTGAGGTACATTCTAACCCACAACCCTCCGGCTGCAAGGCACCGAACATACCCCTACACCACCGCGCCCCACAATATGCTATTGGTCACCAAGAAAGTTTTTAAAAGGTAAAGAAATCTAGTATGGCAAACCAGTAATGAAAGCCGTAACAGGCCAATACATTTCAATACAGTCAACGACAACAGCTTTGAATAATCGCACTGATATCGTGAGGCAAGCATCACAAGGTCTTTGTATTAATGTAAATGCAAACCCAGTAACACTTGAATCTTTTTTGATGGCAACCACTGGCAGCTGCACCCACTTAAGAACAGTGAAGCACTGTGCTGTGCTTATATGGTGATGATTTTCAGTCATGCAATCCATCAGGGATTTTTGTAGATCAACCACCATCAGTATATTGGTCTGTCTGTCTTAGATTGTTCTGATGTCAGCAACCCTCCAGTCTTCAGCATTTGCTGAATATTTTGATGAGTTACAACAAGTCCCGTTAATTACAGTGGATGGCAACCTGTTCCAAGTAGAGGAGAATTACTTGGAGGATCTGCCAAAATATGGTGTCAAAGAGAAGGTAAGTAGGAGACTACATTGTGTTTTCTTTGATAAAAATGGCTGAGTAGAACTGCTGAAATTCGAGAAACTGAGAAAGGTTATTCTGAAAGCCACAGTTACATCTTTCAAATCACGATGATCTAATGATCTTGAAAGTCAGTGCATTTGACTTTCTTAATGCTTTCAAGGCATAATAATTTTTAATATGTTTGAGATGCAGACTAGATATTTTTGGAAAAGCCTTTCATTAGATATCAAAACTGCAATTTTCTTTAAAAATTTAAAGTGTATGTCTAGTATATTTTTCACACTGTATGCAGACTGTCTCTATATGTATCAAAACTTCATTAACATATGTATCTTTATATGTATCAAAACTTCATTAACATCGAACGAATGCACAAAGCAAACCATCATGTTCCACTATCAATGTTCTTACTTTTGAAAAGTAAGAATGCTCTATGACGGTAAGATGCAATAGACTTTCCACTGATTGTCTGTTTTAGGTTGACAAATTAGTGGGCAATCTAGTAACATGATTCTGGATACCTAAAGTTCGCAATGTCACTTAATGGTCCCAAGGCTAAATCATTTTTTTATATGTTAGAGATGCAGATGAAATATTTTTGAGAAAGCTTTTCACTAGATATCAAAACTGCTATTTTTCTTAAAAAATTTAAAGTGTATGTCTAGTATATTTTTCACAGTGTATGCAGACTGTCTCCATATGTGATAATTTCGAATCATGTGATATCGTCCAAGGCTATCACTCGCATATCATTATTACTAAGGAACTGGACATTGCTACTAGGCTTCGCACGGCTTATTTCTACCTTTAAAAGTAAAAGTTATTTCTGTAAATGAAACTGGAATAAAGGTGGCATCAATTCTTAACAAGCTAAAATACTTTCATGCTGTCAATAATAAGATATCATGCAAGACATGTTTGAAGGTGCCTGTGCTTACAACATGTGCTTGTTTAGTTGAGAATTAATAAGAAGACGGTTTTTCACTTTGGGTGTATTAAATTCGTGTTTGCAAGGTGTGCAGTACATCTACCATGAAATAAGCAACAAGCCTCCAGTTTTGAGCAGTCCTTATTGTGAAATTATACCATTGGATGCAAGTGAAGCTATATATCATCAGTGCCAGTAGAAGAGATTAAACTGTCAGAAATAGCAGCTGCTGAATATCTGGAAATGAGGTACTTTGTATTCCTGAGGTAACTACCAAAGGTAGACACCATTCACTTATTCATTATCCTCAATTAATGACAGAATTTCGTCCATTGTCTTGCTTATGGTGCATGACGTTTGAATCCAAACATCAACGTTATAAACGACTTATGCATATAAATGGTAATTTTAAACATGTTCCAAAATCTGTTGCCATACACCATCACGTCCATCAGCATGATATGGTTTACCACATGATTAGAAGTGGGAATTTAGATGAAAAAGCTGTTGTTGGTCATGGTTCTTCTATTATTCTGGCTGATTTGTGGAATGGCAAGGAAATAGATGAAGCCATGGGTTCTACTGGCTTGCATTTTGAATTGTATCATGGTAATAGGGTGTCAATTAAATAGGGTGTCGATTAAATGCACAAAAGACAAGCATGGGTGTAATTCACTGACCATATATGATTCAGAATCTGAAATACTCCAGTTTGCGCAAGAGGAAGATATATTTGTAAGAGAGCAAGGAGTGCTTCTTTATTTCATTTGTGCAAAGTCTGAAACTGTATTATTTGATTCCCATGATCATTCTTCAAGAGTAAAGCATATATGGCCAAAAAGTACACTGGTGTTAACCACTATAGTCTGCCATACTAATAAAAGTATCACCGATTCATCACAACTAGAATTTGCAGCTCTTCACAGATTAGTGAATGCAAGGGCAGAAAACTATGTTCCAGTTGCTCTTCATAATTTGCAACAATCAGAACCTAATGATGAAATCGAGTTCCTTATCACATTGAAACATATAATTTGAAATACCAGTCCTGGGGTGACAAACTTCTTTGATCATATACCGTGATTTGAAATACATTTAATGGTAAAGAAATATTGCTAGACTGTCATTATATTCTTGTAGACACCAAACCTCAAACTAGTTTCAATGGTATACAAATATTTCTTATATAAATTGCACCAGATTGAAGGACTGCACCGTAGAAATTTATGTATCGATTTTAAAAAATGAACAAAATTTAAATTTCATGGCATGTAAATATGTCATGCAAACGAATTTACTTTGATAGGATCACTGACCAAGCAGAACTTTCAGATCTTCTAAATACCTCATTTTCTGATGATTCATATCTGCACTCTACCAATATTAGTTCAATCTCGTGTGCTTCTGCAGTTTACAGTTCTCTTAATCTTGATATCTCGGGCCAACTGGGAGAAACGATTGAAGAAATGCCTAACTCTCCCACACTGTCCGACCATGATGGCTTATCAAATCTGGACATCACTCTTCATTACCGTCTAAAGGGGAACTACATTCACAACTGTGGCTTACTAAAAGAAGGGAAAGGACAATTGGTTGTGACATATCGGCCACACAGAAATAAGACCGTTGACATATCGGCCACACAGAAATAAGACCGCTGGAAATGTGTTTGTAGCTTCTACCACATTACAGCCCTTGTGAGTTTTGCCTTGGTTATTATAGCAGAAGAGAGCTTTACCGCCATCGGTGTAAAGTGGGTAAGAAAGAACGCAAAGGACGAGTGGCCGACAGAGGGATGATGTTACTTCCTGCTCCTAACGGCATCAGGCCGGAAGTGTAGTCTGATAAGTGGAATGCTTGACAGAGATGTGAAAAAGGCCACCACACATGACGCAGTTATCAATAAGCTTGTAGCAAGTGTTAATGAGGCACGAAAAAGAGAAGAAGGAGCTTGTAAGAGCTCAACTCCGGGAAATTAGAAAACGTCTTGTCCAAATACGCAAAGTGAGTGGAATGATGAATGTCACTGTTCAAGACTGTCTTAAACCTGCAATGTTTCAGACAGTCATTACTGGTGTTCGAGACATGGCAGGTTTTGACGATAAGACCCTGACATATGCAAGACCTTCTGTGGCCATAAGGTTGGCCACACAATTCGAAAATGTAGCCAAATCTTGAAAGGCCAGGCCATTAAGACTGGTGATAAAGAACTGGCAGAAGAGGCTAGAGAGTTCGATGAGCTGTGCGGAATAGAATGGGCGGAAGAAATATCGTTTCGGGTGAGAAAAGAATTATACGACCGCAAAAGAAATTCCTCGAAGCACCTGCCCTTAACTGCTGATACCACGAAATGGTTGCTTTCTTGAAAGGCGAAATCCTTTCACATACGGAAAAACTTACCAGCTCAAACGAAGACGTCTGCAGTACCTGGAGGCACTTAGCGGAGCTTACTCTGGCCTATCTAATAATATTTAACAGAAGAAGACAGGGCGAAGTATCAAAGATCAGACTGGATGAGTTCCAGAAAGCGAAATCTGGAAGTTCCAGTATCGATGTCTAGAGTTGTCTATCGGAAATAGAGAGGCAGCTCTGCAGATTGTTTTACAACTGTTTACTTTGGTTTGCTTTCAGAAACAGCCTTTCCAAAACATTCTTTCAATGAACAGGAACATGTGGTCTTTGAAAATTCTATGTATGAATCTGATAATTCGTCTGTTGAAACAGAAACGGTTCCAGAAGTACCGCCAACTTAATTAACAGGGGCATAGAGGTATCGGACGTAACGTATTTTGGGAAATTTCTATCTAAGTCCTCTATAGGCAAAAGAGATGTAATTTATGTTATCTGCTCCCAGGAACTAATAAATTATTTGGCAAGCCCAAATTGTAATTGGTTTTTAAGTAGTTTGTATAGCGCCACTGGGGATAAATGAATCGCAAGTGTTCTAATAACAGTGGAAAGGCACATTTCCAGTAATTATTTAACGGATTTTTAACTCAGAATTTGTCTTTGTTTAACCTTTGGTGTAAAAGCTCTGTCTATAAACAGATTTAACAGACTCCAAGACAACATATCGTGGTCTGATCTACGTTGGAATGACTTTCCAGCCATGGCCTGCGGGGAATAAAACTCTGTCCAGCTTGCCTTTCCTGTGTCGAAGTTTTGTGGTAGCCTATCGCTAACTTTTATTCGTCTGAAGTTCCAGTGTCCTAGTTTAGCTTGCCTTTCGTGTGTCGAAGTTTTGTGGTAGCCTATTGCTAACTTTTATTCGTCTGAAGTTCCAGTGTCTTAGTTTAGCTTACCTTTCGTGTGTCGAAGTTTTGTGGTAGCCTATCGCTAACTTTATTCTGATTGCCTTTCACGTGTTGAAGTTTTGTGGTAGCTTATTGCTAATTTTTATTTGTCTGAAGTTGCAGTCTCTCTGTCCAGCCTGCCTTTCCTGTGTCGAAGTTTTGTGGTATCGTAAATTTTTATTCGTCTGAAGCTGCATTGTCTCTGTCCCGCTTGCCTTTCGTGTGTCGAAGTTTTGTGGCTGTTATTAAAGGTAGGCATATCGCTAACTTTTTTTATTCGTCTAAAATTATGTATACAATACTTAGAACACTTCTTTCCTTGCAGTTGCCTGCATGACATGCTTGTAAGGATTTTAATTTTAAATTAAGTTAGTTTACTTGGAGGCTTTTGGGATGTGGGTCTGGAGAGGGATGGAGGGGAGCTGGACTGGGTGTGGCGAGTGGCGGGGTGCTGCAGGTGGTTGATGGGGCAGTCGCTGGTGGCAGCAGTGGGGGGGGGTACGGGGGCTGGTGGGGCGCATGTTGGGAGGGGACTCCCTTCTGGGAGAGGTCGTGGAGGGGAGAGGAGGACCGGGGCGGATGATGCCGGTGCGGATGATGCTGGGGTGGATGGACGGCGGATGCAGTGAGTGGGGAGAGGGGGCACAGCAGAGAAGAGTGGCGTCCCCCCCCCCGTCGCGGACATCTATCTAGCTACTTGGAATGTCGCATGCTTCCAAAATAGAGTAGATTAAAGTAGATTACTGGCTGATGTCTGGTGATCACTGCACGAGACTCAGTGATCCCGTCCTTAACAAAAAGGAACCGGAACGCCGACTTCAGGCGCCGTGTTAATATAGCTCAGGGGTGGGCAAACATTTTCTACGGAGGGCCACATTGAAAACTTTATTGTTGTCGGGGGCCGCATATCTATTTGTCTACTTACTCTACTACTCTACTTCAATTACAATTTACAACGTATGAAACTATGAATTAATGATAATAACCATGTAGTTGTCACACTGTTTTACACATGCACATAACCGTCATAACGTTTTAAAATACGAACTGAAACAGTTTCTAATTTGGTAGTAAGATTTTACTATTCATAATTATTTCCACAAAAGTTTATTGTTACCTATCTGTCCTATCATAATAATTATGAAAATGAATGAGCTTAATTTACATACAATCTGACCACAAGTAAAATTGAATTAATGAGAAGTATGTAACTGTTCACAATTCTTGATAATGTTCTTGAACTGTGGAACCAGTTTACTGGTTGTGATTCGCATGACTGCATTCAAATTGCAGTCAGTTATCATGGACCTGTTCTTAGACTTGTTTATTTTCAGACAAGAAAAAGCTTGTTCACAGATGTATGTGGACCCAAAGAGTGACAAAAGTTTGGCAGCAAAGTTTCTTAGGTGTGGAAATGCTGCTGCTGGCAAAGATCCATAAAACTCCATCAGAAGAACTGACCTGAACTTTGGTGTTGTCTTTTTTAATTGTACTCCTTAAAGACGCTCACACACTCACGGCACAGCAAACAGACTGCTTTGCTCCCAACGTTCGCGAAACAGAACCTAGCAGTCCATTCGTCATTAAAAGCCCGACATTCATCCTCAACCTTTCTTTTCTTGGCAGCACTCATGGTTAACTCAACGTTTATTCGCTTTCAAATTACGAAAACTAAACTTCACCTTTCAAGATGTAAATAAAAACCACTTCCGGTTGAGCTGAAAAGCGCAAGAGCAGTTTCGAATAGGGATGTTAACGCAGTTTCGAACAATCAATACTCCATACTCAATAGGGGTGTGAACGATTAATGACTAATCGATTTTGGAGCCATAAAAACATATCTAATATCCCTAGATTGGAATCAAATACTCGGAATAAAATTTTAAAATATAGCGAAAATTGTAATCGAACAAAATTAACTTCGACGCAGGATCGCAATATGTACTGCCCACGGGCCGCATAATATACTCTGGCGGGCCGCATGCGGCCCGCGGGCCGTAGTTTGCCCACCCCTGGTCTATCACAAGTAACGGCAAAACGACGAGAAAAACGGTCGAATCAACCAGCCACCATGACACCCCAAGGTACTTTATACCAGTGATGGGCACAGTTTTTTTTTCGAGGGCCACATTTTTTTCGGGGGGAATGGGCGCGGGCCGCAAAGGAATGTTCCAATAGGAAATTGAAACTTATCTATAGTTAACAAAGTCATTCTGCACACAGGTTCAATAAAGTGTGTACAGTCACAATAGTTTGAATAGTGACTGAATCTATTCAATCGGCAATGTACTGAATGTTGTCGTAACGCGGTGAGTAGCTGTTAATACTTGTTCGTAGCTGACATATCAAGTGGTCTTGAGTAAGTCTATTTCGCAATTTGTTCTTGACAACATTCATCTGTGAGAACAACTGTTCGCAGCAGTAAGTACTCCCAACCACACATAGCAGCTTGTTAGCAGCAGTCTTAAGTGTTGGATATGAGTACTGATTAACAGTCTGCCAAAATTCCGCTGGATTCACTATTGCATGAGATCGGGCAAGTTCATCGTCACTTTGAATCTCCAATATTTCTAACTAATTAATGCATGATAAACGTCTTGTCCACGTGTTGTCGACAACAATGGCTCCAAATTCAGAAACTCGTCCTTTGTGCAGCCGTCTGAAAAAACCATTCTTATGAATACTGCTAGCTGTGCAATATCGGTAATGTCACAAGATTCATCAAGACATAAGCTGTAAAATTGGCACCTTGTTATGTCTTCTTTCAGTTGAGCTTCTATGTCCACATTTATTTCATCAGCTCTGCGTGTTATGCAGCGCCTGCTAAGAGAAACTGCGTTGAATTCAGCACGAACTCTATCTTGTATTTTCTTATCGTCACTGAACAAAGTAGACGTAACTTCAGAAAAACATTCCTTAAGAACATCAACGTCCGAAAAAGGCTTCTTATGTTTACACAATGTCCATGCAACTTTCAGCGACGCAACATATGCCTTCTTCTGTACAGTCTGTGCTTTACTGAAAATTGTCTGCTGTCGACTGAGCTCACTTTTGAGGAAATCAACGCGCTTCTGCCGCTCGGTAGACTTCGCAGGATATTTCCTATTGTACTCAACATGTCTGGACTCGTAATGGCGCTTAACGTTGTATTCCTTGTTCACTGTTATCGATTCCTTGCAGATTAAACATATACTACCGGAGCCTTGTAATGTTGTGTTTGGTGTAACGAAATAATCTAACAACCATGCGTCGTGAAATAATCTGTTTTCTGACGACAATTTACGTTTTTTGTTAATAGACGCCATGATTTATCCGAAAGAATAAAAATCTTTCAAGAATGATCTAATTTACTGCTTCCCTAGGCGGCGCTAATTTCACTGCAGCTAAGGATTAATAAGTAAGCAAAGTCAACACATGATGTCAATATTATGCTAGACGTCGACGATCAACTGAAAAAATTACGTTTCCTGCATAAAACTTTATTTGAAAATTTAAGTTGTCTTAGGATTCTCGGCGGGCCGCACATTTAAGTTGTCTTAGGATTCTCGACGGGCCGCACAAAAGGAGTCCGAGGGCCGCATGCGGCCCGCGGGCCGCACTTTGCCCATCACTGATATAGCTAAATTATTTACTTAGAACTTAGTCCTTCCCGTGCAGGTCTGCACATTGGGCAACACAACTCCACTCGTCTCTGCTCATCGCCAGCTGCTCCGCCTCCTCCCACGACATTTCCAGATAGCTAAATAGTGGATGAATATAATGAAAAATGTTCCTAAAATTAACCGGAACGCCATTTCGGAGTGTTCTGGTCCCAACCGCTCCTGGCCAGACTAGTTTGGAGTGACATTACTGTTCTTTAACTGTTGAACTGTTGTTACCTGAGGTGTTATTCAGTGTTTTGCCATATAATAATGTATTGTAGTTTCTTAGTGGATCATTGCATTAAAAAGCTGTGACAACTTGATGAGTGTAGCATTTTAAATTACATCTCTTCTGAAAATTGCTTTTGATGTTATGGGTTCAATCAGTACAATTGTACAATGATTAACTTCTTATTAGGCAAAGCATCTGATTTTTTATTTGTTAAGAACTTTTTGTGCCATTATAGGAACCGTAGAAGCATGAAGTCTGCCAGTCACTTACAAGGAAGTCCAACTTAAATGAGCTGCATTCTTTACAAACTCTCATGACAGAAAAGGAAAATCAACGTCAACTGATATCATGTTCGACAGCGGCTAGTACAGCTCTGTAACTTTGAGGAACCTTGCCCCATAATAAATTCTTATATTGGCCACAGCATTGCATGCAACAGTGAAGATATATTTTTTCTGGTCTGTGTCATTCTTGTCCTGCAGGGTTTGCCAGACCCTTTTTGATTGACGTTAATGACATCTCCATCAATTTCTGTGTTTTGTAGCTGTAAAACTGTATCGATATGACATTGACAGATCAACAAGTGCCAAATCGATTCAATGCTATTAGGGGTAAGTTGTATCACTAATATTTATTGGTGAACAACAATTGGAATCGTCTGAGTTACTTAATTGAATGCTTTTTAATTTGTTGGCACTGTGTGCATTAATAGGTGTAACATTTTGCTGCATATTGTGTTGTCACCTTTGTAAGTATATTTCACGGATAACCTTCTGAGTAGGCTTTTCGAAGAGGCGCTACATGTACATACATTTCCTGAATGAACAAATAAGACTTTGATATTGTTTTGACCAGCCTTGTTTTATATAGTCATGTACACGCCCCACAAATTCACCAGTCACAGTATAGATCTTGACGTCATAAAACGTTTATGTGAACTGAAATGTGGTAAACATGCTGGTTTTGATGGCATAGAACCCAAACAACTGTTATATGCACACCTAATGGCAAAATCTTGTGGTCTTTGAAAATTCTCTGTATGAATCTGATAATTTTTTCTGTTGAAACAGAAACGGTTCCAGAAGTACCACCAAAAGTAAGTGGCTTACATATTTTACATACCGTGTTTAACGCTTTCAAGAGGTGCTTAATCGATACTCTAATGCTAACAAAATAAACTAAGGCATAATTATCTACTCAACTAGACACTTTATTAACGACTGTTTACTTTGGTTTGCCTCCAGAAACAGCCTTTCAGAAACATTCTTTCAATGAACACGAACTTGTGGTCTTTGAAAATTCTATGTATGAATCTGATTAATTCGTCTGTTGAAACAGAAACGGTTCTGGAGACGATAAAGAAAGAAGACGATGATGACGATAATAAAGACGATATAATCATTATGTATGTCTGTTGACTATTTTCGTAATACCACATTGCATTTGACTAAATTGTTATTGTGTCCTGGGAATTTCTTTTCACACATTGGCCTGACTAACTCTTTGAACCCGTGATACTGCTATAGCGGGATAACCAGAAAATTGTAATCCCCAGTTTCCCGCAATAGCGGGATGAGCGCATAAACTTATATCCTGAGGTACCACAATAGCGGTATATGCTGCCTTACCCTAGAAATGAATGCTTCTTCCAAGGCCTTTCGTGTGTCCAAAGACCTTATACACTGTACTTCTGTTCCAAGACATGCGGACACAATTTATGTTTTTTAGCGTAAACGTGGCGATGGCATCTTATCTTAAAAAACATCTTTATAAAGCGGCAGAATCCATTACAGGAGGAAGGTAATTTAAACATTAAACCAGAGACGTTGTTTACTTTAAACCAACACTTGGAAATGATTTCTAACCGTGTCATTCAAGGTTTGGTTACGGTAACTTCTGCTATGAATGATTTAGAAGGGAGAATGAGTCAGCATCTATTCTCTTTGCCAAAAATATTTGGATACTAAGCTGGAAGGATTTGAACAGAGACAAGCAGGTCTAGAGGAAAGGTGGAATCGAAGAGTTTATTCTAACCTTGAATCAGTTGTCCCGATACCGATTAGGAAGGAGACAACACGGAATAGTGCGAGTGGAGAAGAAAGGATCCAACCAACGTTCCCAGAACCGACGAGGTCCCGGTTTGAGACAAAATTACGCTCCGCGTCCAAACAGTTATACAACAGTTATAATTAAAAGATATCTTTTCTATACCATCGTGCTTTTTCGACACCGGTTTGATGGGGTGAATTAATTTTACGTGGGCAACACATTACCATTGGAAAAACGAAATGGGGTGAATTCACTGAAAAGTACCGAAGAATGTCACCTCCAATGTTCCCAAACACATACACACAAAGGATTGAAAAACAATCCTTCCAAACATATGAGAATGGTCACCGCAACAAAGCAGACATTTCCAAAGCAGACACACAAAAACCAAGTTTTGGGGTCCAATGGGAATCACCCTTAATCAGACTTAGAGCAATGTCAGAGCCCAAGAATTTGACAAGAACAGTAGGGACAAAGCAATGCACGAACCTTGAATTAGCCGGAATTCATTCTATCGAAAGTATTTTTCTTTTAAAAATAGGACTAAAGTTTGGAAAAAGGAAACATCAGTTAAAACTACATGTAGCCTATATATATATCACAAATATTTACTGTGACCTAGGGTATATCACAAATTTTGTGCATTTTGTTACATTGTATTGCGATTTCTGTATGGTATTTTTACCACATGTGTTTGCGTCGAACACGATTTTGCACACTACAGTCGTAGAAGCATCTGTAGACTATAAAAGCTGCATATACGATACATTGGACGAATCGATGTAAACGATGCTTTATAATGTCCTACTATTGTTCAATTGCAGTACATGATGGCGTGCAAAACATAAAACTGTGATCACAAGGAAAAGACTGAGTGAGGTCTATATAGTTTAATGCCAGTGCGACTGTAGACATGCTAAGAAATTAATGATTTCTGTATTGTAAAACTGACATAGTAAGCCATCAAAAGGCAAATTAATATTTTAACTACATGTAATGTCGCTGATGGTAATTTACAGTAGTAGGCCTATACATGTAGCTACCTGTACTTTATTGTGTAGTTTGAGAACTCGCGTTAGCGTGAAAATTCATTATAGCTTAAACTATTTGCAACATGGCTGGTTTAACTCGTTTCTCTGTGGATGAAGGACGTCTTATTATTCGACTAAATCTGGCTGGGGAAAAGTGTAGTTCGATAGCCACCAAGATAAACAGTCACCGAACTGATTCGAATTATTGTACTTCTGGTGGTGTTCATAAACACACTGGAAGATACAAGACGCCAAAAATCCAAAACGATGGAGCAAAACGTGATTGGACACCGAAGCGCTAGCCTATATGGACAGGTTAATAGATGAAGACAGAGAAATCAGCGCAGTAGACCTTCAGCGTCGATAAGAGGCGAAAACTCGGATGAACCTTCGCAAAAACTAAGTACGCCCAGATGGTGCGAATCGTGAACAAGGAGAAGCGCCTAGTGTTTTGCAATGACATCCTCTCTCGGGGCGACACTTTCGATGACGTCATCTTTACGGACGAATGCAAAGTTCGCTGCCAGCGCTTTCTCTCCAAGCAGTTCCGGCGCAAGGGAGAGCCGATGTCGGCGTGGCTGAGACCTGTACCAAAGCATCCTTTTTCGGTGAGCATAAAAATTATATGTACAGTTCGCTGCCAGCTAAGAAGAAAGTTAGATTCTCCCTCCCATAAGGGACGGCACCGCATCTGTTCTTGTCAGACATAATTACGGAGTTGCTTTTAAGTTTAAAGGGCTCTCCACTCAAAATGTTGGATACTGGCCATACACTTTTCATTTTGTGTTGCCCTCATTTGACAAAATACAGAATAAGGAAGATTGGTGTACACAACCTCTCTACACAGACTTGTGTAAAGAATTTCCGTTTTTAATTGAGATAGCGATGAATTTTACTAACCGCACGTTTCATCAATTTCATCATTCTCTCCAAGCTGTTAATGACCTCTTGCCCAATTCTCCAGTGTCACCAGATTTGACAAAGCGCAAGAGATCATTATTTCCTTTTATTGGGAAACTGTCGAGTTCACTTTTTGGGACTGTTTCAGAAGATGACCTCAATGTAGTAGCTTCTCATGTTCAATCCATTACCAAATCTCTCATTCGCGTCGAGAATGGGTTCCGCCGTCAACGTCGGCGGCGCAATATGGACAAGCATGCTCGCCGCCTAACAACACTAATGAGCGATCTTCAGGGCGGTCGCAAAGATATTGCCGAATTCTTACGTGGCGTTGGTCATGCTTTTGGAAGTGATAGGGTTGACCAGAGTCAGCATGAGGACATGGTGATGGATGATGGTGCGCCGGATGAGGAGGCCGCGGATGCACATGTTGCATTGGAAGAGGTTGAGAGAAACTCAAGGACTCCGCGCCGTCGCCGTCGTCTTGCGTCGGTGACGGCCGACCGCTCCCCTGCAGAACGTCGACGTCTGCGAGATTTGCCAGTCCGCAGAGCGACAGCAGCTACCGGCTCTCTCGCTGCAACCAATGCGTCGACCACGGTGGCCCCAGCATCAACCTCGTCTCCCGTCGCACTTCGGGCACGGTGTCCGGTATGCCTGGAATCTGAGGCCGACACTGTTCTCAACCCGTGCGGTCACTGTGCCTGCGTCGCTTGCGTCAATCGGCTGATGGCTGTGACACGTGGCACAAACCACGTCTGCCCTGTGTGTCGTAGTGTTTATCGTGACATATGTAAGCTCCACTTTGCTGCCTAAATATAAATGCACAATTACTTTAAACCGGCTGAAACTGATTAATCGGTTTACCATCGAACATTATAACATTACAGGCCGATTTTTGTATGTTTTGAAATAGTTGGTGAATCAGGACATTTATAACGCTAATGGCGCTTTATATTTTTTGTGTTCTAACACTACGGATGAAATATTTTGAGTTTGTTATGCAACATCTTCATGAGTTTCTGCCTTTTGATTTTCTGCCTTTTGACTTTTCTGTCTTATTATTTTTCTGCCTTTTGATTTTCTGCCTTTTGATTTTCTGCCTTTTGATTTACTGCCTTATGCAGTGCTCCCGGATGCATGCACAGGCCAGAGACGAGCGAACCGAAGATCGGAAGAAGGACTTTGTGAAAATGGCTACGGGCATCGACGACTCCTCGAGAACAGTTCGGGCTCAATTCAGCGATTGCGTGGCAGCGGATTTCAAGTGGATTTTCGGGCGCACGTAGTCTTCTTACATCCCTGTTCCGGATCCTGTAGACGCTGCCGCCGACATAG
This sequence comes from Aporrectodea caliginosa, assembly GCA_020284085.1. Classification (NCBI taxonomy): domain Eukaryota; kingdom Metazoa; phylum Annelida; class Clitellata; order Crassiclitellata; family Lumbricidae; genus Aporrectodea; species Aporrectodea caliginosa. Next base: position 236,617 of record JACEVL010000785.1, read on the forward strand.
CGGAAGAGACCGCTTCCGACGCCCACAGCGCTGCTGCCGCTGGACTTTGCTGAAGCTGCTCTTCGTCACGTGAACCGTTTCGTGCAGCGTGTTTAAGACACGAACCGCGTGCCAGCCTATGACGACGAAAGGTTCCTCATACATAGTACATCCGGTTCCTGCTGAGGAAGAACCGGAAGGTAATGTTTCTCCTGGATTGGTACGAAAGAGTGAGTGCATACAGATGAAGACTCGTCATGATTATCAGGAACTTAGAGGCGATTTATCTCTGCGACTTAGAGCGGATTTGAACCCCAAGGTGGCGGTTGGCGCCATAGGCGCTTGGATGAGTGTCTCTGTGTTTGGTTTGGTTTTGGGGTGAAGTGTCACTAAGAAATGAGCTTTCCTGCCCATCGCTTCATCTAAGGTCCCATGGCAACACATCGATCCTTCCGCCTCAGAGTTCAACATATTTGAATAACAAAATTTATATTCTCTTTGACAGAAACTGTTTTGGATTTTCAACATGTCATATCCAGACAACTGCTCAAAAGTTTCAAATTTGTTTAATATAAAATATATAAAATCCAAGAGAGTAAGAAAATCCCCCCAACGGTTCGTGAACTTGGCAGCTACTACACTAAAAAGATGTGAGCCACAGTGACACTAAGTTAAATGCATTTATTTCGTTTTAAACTTTTGTACCTTCTATCCACTGAGTTCAACATATTTGAATAACAAAATTTATATTCTCTTTGACATAAACTGTTTTGGATTTTCAACATGTCATATCCAGACAACTGCTCAAAAGTTTCAAATTTGTTTAATATAAAATATATAAAATCCAAGAGAGTAAGAAAATCCCCCCAACGGTTCATGAACTTGGCAGCTACTTCACTAAATATATGTGAGCCACCGTGACACTAAGTTAAAAGCATTTATTTTGTCTTAAACTTTTGTACCTTCTATCCACTGAGTTCAATATATTTGAATAACAAAATTTATATTCTCTTTGACAGAAACTGTTTTGGATTTTCAACATGTCATATCCAGACAACTGCTCAAAAGTTTAAAAAAAATTTTAATATAAAATATATAAAATCCAAGAGAGTAAGAAAATCCCCCCAACGGTTCGTGAACTTGGCAGCTACTTCACTAAATATATGTGAGCCACAGTGACACTAAGTTAAATGCATTTATTTCATCTTAAACTTTTGTACCTTCTATCCACTGAGTTCAATATATTTGAATAACAAAATTTATATTCTCTTTGACAGAAACTGTTTTGGATTTTCAACATGTCATATCCAGACAACTGCTCAAAAGTTTCAAATTTGTTTAATATAAAATATATAAAATCCAAGAGAGTAAGAAAATCCCCCCAACGGTTCGTGAACTTGGCAGCTACTTCACTAAATATATGTGAGCCACAGTGACACTAAGTTAAATGCATTTATTTCGTCTTAAACTTTTGTACCTTCTATCCACTGAGTTCAATATATTTGAATAACAAAATTTATATTCTCTTTGACAGAAACTGTTTTGGATTTTCAACATGTCATATCCAGACAACTGCTCAAAAGTTTAAAAAAAATTTTAATATAAAATATATAAAATCCAAGAGAGTAAGAAAATCCCCCCAACGGTTCGTGAACTTGGCAGCTACTTCACTAAATATATGTGAGCCACAGTGACACTAAGTTAAATGCATTTATTTCGTCTTAAACTTTTGTACCTTCTATCCACTGAGTTCAATATATTTGAATAACAAAATTTATATTCTCTTTGACAGAAACTGTTTTGGATTTTCAACATGTCATATCCAGACAACTGCTCAAAAGTTTATTTCATCTTAAAACCTTCTATCCACTGAGTTCAATATATTTGAATAACAAAATTTAATATAAAATATATAAAATCCAAGAGAGTAAGAAAATCCCCCCAACGGTTCGTGAAGTTGGCAGCTACTTCACTAAATATATGTGAGCCACAGTGACACTAAGTTAAATGCATTTATTTCATCTTAAACTTTTGTACCTTCTATCCACTGAGTTCAATATATTTGAATAACAAAATTTATATTCTCTTTGACAGAAACTGTTTTGGATTTTCAACATGTCATATCCAGACAACTGCTCAAAAGTTTAAAAAAAATTTTAATATAAAATATATAAAATCCAAGAGAGTAAGAAAATCCCCCCAACGGTTCGTGAACTTGGCAGCTACTTCACTAAATATATGTGAGCCACAGTGACACTAAGTTAAATGCATTTATTTCGTCTTAAACTTTTGTACCTTCTATCCACAGTTCAACATATTTGAATAACAAAATTTATATTCTCTTTGACAGAAACTGTTTTGGATTTTCAACATGTCATATCCAGACAACTGCTCAAAAGTTTAAAAAAAATTTAATATAAAATATATAAAATCCAAGAGAGTAAGAAAATCCCCCCAACGGTTCGTGAAGTTGGCAGCTACTTCACTAAATATATGTGAGCCACAGTGACACTAAGTTAAATGCATTTATTTCATCTTAAACTTTTGTACCTTCTATCCACTGAGTTCAATATATTTGAATAACAAAATTTATATTCTCTTTGACAGAAACTGTTTTGGATTTTCAACATGTCATATCCAGACAACTGCTCAAAAGTTTAAAAAAAATTTTAATATAAAATATATAAAATCCAAGAGAGTAAGAAAATCCCCCCAACGGTTCGTGAACTTGGCAGCTACTTCACTAAATATATGTGAGCCACAGTGACACTAAGTTAAATGCATTTATTTTGTCTTAAACTTTTGTACCTTCTATCCACTGAGTTCAATATATTTGAATAACAAAATTTATATTCTCTTTGACAGAAACTGTTTTGGATTTTCAACATGTCATATCCAGACAACTGCTCAAAAGTTTCAAATTTTTTTAATATAAAATATATAAAATCCAAGAGAGTAAGAAAATTCCCCAACAGTTCGTGAACTTGGCAGCTACCTCACTAAATATATGTGAGCCACTGTGACACTAAGTGAAATACATTTATTTCATTTTAAACTTTTGCACCTTTTATGTGTACTATTTTATACTGGACAACACAGATGACTGAGGACAGTGTCAAAATAATTGCATCGTGCTTGTGGTTTTTGAATTGCTATGCAATTCAGATGTATGCTTTAACTGGCTGAGGACAATGGAGAACATTTTTTATTCTTAACCATAGACGTCAAATGTCTGGCGTCCGGAACTGATGGTGACATGCTTTAAAACAATGCCAAAATAACTGCACTGTGTTTGTGGTGCATAGAACATCAGTTTAGTGGATACTCTTACCATACAACACTGAGGTTGTCAAAAACACTGAACAATATGTTGCTGCAAAGGCAAACACCTACCAAGATCCTACATCACATAGAAATTTGAGAGGGCTTTGGTGGAAGAAATTGTAACATTTTGTCCAAAACTGCTGAAAAAGCACACTGATTCCATACAGTAGTATCATAGATGCTCAAACGGGATCTTGTTTTGAGCAAGTTGGAGGAGAAATAGCTATGGCAGGTTTTCAGTCTCTTGCAAAAACAAAGCAAGAGTTAAAAACTTTAATTGGAAAGACTCCATTTACGATTCTATCATTGAATCAAATAGTACCACAAAGAAGAGAAAGCTCAAATATGGTAGCCTTAACTCTCAACACAAGGGACTTCTTTACTGATGATGAATCACATGAGTCTCAATGACTAGAGCTTGCAAGCATCCTTTCATGGACTCGTCGAGCAAGGACAGCATGCGTGGACACCAGAACAGATTGAAATACCACATATATACTCTAGACAAAGACCCTAATGTAAATATGCCAGTTACTGAACTAGTTAAGCAGTGGCCATTCCTCTTCCATGAATTGGAATTCGAATTCACTTTCAGCTTTTGACGAGTATAAAGATCAATGATTGCCTGGAAGAATCTGGGAAAGTTGAGAAGCTGTTGTTATTGAAGGCCAGTAATGAGCAGAAATACAAGCCAATATTCAAGGCAAATTTTGAATTAAAAATGAACTGAATTTGAATCACCAAGAAAAGTATTAAACTATGTATGCATAATTGCTATGGGATAATTTTCACACTGGCAAACAATAATCGCTTGTTGAAGCTGTTTACGGTTGGATTGCCAAAATTACTAGCTGAAAGCACCGCACCTACTGCTGTCTAAAGGATTTTCACAGTGAAGGTCTTCCCACCCATCCTACAGTGTCAAAATGGTGAAGCATTTCTTCTGAAACTGTACAGTCATCCAATTCAATCAGCCATTCTGACATGCAATCAAAATGTGGAACATTGCATGGTGCATCATAAAATAATCATGAAAGGAATTGAATCTTCTGCTGGTGTGAATTAGACATTTTGAAAATGGTGGTACAATATTTGGAAAAATTCCGTTTTGCCTATTGCTTCTAAGAATGAGATATCTAGAAAGGGAATTAGAAGAGCCTTTTACGAAGTCAACTCTAAAGTTGGCACTGGATATTGCAAACAGTTCTGCAACAAGACTGACATTGGAGTGGAATCTGTTGTTGATTTCTTGGAGGTCTTGCCACCTATCAAAGCAAGAAGTCTGCAGCAGAATTAGAGTTGTCATGGCTTGGAATTTACATCGTCATAACTTTTTACATAATTAAAAAGTACAAATTTTATTCTCAAGTTTGTTCCAAATGTAAACAAGTTCCTTATGAGTTGAGAGAGATAGGACAATTATATGGAATCATTGGCCAGTGTTCTCTTGGTCCATCAAGTTTCTTAGAGGGTCATTACTGACATAATCAATTGTGATATGTGATGAACATGATACCCAATTTTAACTGCAGTCAGTATTGTAAAGAACAAAGAAAACATGTTGTTACGTAACACATCCATATAACAGAGTAAAGAAGAGGTAAAGGAATATATGTGACGTAACCAGTCAAAGGAAATAGGTGCCCAGTGGGGAATTTAAGGTAACAGGAGAACCACTCCTTCATGTTGTGTTAAGATTTGTGAAGCTTGACTCTTCATTGATACACGCAGTGGGCATCAAAATGGCTGAGTGCATTAAACATTTAAACTTCATAAATCAATACCCGAAGTTATGGTAATTTCATGAATGTTGACTTTTTCAGAGTGCCACTAAGGTGTACATGTGCGCAAAAAGAATTTTAGAGAACAACAGAGTTTGTAAAAATGCCACTAGACAAACGATAAAAGATATTGTTACTTATCTGGAAGAAAGTACTAAGCTGGTGCTTCTGTAGGTGATGATTCTGAATCTTTAGCTTTATTACACAAGTTTAATGGGTGGAAGAGTCCATTCAATGGCATAGACAGTCATAAGTTACAATCATACATGATAAGCAAGAACATTCTTGTGCGACATTCTTTTAAGAAACGGTGGGATTCAAGTCACAACATCTCAGGAAAGTGCTTACAAACTCAGATTGAAAACATTTGTTTACTAGCATCCTTATTGCTGGTACGTTGACTATGATAATGCAACAGAGACAGAGTTTGGATTTAATTTTTGAAAGTCAGACATCTCACCCCGGTAGAAATTTGTATGAAGACTGGTATGATGGTAAGAATGGACAGAAAATGCAGAACTATGCAAAACAACAATTCCTGAAAGCATACACATTTTTGCAGCACAACTTTGATGAACTAGAAACAATAATCTTCTTGGAACCAAAACAGGCATACACAACGTTGGAGCATTTTAGTTTGTTATGAGAAATTTCACACCTGCCACAAACTCATCACTGTATAACATTCATCTTCTAGCCCTTGCAATTTTGCAAATGCACACGATTTGAAGACTTACACTTGCAATCCAGTTCTAGAAGTTATTTTACAAGAGCTACAGATGCTGTGTAATGTTGGTTTGCAATCTACAACAGTGCTTTCTATGTTTGGCTACATACAGTTTCCCCAGGTCAGATCCATGTATAGTGATATGCCAATGTCTTAAATCTGGTAAAGGGTGACATCACTAAGAAACGGTTGAATTTGTTAATTTATTCTGTGTTTTGAACACACATGCAGTGTTCTTCGGGAATCATATTATCTGGCTGGACTGGTTTCAACACAAAACTTGTGTCCATTATTTCGAACGTGTCTAAAATGGGATACCCACCAATAATCGATGCTAGTCCAACAAAATGAGGAAACACACACCAAAAATGTCGAAAACATGTGGATGAGAGCCAAAAGGAAATTGCGACGTCAATTTGGCACATCTCGGGTTATCTTCCCTTCGTATTTACATGAGTTCATGTACAGGAACAGGTTCAAAGGACAAGACATGTTTCTCTGTTTCTGTCGAACAATGTGGATAGCTAATTGGTGATAGCTAACCACTATGAAAGTGTTTTTAAGAAGTAGTTAGGCCTAAATATTCCTGACATTGTCCATCAAGTTTTCCCTTCCATTTTTTCAAAGAACCAATGCAATAAAATTTGGGGACCTAAACTGGAGGATTACCCTCTGAAGAGCAATCGTGCTTTATTCTCTCGGTTGTACATAGAGATGGAGATTTAGAAACAATTTACCAATACGAAAACCAGCCATTGCCGCCATCCCTTGCTGATGCCAGCAGAAAATACGTCATAGAACAAATTCAGATATCATTGCTGGTTTGCAAGAAGGAATTACCATCCCAAACGATCCACCAACAACAACTACAACCGTTTTCGATGGTGCAGTCATTGTACAAATGATAAATACATTAATAGAGTGCAGTTTAGATTCTTTTGGTGCATGTGTTCTGAATAATTCGCAGAGATTTACTCGAGTTGATGTTGTATTTGATGAGTATCAAGTGGACAGTCTCAAACACATGACAAGAGAACTACGTGGATGTGGTGTTCGACAATGTGAGAATAGAGGAGAATAAGCGTGAGCTGTTTGTTACTCTACCAACTGGTGGAAAAAGCTTCTGCACCTTCTGTGGATTTTTTGCAACAGTTACTGAAAGTGTACTAAGTTCTGTTTCAACTGACACGACATGGTTAATTCTATAAATGCATGAAGCAGATTGTTTGTGTATTAGGCCGATACAAGAATAATGGTTCACTGCAAAGATGCTGTTTTGAAAGAACATACTTCAATTACGATAAGAACAGAACTTTGATTATGATGTCGTCCCCATAGCCGTATCTAGGCATGATATCAAAGTAGAGGAGCTTTGGATTGCTTTCGGAACCGGAAAGAAGTTCAGGTATATACCAATACAAGAGATTGTTAATACTGTCATACGGCTAATATAAATATAAAAAATATAATATAAATATATAAAGATGAGTTGGAAGGGTTTCTGACGGTGATGCTAATCACCTTACTTGTAGTCTTTTGTGCATGAGGAGGTTCCTAGCCACAGCCTAGAAACACTCTCATTGAATACATGAGTCAGGTCTGCATATCATGAATTTCTGACAGGTAACCAGCTAGCCTAAGAGGATGGACCTTAAACAGGATTGGTTCATTTTCAATGTTGCTGGTTATCCTCTTGGTATAATTGCCAGGCAATTCTTGGAACGGTGACATGTACGGTGACATGTACGAGTTGGCTTGTTCGGGGTGGTTCTTGTAGGGTAATCACGGGTTGAAGATCTTTTGGTCCGACTGTAGTGATGGCTGCAAGAAGGAATATGATATGCGATATGATAGAGGCCGTGGTCACCCCGGATCTTTCATTGATATTGGGACCCCAGTGATGGAAAAGAACCCTGATTCGCTGGAGGAAACCAAAGTCCGCATTAACATGTCCTGTCACCTTACACTCGTGTGCATCCATGGCACGGAGCCCGGGTAGTGGCGAGGACCTAGGTTACCCCGAGGTTGACATTGGTGCAGGCACTGTCACTAGTTAGGGCACTATCTTAATGCATAGACCGGATCCGGGTGAGGAGCTGGCCAACCCCTTTCCCGCAGCTTCAATAGATTAATTAAATGGCGCCTATGCTCCGTTATCCTTGCAGCGGCAAAGACCTCCTGAAGTAGTGCTAGAAGAACAAAAAGGGAGTACCCAAAAGAATAAGTGGACTTGGTCTGTTGCTCGTGACTAATTTCTTGACTGCGAAGTTTTGTTTCGCCTTTTTACGTGTTTAAGTCATAGATTTATCTAACGCTTCTTGTATGATTATATTAGTCATGGTTATATTGGTTCTTTCCATACGAAAGGAGCTTAATTTGTGGCCTGTTGCTCATCAGTGCATGGTTGACTGATGCTTTATGGACCGTCATTCTTTTATCTTCTTTCTATTGGCTTCTCTTAACTGCCACTCTTGCTTATTCGAACTTTTAATCGGCTCTTCCTCTTAGTGGATTCTCACTGAGCATTCAGTGGCTGCCCACTAATAGCTTTTAACTGTCTGCACGATGTTTCTACTGCGACTATCTGATTCGCCCAGCCTTCACTGACCCCTGCCAGTCTTCTATTCTCTGTCTGTTGCTACATTGGTGTTTGTGGACTTCAGTCTGTTGTCAGGTTAGTGTTTTTGTTCTATCTTTTATTCACTTGCTTGTATCAGTCATGGCCAATCAGTCATCCAATAACCTCCAGTTATCAATATATGTTGGAATGGTTAGAAGCGTTGCCCGTTTCTCCGCTTTCGGAGCCTATTAGGATGCCGGGTCTGCGTAGGGGTCGTGGACGCACGGTATCTTTCCCAGGCCTTGCGTCGCCTACACCCGTCGCCGAGTTCAAAATGAGGGTCTTCCACCTCCAAGCATTCCTATCCCCGCTGGATGAGCCACACACCGCACTGGCCATTCCTCCCCTATGCTTAGTGCTGTGGGTCGTCGGCAAATTTCTTGTTCCACTCTGGTTGCTTCCACGAGATAGGGCCTACAATACGCCTGAATTTAGAAATACTCTATATGACAACTAAACTGGAACCACAACCACCCATTGTCACTGCTGGGCTGGACAAAGACCGACAGTGGTACCTGCACAAAAAATTAGACCATGTGTTGCAGACCCATGGCAGGATGTGATGTGCCCACTTCCTAGAGGGCAGGAGCCCATTTCAGTTGAGGACGAAGAAAACCCTCAACCTCCACTGCCTGAATCGACAATAACCTTCCTGTCATCGTCACAAGGAAGGCCAATCGAGGAAAAGAAGAGGACGTTCGGCTGCCTAAACTGAAAAGTAGCTCTCTGCCGAGAAGACTGGTGGCAGTGCTCGAGTACGTCCAGCAAAAGTACAGGCTGTCTGTGTTGACGATTATCATAGCCTGCAATCTGTTGGAGACATCGACAGTGTTGATGGCAAGGCTCATTGAGGGACAGGTCTTGGAAGAGGTCATGGAAGAATAGGTCGTAGTCGAGCATTGAGTTTTGTCTCCTGCTATTACACACATACATACATACTCCATTCTAGTAATCCAAGCATACTTACATACATGCGTACATCAACATGCATCCATACGTACTTGCAAACATATATACATTTATACTTCATACAGGGAGGTCTACTAAAATGAATCAACAACTGGCTAAGTGAGAGGAGACAGCGAGTAAGGATAAAGGGCAGTAGCTCAAGCTGGATTAATGTCACAAGTGGAGTACCTCAGGGATCTGTGTTGGGACCGTTGCTGTTTGTAATATATATCAATGATATAGACGAAGGCGTTGTTTCAAAGATCTCTAAGTTTGCAGACGACACAACAAAATGCGCAAAAGTTAACAACGATGAAGAAGCCATGATATTAAGGGAGGACTTAGAAAGATTGTACAGTGGTCAGAAGAGTGGAACATGCTTCTCAACATGGATAAATGTGCAGTTATGCATGTGGTAGGAAAGAACAGAGGTTTAGAATATGAAATGGGAGACAGGAAATTAAGAACAACGGAAGAGGAGAAAGATCTGGGAGTCAAAATACATCAAAGCGCAAAACCATCCAGGCAATGCAGAGAAGCAGCGACCAAAGCAAATAAGGTGCTGTGACAAATAAGAAGGACGGTGATCAGCAGTGAAAACAGCATCTTCCTGAACCTATTAAAAAACTCTGGTCAGACCTCACTAGTCTAACATGATAACAGTCTCGCAACGACTACACATCCGCTGTAGTTTCTCATTATGGCAGCTGTCATTAGCTTTAGGGGATGATGGATTCGTTTGCATTGCAGTTGGCAGCACCAGGTAATAGTTTACGTATCTAGGCAGTCTTCTAGCGTTACCCTCAGACCAGATGTTTCTCGTGTCTCTGAAACATTATATCACCACTTTCTTTCTTTTGCCTGAAGGTTGATTATTGTGTTCTCGTGCAGTTTTTAACCTGTCATTCTGGGATATATCATAGGCTCTTGATTCCATGGACAGTCCAAGGAAGTATGCATTATCGTAAGCTTTCTTCACTTCCGCGAGCCCGTGTTCAAGTTAGTGATTTGGACCATATGTGCATGCATTGATTCTCTTGACTAACAACTTATCCTGTGTCATGTCCAGATCTTGTGAGGGTCATTGTGGATGAGCTGTTTGTGACATATGTCACGAAACCAAGGATATCGTACATGGAGCGGAAGACTGATCAAACCCTGTGTGCGATTCCAGGACCAATACTGACAATAGACAAACTGTTACGCTTTTAACTTTAAGGGGAGGTGTGACATATGACGTCATATAGTGGACTCTAGACATATAGCTAGTTTGATGACGCCTGCTGGACGATAAACACCACTCGCGATAGTTCATAATATTTCTAGCTGAATATTATTAAAGCACTTAATAATACGATATACAATTGTTAGTGTTAAAATGTTGCCAAAACCACTAAAAAAACATACCAATGCCATTGCAGAGAAAATTGTCAATGCGAACACTGGATTCTGTGTGATCAAGTGGATGGAGAAGTTCTCATGGGATATTTTCAGTCTCTTGCCGAACAACTTAAAGCTAGAGCCTACCTGGCTGACGAATGGATTCGCACGTCATTACATCGTTTCAGTCTATGCAGGGATTCACACAGTTGCCTATTTCCATTGCTTATTTCCATCTGTTAACGATAAATGTCTGCCAACGTTTCAGAAACGCGGACGCCACTGTGGATCCTCGTGGCACCGCCACACCCCGTTCCACGCCCTCCGACGACGAAGGCTCAACCGCCACCGCCGCTGCAGCCGACACAAGACTGCCAGGCTCGAACTTCTTCGGCAAAAGATTCATCTTTTCCTACCAAGACGACGACGTACAGCAGCCTTCGTTCCAAGATTTTCCTCCTATCGCCTACAGGTGCCACTGCCAGGCGGGTGTGGCTGATTTAAGGATAGTCAAACTAGTTTAAGGAGTGGCTGTTTTTGTATTGTGAGAGTAGAGGCGTTTTCCGATTCAGTTGTTGTCCGGACATTGAAGACTACTGATCTAGAACTTTTCTGTTATATGCTGTTTGCGAATGTCTAGAATGTTGCGAGTTGCGACCAATAGTTGTGTTACTGAACATTGTGAAATTGTCAGCCATACAAGTTGTTGCGAAGATACTACACGGGAATTGTCATGTAAGGAACACCCCTCCTTACAACACGTCTTCACACAATCTAAGTTGGGTGGACACGTTCTCTTTGCCGACATCTAGGTTATCAAGAAGACTTGTTGGTGCAAGGCAGATGGCTAGATCCTGCTTCACATCGACATCTTGTGAGGGTCATTGTGGATGAGGTGTTAAAATGTTGCCCCAAACCACTGAAAAACATACCAATGCCATTGCAAAGAAAATTGTCAATGCGCATACTGGATCTCTATGTGATCAAGTGGATGGAGAAGTACTCACGAAGGATTTTCAGTCTCTTGCCAAACAACTTAAAGCTAGAGTTGAAAACGTCAATTGCAAAAAACTCCGCAAGTGATTCATTAACCCTCATGCGACCAACTGGGGTCCTGGGGGACCCCAGTGCTGCATAGGCTTGTGCTACTTTTGGGCTATGAGATATTTTTTTACGGCATTTTATGAATTTGTCACCTGGTTATCGCTCACTGTTTACGTCTAGTGAAATCCGGATTTGCTCTTACGGTTATTTTTTAAATAAATAAAATCCAGTGGGGTCCCGGAGGACCCCAGCTTTAGCAGTGCATTTTAGAGAACTTAACGGTACTGTTTGAACATTTATTATGACAGCGAGAATTGGTCTGGCGCGATACAGTGCAAAAGAAGCACTACGAATAATTCTTGACGAGAGTGACGACAGCACAGATAATGACAATGACTCAGTTTCAGAGAATGATGATCATGTATCTGAGTACTCTGAACATAGCGATGTGGAAAGTGCAGATGACGAAGTCGACATAGGTGCGCAATGCCTACCTGCTCCAGCCAACAGTGGTCAAAACAGTAGGCCTATTTCAGTTGGAACAAGAGGTCGTGGTCGTGGTCTGCGTGGTAGAGGAGTAGGAAGACAGCAAGGTGTTGCAGTTCAAGCAAAATCGGCTTCAGGTCATCTGATGACTGGCAAAAACGGCTTTCTTTGGGAAACACAGCCACCGGCATCAGGCCGTCGGCGTGTTCAAGATATCATTCGAACACCTGCTGGTGTAACTGCCACATCACGGTGTGATACAATTTTTGATACGTACCAGCTTTTCTTGACCCCGGAAATTATTGACGGAATTGTTCTTCAGACGAACAGGGAGGCAAGGAGACGAATACGTGACTGGAATGAACAAAATCCTGAAAATCAACGCGCTGAATGGAAACCTGTCAATGACAAGGAAATGATTGCGTTCATTGGACTCTGCATACTGGCAGGTGTCTACAGAGGAAATCATGAGCCACAGTCAAGCTTGTGGTCTGAGCGTGAAGGCAGGCCAGTTTTTGTTGCAACCATGTCTAGGACACGATTTCGCTGCATCATGAAGTACATGAGATTCGACGACAAGGCAACGCGTGATGAAAGGTTGAAACACGACAAACTGGCCGCTTTCCGTGACATATGGACAATGTGTACTGCTCAACTGCCAAAGTTTTTTGTTCCTGGTCCTGATCTGTGCGTAGATGAGCAGCTTGTGGCTTACCGTGGCAGATGCAACTTCAGGCAGTACATACCATCCAAACCTGCAAAATACGGTATCAAAATATGGTGGTGCTGCGACGCTGTCACTTCATATCCACTTACTGCGGACATATATCTGGGCAGACAGGAGGAACTCAGCGTGAGACAGGACAAGGCGCAAGAGTAGTGAAACAATTGGTATCGCCATGGCGGCACAGTGGCAGGAACGTGGTGGCAGATAACTTTTTCATCTGTTGATCTTGCAGAGCAGCTACTTGCAGATCGAATGACATATGTTGGTACAATTCGTAGCAACAAACCTCAAGTTCCAGAGGCAATGAAGGCCAGGCGTGGGCGCCAGGAATTGAGCTCTTTGTTTGGATTTCATGACCAACTTACTCTTGTATCGTTTGTTCCTAAACCAAGCAAAGCTGTGTTAGCTATATCCACGCTGCACCACGATGCCACCACTGATGCTCAGATGAGCAACAAGCCAGAAATAATCCTCCATTACAATGGAACCAAAAGCGGTGTTGACAATATGGATCACCTGGCTACAATGCACACCACAAGAAGAAAGATTAACCGTTGGCCCATGGTGCTTTTTCTCAACATCCTTGACATCGCTGGAATTGCTTCTTACATTCTGTGGGTGGGCAACAACCCAGACTGGCAGACTTTGAATGCCACACGTCGACGACGTCTGTTTCTGACAGACCTTGGGTATGCCATGGTAACACCTCACATGAAACAACGAGCAATGACTCCTACAATTCAAGCACCAATCAGAGCTGCGATGAAGAACTGTGGTGTAGAAGCTCAACCCCGTCAACCACACTCAGCTTCAATCTCCAAAGGCTCAAAGGCCAAGGCCAAGCGTCGGCGATGCTCATTGTGTCAACGCGGTAATGACAAGAAGGCAGCACGTGAATGTACTCTATGCAACCGGCCAGTGTGTGGTGAACACAGTCAGCAGCAAGCTGTTTGTGATAGCTGCTATTAAAACTATTCAGTACAACTCATGACAATGTTTATTTCAGCAATTAGTTAGGTCATCTTGTCCAGTCTTGACACTCAGTAAAACACTAATTTTATCTTATCAGACTATTAGATGGTAAGCAATACCCAGGTAAACAATGACAAGTTAGAACTTTAACTTGTAGCAAAATAAAGTGACGTTTCAACAAGAGCAGAATGCATAAACGTGTGAGTGACAATTGGGGTCCCCCGGGACCCCAGTTGGTCATATTAAGGAGTAAAATATGTTGGTCGCATGAGGGTTAATTGAATCAGATTGCGAAAACAGATCCACACGAAAGCGTAAGCTTGAATTTGGTTTTGTTAACTCGCAACCCACCGACATGCCTGATGAGAAATCAGAAGATTCACTTTGAATGAGACAAGTCTTGCTTCAGAAAATCTCTGATCAAGGAGACCTTGCGTTGATGCAAGAAGATATCGAAAGTCATATGAAGTTTACGTATATCCTGGAAAGGAAGGATATAATAATTCAGTCACTGACTAGACCATGGATGCGAATCTCAGCACCAAGCTGTTTTTTTTTTCACAAGCAGGCTATATAATGGGGCATTACGATTTCGTTTTGGCAGGTTCTGGGTGTGCTGGTCTGCGCAACAACAAGTACACATGCATGAAAAGACAGCCAGTTTTCAGCCACACAGGTTAATCGATATACCTACTGACTGGCAAAGCCTGCAGAAGTACAGGTCAAGGCCTAGTTGTAAGTCAATATTCAAGCATTCTTCTAGACCCCACACATTATATGCACCCACTGTATATGATCCCTTTCCAACATCGCCATCTTCAGCTTCAGGAAGATATATCTCATCAAATTAGCCTCCAGCACACATTCTGGTACTCATGCATCACATCATGGTTTGCAGTATGTCAAATTTCAAGCAGCTAAACCTTAAGCCAAATCAAGCTGTGGTATACACTATTCATTTCGGATAGTTAACAATTACAATTCTCTGCAGGTCTCGTTTGAATTGGCGATGCGGCTAATGGATAAAACTGTCATGACACATATATGTAGGTGTCAATATCAATAATAAACAGACCCTTGTGGAGGTAAGATCAATCAATGTTCATCAGTCTTACACTACAGATCTTATTTTGCAGTCAAAGTTTTTCTATGTTATTGTGGAGGTCCGGTGCTCTGGTGGTATGGTGGGTGGTTGTTCCGTGGGATTACTTCAAATTTTTCTGTTGTGTACTTTACTTGTAATTGGCCTCTGCTCTGCCATTGGCTGCCGTTTCTGTGACGTTGCCGTCCGGCTATTACGCCGGCGTAGGCTGCTAAGTGGGCTACCAGGCAGGTCAGAAGCGCGTGGAGGTGCACATCGGCAAGCAGTGGCCTTCAGAAGATTAAGTGATGACCACCATTATGCAGTCGGCCATCATGAAGGTGACAGGTAAAATTACTTGCAAGCTCAAAGTGCCCAAAGTCTTATCAAGGAAAGTATAGTTGACCGTCATATGCCAGGCACTAGAAGAACAAGCACATGCTTTAGTAGACCTGGCTGAACCCTCAAAGTTGCTACAGGCAGAATCCATTAACCTGCTTAAGGCTCACCGAATTATCACCAGACACAAAAACCACAAGCTGTGGTTTTAGTGTCACAATTGTCTGAGGATGGAGAGCGGTATTTACTGGCCTGTAAGGATATGACTGATGACACATCAATGAAGTTCCCACCATGCAAAGCTCTGCAAAAACAGATAAAGAACTAGACAAAAACCAGTTCAATCAAGCTTTTATTGGATTCTGCACAACTTATGTCTGTCTGAGAGGACCACAAGAGTCAGCATCATGAAATATTCTTTGGCCTTGCTTTGTGCATTAGTTTATTTATCCATCAAATTTATTAATGCTCTATGAGATGACTGGTGTTTTTTGTTTCACTCTGTTCAATGTGAAACTATCTATATTCTCATCCACCAGGGAACATGATTATAAATAAATACCAGTCTGAGCCTTTGTTTAAGCTATTTTTTTTAACCCAATAACTTTTTCCAAGGGTTAGCGTTGATTTCCGTCTTGAGAAATGCCAAAGGCTGCTAATACCCTGATATACTGCAAAAATTCTTTACCACCTCAAAATTGTGTCGAGGTCTCCTATTTTAACTGTGCCCTACAAACATTGAATATATCTGGCATGCTGCTAATCCAGCAATGCCAAGCTTATCAACATGTTGTTCTGGTGCATGCCTTATCACCATATGCTTAAACATGAGTTCCAGTCAACAAGCATTTTTACGGTCACTGGCAACAGAGACGCAATTGCAGGTGTTGTCTGCAAGAAAACTGGCTGAAACACTGCACTGTCTACAAAGAATTAGGAACCGTAGAGACATAACTAGACGGAACATGAGAGCGCCGACAATGGAGAAGGCTACCCTTTGGGCTATATAGATGAAGACGTACAGTTGTACACCGTCTCACAGAAGCCATAACACAGCGGAAGATGTATGGGTGAAGGTAATGTTAAGTAAAGCATTCTGATTTCCAAAGATGATAAGAACATCATTTCCATTAGCGAACTCACTCACAATGTATTAACATGGGAGACTTGTGTAGCATCACAGATGTTAGTTAGTGTAATGGTAATCTGTTTTGCTATGCATCGTTTTTCCAATGAAGCCACCTAAGTATGTAACAAATACTTCTAATAATTTACCATTAGGCAACACATGGGAAGGAAACGTTCAGTGTTTCGATGTACAAGTGGATATGATTCTAGAAAGGAAACTGTGGACCAACTCATCACCATACACGTTAAGACTAATTTGGGAAATCTCTGGTCATACTGAATGGTAAAGTCATACCTGTGTCAAACTACAAAGAAATTTGCCTCATATGTCTTTAATCACTCTCACAGTTGCTAAACTTTTAAGCTTCCATGAATACGGAAGGAAAGCCACATCTCATATGCCAAAAGCAAACTACAAATGGCAAGCACTATACTTCGACATAAAGTAGCTGCAGCATTAGAAGTACCACCAGTTGCTTTGTCATTAGAACCCATAAGTTTACCAGAATGCTCACTCTTTGTTGATATTGAGCCACTGGTACAAGACTTGAAACCAAAGTGTAAAGTACTACTTATCGAGTGAAGCTGAAATTGTACAAGTGTTGACTGTTGCACTAAGAAGTTGGACAATTGAAAAACTATGCAAAGAACTTTATGTTTCTGTAAGAAAGGCATACATGTTCCATATGTGATGCAGAATGAACTCTTGCAAAACCTTGCTGTAAACAGGGTAATCAACTGCCACCTGATGTACAGAAATCAGTTGTAGAATTTTATAAAAAATATGAGGTCAGCAAAATTTCTCGAAAGTTTCAGTCAAAGTATCGGGTCAGAAAAAGCAAATGCAAAAACGCTTCTCCTTTGCAATCTGGTCAACAATTTATTATCAAGACACTACAAAAAAAGCCTCACATCAGGCTCATGTATAATAATTCTCAACTTTGCAGAGAATTGTCTGTTTACTGTACAGGATGTACCTCAGGGATGATATCAATGGGATAACCGCCAAGCTACTTTGCACCCATTTTCTGTCTATTACACTGACAGTAAAGGTGTACTGCAAACAATGCTTGTGTGTTATTGGTGACCAAATGGAACATGATACCACTACAGTTCATTCATTCCAAACTTTTGTCTTTGAGGGACTTGAAAGCACTGTGTCTAAAAAAATTGAAATTATTCCAGAACTCATCAAGGTTATATACTTCAATGACAGTGCTGCTTCCCATTACAAAACTTCAAAAACTTTGCCAATCTGCGTCACCATTCCAGCTATTATGGACTGGATGCTTAATAGAACTTTTTTGGAACAAGTCACAGGAAGAACACACGTGATGGTATGCTTAGTGATGACATCATGACTCCCCATGAGTTGTTTGAGTGGTGTAGGCAGAATATCAAAAGAATAACTTTTCTTCTTTGTTCCTTCAGCTACACGTACAGTATTGGAAGAGTCAACAGTGATGACTGAACGCTTTGCATAATACAAAACTATTCCGGGAACAAGATAAAACCACCAGCTTTTGTCATTATCTCAGTGTCAACTAAAGATGGCAAGAGTATCTGGACAAGCAGACTCGACTATTATCAACACAGCTGCATATTCACGTCTACAAACAGTCACTGCACCAGTCTTGAAACCGGGCCAATATGTTTTATGTATGAGCGAATATGGTATCTTGGAACAATCATACAGTACACAGAAGAGCATGATGAAATCAAGTTTATGCACACAAGTTGGCTTGCCAAAGTTTATACCTGGCCATGCAGAGAAGACGTCTGCTGGGTCTGAAAGATGATCATTCTCTGTTCGGTGGCTCCACCAACTAGAGCTATACTATGCCCGTTATGTTATGACCATTGCCTTCATTTTGGAAGCCATTTGTATCCGAGTACATGAACTACTTCATTGATGTGCAGAAAGATTTCAACTTTTTATTATAGGATGAAGAAGTCAACATGATAAAAAATGATTATGATCTCATGTTAGGCTGTATTGTTGCAGCAAAGGAGATCATTGGGGATAATGATGAGGAAAAAAGCAAAGCTCAAAATTTCAGGTAACTAGGTTAGACTACCATAACTGTGTGTCTGCTTCAGCTTGTTGTAATCAATCAGCTGTTCAGTCATTACAAAATTTATACGCTAAGTGTGGTCCACGCAGGTATCTAAACATTTGCATTTTTACAGCTGTTTATGTCAACACAATAAGGAAAATCCATGTCATGAACTCTTCTCTGTCGAAGAACAGGTCAATTGTAGAATGGATATGGCTAGTATGACATCTAAAGAACAGGATCTCATCCTTCTTGGAAAGATTTCATGTAATATCAATACATTCGCAATGACCTGCAACACCAAACGAGCTGCAGGAACTGAAAAAGAAAGAACCCGTCAGAGAACTGTGTACATGATGGAGTCCCATGTCATTTGCTGAGACACATTCAAGTTTCTGCAAGCCATAAGCCAGGATCAGCTTATATCAATCATGAAATGCTATATAAAGAAATGGACTGCCGAGAAATAAAAAATATGGTGGAAGCGATCTGCGTAGTGTTTTGAAAACATTCAAAGAACAATAGCTTTCATAACAAATTATTCCGAGGACCATGCCTTAGTCTTGTCAGGGCATGCTCCTGGTTTCTGAAAACAATACATTAAATTGATGGAGACGAAAGTTCAAGTCTACAAAGCTTATTCATCAGCTGTCGTGAAAACAAACCAGCATGCTTTGAGTTAAACTATGTCCCAAGATTCATGGAAGAAACTTACACCAATCATTTTGACTGCCCATCCAATGACAGATTTATAACAGACTTGCCAACACCAAACACCCTTGAGAACGAAACAGCAAGAACGACATCTGTTGGATGTTCACCAGGAACGTTCTGTTTATACTGATATGGTTAATTGAACTCTGAGGATTTGCGAGGATAATCAGCTGAACTGTTTCAACTGAAACGTTCCCTGCAACTGGCTGATCTCGATGCACTACAGTTTCACAGCAAATTCATCTGCCTTGAGCCAGGACCATTGTACATACTTGCACCAAGAAAACTTGGTCTGTTTGGTGTTTGTTGTGAGGGGATTCCTAAGCAGAAAAACTATGTCATTGATGAAGCCCATATCATCTCAAAGGGGTCAAATGCTGCTGTATCATACCTGTATAACTTCTTTGCATGTTTTGGTTTGGGGAGACCAAAGCACAACTTCATTGCAACAATAGCTCGGGACAAAACAAGAATGGTTTTATACTGTGGTATTGTCCATGGAGGGTGTGCAATGGGCTCCATGGATCAATGTCGTTAAATTTTTTGATTGCCGGTCACACAAAATTTGCCCCTCAGTGCCTGATGGATGTTTTTGATCTACACGAGAAGGCATTCAAACACCATGCTGTGTTGTCACTGGGGAATTCCAGTCGGTGGTGAATGAGTGCACCTGTGTAAACCAGGTTAATTGATTGGCAAAAACGATGGCACATCTTTTGTATCAGTTGGAGAATGGCAACAGCATTTTAATCCATTTTTCAAAAATCTTCCACGAATAAAATATACCATCACTGTAAATTTGATGTTAAATATCCTGGCAAAGTATAATATTAGTTGAACGTTGTAAATTTCATTAAAATTTAGTCTTTGTTCTGTAACCCAGTGAATTACAAACATTGGACCAAGACCAGGGCAAAATATCTTACAAAACAAGTTCCATCACAAATTACACCACAGGGGCTTCCGTTGCAGTTCCAGTGGTATCTATGCAACCAGATATGAGAATATATAAAAGATTCATTGCAGGATGTTGTTTGACTTCGTCCAACACAGTCGGTCAAAGCTGCCCACGAAAGTGATACAGATGAGTACGACAAACCAGATCTGTAGGTCGAGGACCAGGTCAGTGACGTGGAAGATCATTGCTCAAGTACAGCCAAGAACTATTTTCCCCCAACACAAGAAAATAGAAATCAAGACAGTTCAAAACCAATCAGAATGCATATCTGAGCAGGTTCATATCTGCAGAAGTTCAGACATTGGGATGTCAAATAAAAGAAGCAGTAGATGCCAGTGACAATGACCTGTGGAAATTGAATATATGGCAGATGTGCATGCAGAGGGAGACTTTCTGTCTAGGGACATCAGGTATCACACAAGTTGCCACACAATGCACTAGCGACGCTATGGACAACAGCCTAAAAGACTCGGTAAGCAAGAGAGCAAGTAAGAGAAAAACACTGTGGACTTCATTTAGGCTGATATAGAATTCACTGACGAACTTCAAGATCGTATTAATCAAGGAGACAAAATCTCATGTGCTGACAGACGTGACGTCATTGTATAACAATATGATGCATGACCATGAAATTCTCAACGAGTCAGAGACGCTCAGGTCACCAACAGCAACTGAGACAGCCACCAAGCTACAACTCCAAAGCGCAGACCCACAACATCGTCAACTGGGACCACAACATCACCACAACCGGAACACACTATTCCATCGTTCCTCCCCTCTCAGATGGGATGGAAACAGGTATTCAACCCAGCCTCCACGGTGAAGAACAAGGGCCAAGAATGGCGGGGCCGCGTCAATGCCAACACCGAGAACCTCGTCATAAGCGACTCTAGCCTCAGACTGGTAGAATCTCGTGACCTTCCAGCTGGCTGGCAACTGGCCGTCCTGCCAGGAGCAAGGCTAGATCACCTTCTGGACATACTCCTAAGACTACCGTACAACAAACTCAACAACCTATACATCTCAGTGGGCATCAATCACCGCTCGGATCCCAGCAACTCTCCAAAAGCTGAACTCAGGACAGAATTGCTACCTGCTTACAGAGGAAGGCCATAGGCCAGAGGAAGGCCATAGTTGGCGTTTCCTTCAACCATGTCATAGGAGTCAACTTTTACAACATGTTCGAAACTCCGTACTGGGATGTATCATCACTCTGGAGTCAGAAGGCTATATCACTGCTCAGTAAGTGTGGTGCTGGGGTGTCTTACAACCATGTTCATACCTCCCCAAATCTATCTCTGAAAGTGTCAGAGAATATGGTGCATAAGTTCCACCAGGATTCTACACAACAACATAATTCAGCTTCAAAGGATAACACTGACAAAGAAGTGGATACCCCAGATGCAAGAGGGAATTTCATGGAACTGCCATTGATGCAGTGTCTCCAACATGTGAGCCAAGGTGAAACAGTGGTGAACGCAGTACAACTCAGCAGTAGGGTGGAGCGTAAATTTTTTTTTTTTATTTCCACAAGTGATAGGTTGAGAAACTTGACATTGGATATCAGTAGTGCTGTGAAAAATTTTAAATGATATTGGTCTTGGTTTTGATGCTCCCCAAACGATTTGAAGTTCAGGACCAATTTTTAGCGGACATGAAAATTGGTGTTTGGTCACATATTTGAAGGGGGCTACCAAAGATTCTGCAAATCTCTCAAACTTCAGAATTTGAATTTTTGAAGTCTTTTTCATGTAGTTTCTGAAAATGTATAGTTCATAATGGTAGGAGCCAAACTTTTAAAACTTCAAATCTATAAATAACGAGAGAGAAAAAGTTTCTCACTTAAATATACTTGAAGTGAGTAAAAGAATTGACCCATTAATCTGTAATGTATCATATATCTATGGTGCTTCTGCCATATCTTTGGTGCTTCTGCCATTTTATTTTTATTGAAAAGTAAATAAACGAAATCGGAGGTGAGATTATTGTCTTATTGATTTATTTTAAAGTTTCAAATAGTTTGCTTCAAGTTAAAATTTGATCCTTTAGATAAGGACATTTAACCATTCAAAGTCCATTTTCAAATTTAGATTTTTCTGAGCATATCTCAAACTATTAGTGTGCCTGTCAGTGTCTAATTGTCTAGTATATAGCGTCTAATATTATTTTCAGATTCAGCTTATTGAGTAATGATTAATCATGGCAGCAAAAATGAAGCAGCTCACGACAAGAAAAGATGTGAACTGTACAATATTTGGTTCACCAAGCCCACTTCCAGATAAAGTGCTTCCAACTTACCAAGATGTCTTAAAGTTTCATTTATTTCAACGGAATTTGATGAAGTTGAGCAGCACAAGTAAAGAACCGTTGGTGGCTGATATTTCTGAAACAGTTTGTGAAAGAATAGAAGAAATCTGGCACCGAGCATCAATTCCAATTGTATCGCGTAAACGAGTGCTGCAACTTCTATGCCGGTTTCGAGGGAAATATATGAAACTCCTGAAACCTTTCAAAGGACGACAGCAAGATGGAAAATACAAGGAGAAGCTAAGTCGTTTTAGAGAAGAAGGGAAAACCAGTTTGTTTGACATTGCGGCATGCAAGTGCAAATTCGACCTTTGCAAATGCGACAAGCTCCGTAAGGTTCCTGCTGGTGAGCAGATGTTTCTCAATGATCAGCGGAATTTGAGAATAATGTTCATTGGCAGAGTTGACATTGCTACAACAAAGAAGATAAACAGAAATCTGAAGCGAAAAAGGGCAGAAAAAGAACGAGCAGAGAGGCATATCATGTTTGCCGATATTTGTGAAGCCAACAAGCAAAACTGTGATTCTCAACCTGAATCGGATCCAGAGGCTGATGATAACATAACATTATCAGAACTGAAAGATAGGCACATCACAATATCAGAGTCAGATGATGATATTCCATTAAGCGAAGTCCGAGGCAACCATACTAGAAAATCAAATCAAACACCTGAAACAGTCTGAAACCGAAGAAAAAAGGTTGAAAGTACATCTTCCGACACTTGCAAGAGCTTGCGATCGTCACCAAGTCTCCGATAGAGCTGCTGCAGCTATCGCATCAGCAGTCTTGCAAGATTTCGGTGTAATAACACAAGAAGAAACATCAAGTGTTATCGATCGCAGCAAAGTTAGAAGAGCACGTCAAGCCAAACGGCAATCAATCCAAAAAACCGATCTCGATGGCGTTGTACGAAGTTTGTATTTTGATGGAAGAAAGGACAGCACAATAACAATGAAACATGGTTCTCGGTGGTACAAAAGGAAGGTAATGGAAGAACATTTGTCGTTGGTTGAGGAACCCGGATCTAAGTATATCGGACATGTTGCTCCCTTATCAGGAACAGCAAAAGATGCCAAACTCAGCATAATGACCTTCTTGAAAGACAGATACAAATCTTTGGATAAACTAGTAGCCATTGGTTGTGATGGAACAAATGCTAATACTGGGAGAATTGGCGGTACAATACGGTTGCTCGAGCAAGAATTAGAGAAACCGCTGCAATGGCTGGTTTGCCAGCTTCATGCAAATGAGTTGCCTTTAAGACATCTCCTGAAGTATATAGATGGGGCAACATCTGGACCACAAGCATTTTCAGGTCCATTAGGCAGGCAACTGGTATCTTGTGAAAAACTGCCCGTAGCTGTATTTCAAGCCGTTGACGGTGAATTGCCAGAATTAAATGATGTGGATCTTAGTACTGACCAGGGTTGGCAAGTTGTTGCCAGCCACCGGTTATAACCGGTTATTGCCATGGCTATAACCGTCCCGGCAACAACCTCTTGGCAACAATGGCAACAACCTCTTGGCAACAATGGCAACAACCTCTTGGCAAAACTAGAAACTATTAATTATTGTGGTAGTAAAATATGGAATCTTCACAGTTAGCTTCATTTTTTATTTCTTCTGGCTTGCTACTTTACAGAAGAGTAGATTGATTTAAATATATCATGATTTAAATCAGTCAAGTTTTTCCTAATAAAATCACCTGATTCCAATAACCAGTTTAATTTCTTCCTAATAAAAGTCATTTACAAGCATTATATAAGTAGTCAATATCGAATGGTGTAATTATGAATTAGAAATTTTGCCAAACCATTGGTTTCTATACACTAACTCATAAATTATATACTACCAGGTAAGTATATTGAAAAGGCAATGTCCCTGTTGACCAAAATATTACTATTCCAGTGCAAATGGCAGTTTATTTTGAAGTAGTTGAACTGTAGGTCAGAATTTTTTTTATCTTGATCTCATATAGTTGACTTTAACTGTATTTATACTACAGAGTAATATAGATTTACTACAGTAGTTATAATTTCTCATAAGAAACGTTTATTATGACTATGCAGTCTGTGCAATGAAATATGTTTTTCATTTGTTTTGTCTTTACTTTGGAAAAAATGGGCCACAACTGGCAATAACCGGCAACAACTGGCAATAACCGGTTATAACCGGTTATTGCCACTGTCCCGGCAATAATAGGTTGTTGCCGGTGTCACGAAATAGAGTATCCCCCATACATGCGTATCCCCCTTAGCGAAATGGAGTATTCGGTTTTGTTTGCATTTTCGGCGGTTTCAAAGTGTATTCACTGCACTGTTTGTATTTATTGTACACATAAAATATTTTAAGTTCCGTATCTTTAGTTTGTAGGTCGACCTTAATTTAATTTACTTTGTTTTTGGTGATTTTGACTGGATTGTCGCCGAGGCTATCGTGATGCGTATGACGATGGGGGATAGCATGGTTTTCCCCGGATACTCTAAACCGGTTTATTCCATCCAGGGGATAAATTCATACATCCCCCGGATAGTCTTAGGACGGATACTCTATTTCGTGATACCGGCATTAACCCATTTTAGCCCACAGTTCCACTTCTGGAACAAGGGGGATAAAATGTCACGGGTTACGTACTTTGAACTTCCCACCGGAAGTAATGGACAGGAAGTGCTTAGCAATAAACAATACATCAATTTTTGGTGAAACTTCATTGAAATTCTTTGTAATTAATCAATTACAATTTTTTTACTTTTTACATTAATTATTTCCTGTTTCCGTTGGAAATGTCCAGAAGAAGGTAATTATTATAATGTCATTACTTATTTCAAATTTTAATTTCATAACTAATTTCAACGGGAATTACTGTATAGAAATTAGTGTAATACATAGAAATTGTCTAAAAGAAATTATCCTGAGGAATTTAGTTCTTTGAACTTTATGTTCCATATGTGGAGCTGTGGGAACCAGCAGCACCATGGCTAATTGAAATTTGTATTTTTGCTTTCTGTACTCTATGCAATCAAAACGCTCAATAATTCACATACTAACTGCAAATGGAATAATAGTTATGGAAGGGGACATATGTATCAAGACTTTGTATCCTTCTATTGGCAACTGTATAACAGCAGTAACAATTATATGTCCTGTTTATGCACACTGTACAGAAAATATACGGTAAAGGAAGTGCTGGATGCACTTGACGATCACGAAGATTTCGCAAGTGCTGACATTTTTATTGATCCTCCTCGAGATGGAGTTGACAGTGAAGAAGACAGTGGAGACGAAGATGAAGGAGGTAACATGAATAACCTAAGTGGCCGTCAACTCATGAGCGCCTGCCAAGGAAGATTGCGAACAAGAAGTAATGAAATCGTTGAAATGGGAGGTGAAGATTTGGCAACTGGTGACGACGAATTTAGTGGTGATCCCGTGGAATGTGACGATGTAAGTGAAGTCGCTGATTCAGTAACAATTACTGAATCTGCTGCGAAAGCAGTCACAACCACAAAACGGAAAACGTTGATTCCACGCAAATGGGTAAAAAAAGACATCCAACCAAACTGGCCTGACTTCAACATTCCAGAAAAATCATTCACAATTCCATTGGATCCAGTGACAGCATTTGAATTTTTCTTTGACGATGACATTTGCACCTTTTTGGCCGAGATGACAACACTGTACGGAAGAGAGGTAAAGCATGACCATGCTTTTGAGACTGATGCTGAAGAAATAAGATGTTTCTTGGCCATTCTTCTGTTATCTGGGTATGTCGATGTGCCGAGATGGAGAATGTTTTGGGAGGTGGACACTGAAACGTTCAATTCCGCAGTTTCACGTGCAATGCGGCGCAACCGTTTTGACACAATCAAGCGTTACCTTCACTGTTCAGATAACAGCCATCTCCCAGATAATGACAGATTTGGCAAGATGAGATCTCTCATGACGATGCTGAATGAACGCTATCTGAACTTTGCAAATCTGAAAGAACACATCTGTGTTGATGAGAGTATGGCGCCATATTACGGTAAACATGGAGCGAAACAGTATATCCATGGTAAACCTGTGAAGTTTGGCTTCAAGTTCTGGTGTCTCTGTGACCGGTTTGGCTATCTAATTCAATTTGATCCGTACCAAGGTGCGAGCGGTCCTGCTTTTGACAAGAATATTGGTCTGGGTGCAAGTGTTGTCCTAGATTTGGTATCTGAATTGCCGAGCGTGGTTCCTTTCAAAATATTTGGTGACAGGTATTTCAGTTCACCAAAACTTCTACAACATCTTCTGGAAAGAGGTTTTGGCTATACGGGTACTGTCATGGTCAACAGAACAGAAAAATGCCCTGTCAGTCTTCCAAAAAAATCAACGAGAGGATCAATGGATTACAGAACTGACGTCAACACTGACAGTCTAGTGGTTGCATGGAATGACCACTCCCCAGTTCACATACTGAGCAATGTTTACGGAGTCAATCCAATTACATCTTGTCTTCGATGGAACAAATCTGAGAAAAGGAAAATTCCGATCGACATGCCATTTCTTGTGTCTATGTACAACACTTACATGGGCGGAGTGGATCGCATGGATCAGAACATTGGAAATTATAGAGTTGCTATGAGATCTAAGAAGTGGTGGTGGGCTGTCTTTGTGTTTTGTTTGGAAACTAGCGTCCACAATGCATGGCAATTGTATCGCGAAAGTACGGAAGGAAAAGAAATGCCATTGGATTTATTGAAGTTCCGACGAAACATTGTGTTGACCTATTTGCAGAAATACGGAGTTGAACCTACAACTTCCGGACGGCCCGCGGAATCAAGCAGTCACAAAACATTTTCAAAGAAAGTGTTACGAGGGATTCGTTTCGATAGCAAGTCACACTACCTTGTAGCAGCTTCGAAGCAAAACCGTTGTGCTAACTGCAAGAAGAATACGAAAAAGAAGTGTGCAAAGTGCAACATTAATCTCCATGAAAGTTGCTTCCCACACTTTCACAAAACCCACTAGACATGCAAGCTGTGAATTTTTTGCTGTTTAGCTTCACTAGAAACTTCATCAGAACTAAATAAGAAATTATCTTACAACAATGTTCATGTACCCTGACATTCCCACAGTTCCACTTCTGGAACAAACATATTTTGTGCAAATTTCTATGGAAAAAATATAATTAAATTTCACAGAATATTTTTCCTCTTCATTTTGTCACTAAAGCAATAGTGTAAAAGAATAAAAATGAGAAAAAAAAATTCGGGCTAAAATGGGTTAACCCAACCCTGGTACTGACCAAAGGTATCTGTACGACATGTGTCAGGCTGTGATTCTAGGTAAATGCTCATTGTTCAATGGAGTTGTCACGAAAAGATCCAGGTGCAATATCTCATGCTAGATGGCTCACAACAGCTAACCGGCTTCTTCGACTATATGTCTCAACCAAGGAACCTTCAGTGAATTTGACAACCATTGTGACTTACATCATCAAAGTATATGCTCCAATGTGGTTTGCCATAAAGATCAATTGCTCTTGCAAAGATGGTGCAAAACACGTTTTACACACCATTATGAAGTCACGTTATCTGTCACAGGAACACAAAGCCATCGTTGATCCAGTCATATCTCGTAATGCTTTCTTTGCACATCCAGAAAACATACTGTTGTGCATGGTCACGGATCACAGAAAACACATTCGTGAGCTTGGCTTGCGTCGCATATTGAAAGCAAGATCACAGAATTCTGGAGGTAAAGGTGTACGGCAATTCATTGTTCCAGACTTGAATTTCAATGCGGAAGACTACTTTGATCTGATAGACTGGCAAAAAACTGTAATTTCTGTAAAAATGAAGTAAAAGATAAATTTCACTCTACTTGTATAGCTATTTGTTCGTAACTTGGCTTATTATTTAACAATGTGAACACAAAATCCATATCCCTGGACGCATCCATATGATAACTCCATAATGAATTTTAATACAGTTAATAATTTTTCAATAAATTTAGTCATCGCTTTTGAGTTTACTGGTGCGGCCCTCGGCTTCAAAGAATAACTTCTTCGGTGGCCCGCGGTGTCAAAAAGGTTGGACAGCACTGGTGTACGGCAATTCATTGTTCCAGACTTGAATTTCAATGCGGAAGACTACTTTGATCTGATAGACTGGCAAAAAACTGTAATTACTGAACCACCTGTTCTCACAGACATTTCAGAAAATGACATTAAGATGTTCGTTGCCATTGGTGCTGCCCCTGTGATCGACTTTCCAAAGTATCCATGCCACACACAGGCAGTGGAACGTTGCGTAAAACTAGTTACGGAAGCTTCTTCTGCAGTTTGCGGTGCAAAATCAAGAGACGGATTTATACGTGTCCGTCTGGAATCACGTGAAAAAATGCCATATTTCAATACAAAAGCTGACTATAATTGCTGTTAGAATTTCAGCCTAACACTACTTTGTCAGTCAAAACAATCAGTATTGCTTTTATAAACCCCTAGCATTAGTAGGTCAATGGCTTTGTAGGGCCTATTTCAATTCTTTCTGACGTTTTCTAAATTTGCATTTTCTGCAACTTTTAGATGGAGATAAAAAAAATTTAAGAAATGTTGAACCATTACAAATGCTAATTATACATTAATATCTTGGTGTGTATGAGTGGATTAAATATAATCGCACTGGTAGTTATGGATGGTCATAATTAATTGTGTCAAATATGATACAAAGCACGAATTTGCAAAATGCGATTCTATATTTTTTAAATTCAAAAAAAATTTTATGGAAAATTTTAAAAAATTGTTTTTCCCCACTTCACATTCATGAAGCCTTTGCATGCCGATGATGCAGAATCGCGACATTATAGGTGCATTCACTGAAGCAGAGACGTTGACGGAAACTAGCGGTCTTTCAATGGAAATAATGGTGCCGCAAATTACAGCAATAAAAGGGCCAAAGTGTGGAGTTTGGGACAGGGAAGTAATAGACCCGAAAGTGGTGGATTTCTCACGGTAATTTGACAGGGTTATTTCACAAATCTGACCGCCATATTCATTGAATCAGAAATACCTATTATCGTACGTGCCATTATAAAAGTAGTCTCCTAATATCAATCAGCCTACTAACAACCTCCGTAGCATTCTACTTTCGTAACAACCAGCCTTCTTAGCAACCAAGCTTTGTAGCAAGCAGCCTCTATGTCGGCCTCATTAGCAACCAGTTTCAAAGTCAGATTTGGCCCCTTTGCAAGAGTTATCCTTAGAAACTGTCCTGCTTAGCAACTGCCTTCATTAGCAACTACTGTAGTCTCCCTTAACAACCAATCTCCGTAGCAAGCAGTCTGCTTAGCAGACGACGTTAGGAAACCATATCCTTTTTAGATGACGTTAGGAAACCATATTTTTTTCTATGCAGCGTTAATAATATTATAACAATAAATGGGCTCAATGTTTCCCAATTCCCATGGACAATTTACACACATGTATGATGTTGGGGAGATAACAGACACCGAAAAGTCAGCGATTTTCTCACGATACCACCCATGCATATTTCCTAAACAGCCGTTGTCTGCTACACGTTTATTGTTCAATGTACATAATCCATAATTCCTTACCCATCCCTGCCCCATTTCAAATTGCAAAAAAATGATGTCTGACAACAAAAATGAAATAAATAAGATTGTTTTCTACAGCAGTTTGTAGGTACATTCTGCAAATAGGCATTTTTAATACTCGCATAGAAAATACATACTTTGGTACAGCATGTACCGCTGTGCATAAATGGGCAGTGGCGTAATTTTGGGAAATCACTGCATAAAATTATTTTACAAAATAAAATTATTTTCATACCTACCTACCCAGTTTTTTTTAACTCTGTTACCGGAAACACACCATTATTTATTTTTGGCCTTATGGATGGTCATAATTAATTGTGTCAAATATGATACAAAGCACGAATTTGCAAAATGCGATTCTATATTTTTGAACATTCAAACCCTCTGGGGAGCATCAAAACTTAAAAATAATGCAAATAACCCTTACATATTATGAATCAGTATAACAAATGACAACTTTTGCCACCTATTACTAGTGGTTCAGTTGAAATATTTTTTTCACATTGACCGACACTCCACCCTACTCAGCAGTCATGCTCTGAATTCTGACTCACTACCACCAACTGCTATCAAATCAAGATGGTTGTTTGCACGATTGAAGAAAACCCAAAGCCCAAAATAAGTCCACACTAAACGAACTACAAGATGGGAAAGTATGATGGACTAGTCATTACTCATTTGATTATGCACAACAAGTGCATATACCAACAACTGCCAACCAAGTTGCTGCACTGTATTTTTTAACACCATACAATTTTTGGAGTACAGTGTGATACTGTGTCAAAACGGATGAATTATTTAATACCCAACTCCGTGGTCACTGGTAAGGGTGCAAACCAAGTTGTCAGCTATCTACATGACTTCCCCTGATGTCCAATAAAGCTTCACATTCAATTCATTGGTTGCATAATTATATAAATTTTTGTTTATTTGTTTAATGTATTAATCTTGCCATGTACAGTGCTGTGCGTTTGCTAGTGCTTCTTAGTAAAGGACATACTTACTTACTTACTTACTTCCTATTTAGTCAGTCTGCGTGAAAACATGTTTTCGTTCATGGTGACAATTGTTGTGCACAAAATAAAAACAACATTTTAATGGGCCACTTTCTGTGGCAAGTAATGAACAATTTGCACTAGAGTATCACTATGAAGATTTTGCCGGTTGGCCACAACAAAATTTCTCCTGATCCTGCCTTTGGAGTCTTTAAATCAAAATTTCGCTGTTCAAATGCGCACAACTTAACTGAACTGTTGAAATTTGCTTTGGATTTGACACTATATAAATGTGCAATTACAATTACATTTGGCCACCGTACTCCACATAGACATAGCCGTTTCAATTTTATAATCGCTCTTGTCATACTAAAATAATTGCCTAGTACTCATTTAAACAGTTAATAATTCTTACCAGTCTAGGTAAAATGTTGACCATGTTCTTTAAACTGAGTCTAATCTTGAAGCGATCTGAAGACTGGCTGCACCTAGGGTTGCCAGATGCATGGATAGCCAAAGAACGACACGGGAAGCCGGAAAGGAGCACAAAGCGGGATGCATTGAAATTTTCACTCCGAAGTCAGAGGTCTCCTAAGTAACCAAGAAACGAAGTCACATTGAAAGCTGCATATAAAATCAGTTGAGGTTTTTTATCATAATATTACGCAGTATTTATTTAAGCAAAATATTATAAAATCTTGATTATGTACAGTATTCTTCTGAGGAATCAACTCTCCACACCAAGTCCTCGTTACCAATAACATACGCAAAGAACTTCTCACAAAATTTGTTAAGGAACATTTTTTCATATTGTACTCTGTGTGTCCTTCAGCAAAGCATGGAAACTTTTACTGTTACTCTTGGTACTAGTAGAAGCCAATTTGATCAAGAAACATAACAAAATTGTTTCTTGATTAAATTGTACCATGAGTAACAGTAAAAGAAACATTTATACAAATAGCCTTTTCATCGATTGTTGACAAAGACGGAAGATAGAAAAAGGTGGAGGACATGGGAAGCCGGAAAGGAGGACAAAGCGGGATGCATTGAAATGGACATTGTCCTCTTAGTCCGCTTTTGTCCATGGAGCGACCAACCCTCAGATCGAGGATGGTTGAAGACAAGACAACAAAATGGATAATATGTGGCGGTCCAGACTGAAATCGGTATTATGTAATAGGCCAGAAACACATTTTTTTGTTTTTCAGTTTTTGCAGAATCTAATATAAAAATATGTTGAAAATAGTTATTTCTTATATTTGGTTAAAAACCGAGTTTTAAAGCTATTTTTAATGCTTTTAATACCCCTTTTCTTTTGTTTTAATTAAGCTAATTAATTAATTAATTTTGATCACTTTTTGCCCTATATCTTCAGTTAGAATAAAGCTAGAGCAATAATTTTTGTGTCATGTTGAAGCCTGATGCAAGACCTTTAAAATGATGTACCAAATTCAATATGTTGCAAAATCACCTTAATACTGGTTTTGGTGTGTGGAGCCACATACAAACAAACTACAAATGGTGCTCTGATACAAGAAACAAAATTAGTACTTGACCATAGTCTCTAAACAGTTCATAGATACATTGTAACATTAGGCCTACTCAGATCAAGGACTAGAAACATCTGGAAAAAAAGAGCAGCAACAAAGAATAAACAAGTCCATAGATTGGACTGCGAGCCTTTTAGGCCCTTTAGTCCAAAGTTTAGGCGAACATCGGGACAACACACACACACACACATAAAGTCAGTAAAACTGCCACAAAATAATAGCCAAAAGAACACAATTAGCCCCAATACAATAAATATAGAAAATGCTGGACATTTTTCAGGTTTTTAGCTTTGCCTGCCAGACAGAAGACATGCAAGAAAAGGCCAAAGAGGACATGTCCTCCTTTGCGGGCGTCTGGCAACCCTACATATTGTCCACAGGGGGGCCCGCACCATGGGTTTTAGTGTTGGAAATTATTTTATTTTTTATCATAAATGTCCATGACAACTGTTGTCAATCCAACTTCTATGTAACATTCGCAAAGAAATATTTTCATCAATCCAACTTCTATTTGCTTAAACGATTATTGGCAGAAGTGCATTTTAGCGTATTTAATTCACGATGTTGGCGGCCGAGCATTTAAGCGTATTTTATTATTACTCTTATGTAGCTGCGCAAATAAAAGCTGGATTGATAAAAATAATTCTTTGCCTAAATGGAAGTTGGATTGATTTATTTATAGTTCTTTGCTAAAATAGAAGCTGGATTGATGAAAAATGGTAAAAGTGCATATTAGCGTATTTAATTCATGATGTTTACAGCCAAGTATTTTAGCATCTTTTATTATTTCTCATATGTGTCTACGTAAATTGAAGCTGAATTGATAAAAATAATTCTTTGCCGAATTTAAAATTGGATTGATGAAAGTAGTTATTTGCTGAAACAGAAGCTGGATTGATCAAAAATGCGTGTAGTTTAGCACCGTAAATGACTCGCCATTGCATGAGTTTCAGCAACGATCGAAT
Organism: Aporrectodea caliginosa; assembly: GCA_020284085.1. Lineage (NCBI taxonomy): Eukaryota > Metazoa > Annelida > Clitellata > Crassiclitellata > Lumbricidae > Aporrectodea > Aporrectodea caliginosa. The sequence continues at coordinate 270,284 of JACEVL010000785.1, forward strand.
ACAAGTTGGATTGACACAAAGAATTCTTGCTAAATAGAAGTCGGATTGATGAAATGAATTTTAACTGAAATAGAAGAGGGATTAATTAAAAGAATAGTGCTTAAATAGAAGCTGGATTCATTACAGTTATCATGGAAATCATTGAAATAATAAAACATGCTAAAATACAAGCCTACCTTCACTACCAATAAAATACGCTAAAATGCACTTTTACCGAAAAACGTGTAGTTTAGCATCGTACATGACTCGCCATTGCATGGGTTTTTCACATTGGTCGAAGACAAGTTGTATTGACTAAAATAATTCTTGCTAAATATAAGTGGGATTGATGAAACTAACCTTAGCTTACGTAAAAGTGGGATTGATGAAAAGAATCTTGCTTAAACAGAAGCTGGATTCATTAATGTTATCAAGAAAGTCATTGAAATAATAAAATACGCTAAAATACACTGGTAATCCCGTAGTTTAGGTTGCTAAATTATATGAATGTCTTCAATGCCGTACTTACTTGACGTTGGTAAGTAAGCACTCTACCTATGTCCATCATAACTATCATCAATCCCGCTTCCATTTCATCAAGAATTTTGTTTTAATCAATCCAGCTTCCATTTAATGAAGAAAATGACCCAACTTCTATTTAACCAGAAAAATATTTTCATCAATGAAACTTATATTTAAGCAAATAACTTTTCTCATGAGTCCAGCTTCGACTTACGGAAACAATTATTTCCACTATTCCAGCTTCTATTGCATAAAAAACCTAGTTTCGTCAATCCAAATTCAATTTACGGTACCAATTATTTCCATCAATCCAGCTTCCATTTTAATTAGCTTTTGCAAACTACACTTAGGATAATCAAAACGATAATCCCGTACTTTAGGTTGGTAAATTATTTGAATATCTTCAATACCGAACTTCATGTTGGTAAGTAAGCAATCTACCTATGTCCATGATAACTATCGTCAATCCCACTTCCATTTCATCAAGAATTTTTTAATCAATCCAGCTTCTATTTCATGAAAAAAAATTAGCCAACTTCTATTTAACCCCAAAAATATTTTTCATAAAATGGAACTTTTATTTAAGCAAAGCACTATTCTCATGGGTCCAGCTTCTACTTACGGAAACAATTATTTTCATCATTCCAGCTTCTATTGCATCAAAAACTTAGTTTCATCAATCCAGCTTCTATTTACGGTAAAAATAATTTTCATCAATCCAACTTCTATTTAAAGATACAAATGGTTTCATCAGTCCCACTTCCCGTTAGAGAAACAATTTTTTTCCTCCATCCAGCTTCCATTTCAATTTGACGATATAAAATAATTTACCAACCTAAACTACGGGTTTACCCAAAACGAGTACCTTCTTAACTGATTCGCGCGCTACGGCTGCCAGGACAAGCACGCAAAGACCTTGAAAGGCGTGGCACACATTCAAACGGGCAGCAGTTGTTAATGATTACACCCCATCAATTCATTGAGGTTCAGACAATGATTTTTATTTTAAAAATTCCTATACACTTAAATAATTGACGTTCTTCGAACGAACAAAGTACCAGACTAACTTTCCATCCTATGATCCCCTTCCAAAATGGCTTCCGTTTGAGCGACGCAATCTGGTTCTCTGCGATTCGCTGCTCCACGTAAGTAAGATCACAACGACAACTACTAACTTCTTTTATTCCAGAAGCACTTGTCAATGCATATCGTAATCGTAATCTCCAAACTTCTAAAGCGCCACTCGAACGAAGCCAAGCGCAGGGCACCAGCTTATTCAAGAGCGCTGCGTCTAGTCAGAAGGGTGAGAAGGGTTGACATACATGCATAACAATTAACAACAATTATAACTGAACTATTACATATCAGTCCATTGGCTAGGGAACAGAGGAAACCCAAAATGGGCACAAGCCCCGCTTAATTAGGGTCACCTTAAGATAGTTAATATAATAAGCTTATTATGTCGTAATTGTATCTACACGACTAATTTAATAATAATTGTGTGCTAGTTGTGACTGCGGTTAGTATTATAAGATAACATTCGTCACTGACTAATTGATCAAAACTACGCAAATCGTCGTAGCAATGTGCGATAAACAAAATTAGGCTAAATTCTGCAACAGGCTAAATCTATCCAATTTGTATTCCACCGACGCTAAATCCCACACTATATCGTTAAGTCAACGAGTGCTTTCTAGTCCGTGTAGGCCTATTGAGCGACGGACATTTCGTCGAACGACATTTCGTCTACAAAGTTATTTTATATTGTCACTTTAAAATGGAAGCTGGATTGGTGAAAAAACTGTTTCCCTAAATGGAATTGGGATTGATGAAAACATTCCTGTGTTGAAATAGAAGCTGGATTGATCGAAATAATTTTTCCGTAAATAGAAGCTGGAAATCAACCTGGATGCATGGATGAAAATAGGTTTCCATTGAATAGAACCTGGATCGATGAAAATAATCTTGTGAGTAATTAGAAGCTGGATTCCTGAGAATATATAGCACGTTTTATCGAAACTATAAGAAAGCGGCCTCTGTTGATTAGCCGTAACCTAATGGATACAGATACACTTAATTGTAGACGAAATATCGTTAGACGAATTGTCGTAGACGAAGTGTCGTTAGACGAAATGTCGGTAGACCAAGGCCGTAGCCAGGATTTTGTTTCGGGGGGTGTTTACTTTCTTTTTTGAACAAGCTGACAAGCAACCAAGTCAACCGTCTATAAGGGTTTTGGAGGAGCGTTGTGAGCTCTCAAAGCACTGTAGAGCTGCATCATCTAAGTTCACATGAGTGCTCTTGGTTCTTACACCGTATATGTGTGTTTCCTTTTTAACGACTAACAATTGTGGTAACAGAGACCATTAGCGTCGCCCCCTCCTTTATCCAGGCTTGGGACTGGCACTGTCAGAAAGCGAACAGTGGCGGAGTTTAACACCGTATAATGTTAGTAAATGCAATATTTATAATATACATTATTTAATTTCGGGGGTGTTTAAAACCCCAAAACACCCCCTAAATACGGCCTTGCGGTATAGTCAGGAGGCTAAGGTCCAAAAATGCACTGCATTGTTCATCTTGTGGATAAAAGCAACAAACTTTTCTAGCTTCAAGAAAAACATATTTTAAGACTTTTCAGCTAGTTTTTTCCAATTTAAATCCAACGGGAATATAATAAAATAGAAGTTTGAAAATATGCTTCAAAATACACACGTTTCAGAGCATTGCTCAGCCAATACTATGCTAAGACGCAGAATATGTGGTATCTTAATAATACAGAACACTTTAAAGTCTGATTTAAACATTATTTGTATGTAGGTCTACACATTTGTGGGGTAATTTATATAGCGCCCGTGCCGCCAGCATGCCAAACAGTGTTAGAGGTGTAAACACCGGACGTTCATATGAGGCAGACATGGCAATTCATCCAATTTCCCATCACACCGTATTAGAATTTGATGACAAACATGTGGTAAGAAAAAATTCAGCTTATGATGCTCCATTGTTGTTCAAGATACATGTAGGCCTATGACCAGTTTTACACTGGTGTATCCGGATAGAGACAGCTCTCCAATAACTTGATTCTGGGCATATTTGATTGCTAATAACTCAGAAAATATGTTAGATACAGCTTAGTATCAGAATTTTCAACACAGTATTAGCCCTACGAGTAGATTCTAACCATATAAAAACCTAGCAGTTTTATTCATTACCCATAAGCCCAGGCCAACTTGAAAATGGTGTTTTGTTCATTCTGACAGTACGAATATTGAGATTTGAGCAACCACTTGAGCTGGCACTACTGGTAAATATGAAGTTCCAGAAGTTTGTTGCTTTGTTGTTATTTCATTGGTGAATAACCGTTCTAAGGTATTGTAACTAATAACTGAATGTGCTGAGCCATCTTGAAAACTGCCCGTAGTAAAAGGTAGGCAATTTCCTATTTAAATATGGTCAAGTGGGATAGGTAGCACAGTAATGTTTAACACACCATTACAAAGAGTACTTCATATGATCCCAACAATATTTTGCTTCTGTTATGCATTCCATCACCAAAAATCCAGTTGAAAAACAATTGTTTTAAATATTTGGGAACATTTTCTATTATTATTATTATTGATATTATTATACTGTCATTTATAACGCGCCTAAACAAAAAGAATCTTGCACAAAAGCGCGTAACAGGAACATCTAGTCATAATAAATCTTGAACAAATAAGTCTTTAGGTTCTTTTTTAAATATAAATTTTTTTAAAAATACATTCTAGAGCATCACACTTTTTACCAAGTATTTGATTTCTGTTTTGTATCACTGGTAAGTTACTGTCAGTTATTTCTATCACTGGGTTAATTTTATTTCAGTTATAATGTTCTCTTTGAAGAGTTTCCAGTTATTCATAATCGGACTCCGTCAGTTGTGGCATCAAGTTTATATGGCTGACCGACCAGTAAATAGTGACAAAGTCCTCAATTGTAAAAAGGAGCTTGTTAACTGGAATCCCGCACTCATCCCAACGCCTTGGCCATGAATTTGACTGCGTGACCTTTATTCTGCACAAGTTTACCAAAGCATCACGATTTTCATGAGATATCTCCATAATGCAGTATCAATACCAGTCTCAGTCTTGTGCGGTGTATGGTTTTGGCTCAAGAAAATCTATCTTCTATCTATTTGTTGAGAACTATCTCACTTGCCGATACAAATATTTTTATTCCTGATATGTTTGCACGAGTCCATTGATACAGTTTTTCTGGAGCGATTATACGGTCCACAGTGTTGTAGTGTAAGCTGGTTCTGGTAGCAAGACGATTGAGGATTTCACCAAACTGTGTAGAACCCTTGTATTGACTCTTGAACCACAGAGGAATAATTCTCTGCAAAGTCATTTATAAAACTACGAATGGTAAAGCTTTCCAGTATAGTTAAGCAGGTATAAGAAATGACATGATGCAACTGAGCGAACTTTGTTGAAGACATCTGTCACTTCAGGATATTTGTTCCAAGTTTCCCAACCAGTCTGTTTGCCAATGCAACAAAGTGGTAGTGTACACGGGTCCAAACCTAACAAACAATAATATTGTTTTCAAATTTCTAAATAAGTGACCAAAGTCCAACTTTCGCATGTTCCCACCAATGCTTTTAACACCCAGATTAAAATGACAGAATAATACTAATCAGAAGGTTGTAACTACCAGTAATTTGCCTTTCAACATCCTCCAGCCAGTCAACATACAGTTTTGAGATCAACAAGCTTGAAATCTGATCAAATATTACTTACAGAGCGCACCTCAATTTTATGCAAGCTATTAGCTGAGCAAGGACCATTACCATGTATTACATCAATAGAACAGGAAGGGCATGGACCATAAATTGTACTATACTACGCTCATAACAATGTCTACAGTTGTGTACATTACTGTGCCAGACAACTTGGATGATATTTTGGCCTTAATGGCCACCATGTCACTTGTGCCAAGTTCTGCAAAAAGTTGGTCATCTGGCAGAGCCACAGCACATTCTTCTAACTTTATTCCTCAACGCCAATGCCAACTTCAAGTGTCAATAACTCATGCACATCACAGAAAAAAAATAAAAATTGATGGCTGGTCTTTTATGCAACTGATGTCATAACGAAGCTTTTGGTGGTATACAGTACTATGACAAGAACAATTAAAAGTGAACAAGAAAATTAAAAGGGGCGCAGTCATCAACCCTTGCCCCGGGCACTGAAACCCTTCGTTACGCCACTGCAAGGCACCAGATCGTTCACATGCACTGCATCGTGTCAGGATGGTTGTAGCGCTCTATGCTATCCGAGTCAGAGCAGCCATATTGTTTATTTTGGAGAGTGGCAGCATCCGGATGGATGTAAAACTTTACCATCAGTATTGCTGCTAAGGATTTATATCCAGTACTCTTGCACACAGCAATCCAAATAGATGGATACTGCAGTCTATCACGTGTCTTATTCCAGCACAAAACACACTAAACGCAATTTATTGGCAAGTACAGATGACTAGTAGGAAAACAGAGGTCTACCCGAATCTCGGATACCTATGCCCTCCTTTTGTCTGCTTCCAGATAACCAGCTTTGAATCTATGTTAGTACCTGTCCTCTAACCCCACAAGAATTTTTTGTTAATCAATCCAGCTTACATTTAATTAAAAAAATTACCCAACTTCTATTTAACCAGAAAAATATTTTTCATCAATCGAACTTTTATGTAAGCAAAGAACTTTTCCCATGGGTCCAGCTTCGACTTACGGAAACAATTATTTTCATTATTCCAGCTTCTATTGCATCAAAAACTACGTTTTATCAATCCAGCTTCTATTTACGGTAACAATTATTTCCATCAATCCAACTTCTATTTAAAGACAGAAATAGTTTCATCAATCCCACTTCGAGTTAGTGAAACAATTTTTTCATCAATCCAGCTTCCATTTAAATTTGACGATATAAGATAATTTAGTAACCTAAACTACGGGTTTACCCGAATAATTTTGTTTTAACTTAGAAAATAGATTTGGGGAATCCGGCAGAAATTCTCTTGCAGAAATTGGGGATTCGCTACGAACGCATCCTCCGAAAAGCCACGTCCTCTAAAAGGCACCTCTGAGAAATAACTTGTTATTTCATTCTCACCTACCGGACAGATAAAAATCAATATATGCAGTTTTAGTATATCCAAGCAAGAAAAAACGCTTTTGCACAATTTACAAGTGAAATATACTGGAAAAAAACTTAATTTGCGCCGGTCGATAATGAAGTGACTGACAAGAAATTCTAGCCAGGTCGCGCAAACATGTCTGTTTATAGCCCAAAAAATCTGCACAAATGGTCGAACTAATAGCCAAAAGACGGGGTTTATGGCACATTTTCAATAATTTTTTAGTTATGTTCCCGTTTGAATTAAGTAATGCAGCTAGCTCAAAAGTCTTAAAATATGTTTTTCTTCAAGTTAAAAAAGTTTGTTGCTTTTATCCACAGTTTGAACAATGCACGACGCTATCGTCCTCACTAGTAGACGAATTCACGCAGAACCGGAATTTTTGGATGAAGCACATTCAAATATAATTAGTCGATAGATGACACTTAACTGCTTAAGATAATTTTATATAAGTGTGATATCCTCTGCATTCATATTCTTTTTCTGCTCTGGTTAAACTTTCTCCTTTTCTCCATGTGGCGTTTTGATCGGTTGCCACTTTTTAGTTTTAAACAAGTTCACAAACTGCGCTGGTTTTATTTTTGAATGTTTTATTATGGCTCAAACGAAACAGACGCGACATTCGTATGCTGCTGCGTTTAAGTTAAAAGCAGTTGCCTATGCTGAGGCTGTTAATAGTAATCGAGCCACTGAACGACATTTCGGAATTTCAGAAAGCACCATCAGAGAGTGGCGCAAACAGAAAACACTTCTGAAACAAATGCGTAAGACAAGGAAAACACTTCGAGGTAGAAAGCCAACACACCCAGAGTTAGAAAACGAACTGGCCGACTGGATCACCAATTCTCAAGAAAATGGAATATATGTAACTAGACGCGAAATTCGCTCACGTGCGGTCGTACTGCTGAAAGAGTCGACATCTGATGAAGACAGTACTGCCCGTACCATGAGTGCGTCTGATAACTGGTGCACGCGCTTTATGTCAAGACAAGGTCTGAGACTTCGTAATCGTAATAAAGTTGGACAAAAGCAACTTGAATCCACAGAAGATAAATCTGATTTGAAATTGGAAAATTACGACCTTCCACAGATCAACAATATGTGCAAATCTGTGATGAAGCGACGTTCGTATGATGCTGCATTTAAGTTAAAAGTAGTTGCCTATGCCGAAGCTAAAGATAGTAGGCCTAATCGAGAGACTGAACGACATTTTGGAATTCCAGAGAGCACCATCAGAGTTTGGCGCAAGCAGAAAAAAGTTCTTGAACAAATGCCCAAAACAAAGAAAGCAAGTCGAGGGTTAAAGCCATCAAATCCAGAGTTAGAAAAAGTACTGGCAGACTGGATCATCAAATCTCACGAAAATGGAATAAGTCTAACTAGAGACAGGATTCGATCACGTGCGGCCAGACTTTTGAATAAGTCAACATCTGCTAAACAAAGTACTGCCGGTACAGTCATTCCATCATATGCCTGGTGCATAAGCTTTTTGTTAAGACACGGTCTCAGCAAACTTTGTAAACGCAAAAAAGTTGTACGAAAGCAACGTAGGACCGAGAAATTTGATTTGAAAGCCCACAATTATGAACTTTCACAGATTAACGATATGTGTGAAGCTCAAATGACAATGTTGGGAAATCATTTAGTTGATGCTACTAGTCTAGGCATTACAGATTTCAAGATTTGTTAGAGATCAAACAAGAACTCTCTATGGATGAGTTAAATTTCATTGATGATGCAGAATCCTCTTTTGTAGTAAGACCTTATGGATGTGCCATATGTAACGAAATGATTGCAATGGAGGTTACGCTTGGGGTGTAGTCTGGCATGCTTTTAGACCCTGGAAGAATGACATCACAAGCCTTAATCAGTAGCATAAAAGAGTCTTTCGCCCTTTGTAAAAGTAGCTTGTCAAAGCAAGCCAAAACATACCCCCCAGTTGTGCACAATTTAAAAAAAAAAATTCGAAAAAAAAAACCGACGGACACAATATCAGATTATCTCATTTGTTATGCCCTCTATAAATTCTATACTAAATTATCCTTGTAGTGCCAATAAATGCATAATAATAATGACTTTGAACGTTAAGTTCTTGGACTACGAGACACCATTAGACACAATGATAGTCTAATGGTGATAAGGCTGTTGATACAGGGACAGATATTCAATGTGGTTTCCGGATACGCACCACAGGCTGGATGTACGCAGGACTCCTTCCATGAGAATCTGGAAGCCTTGATTAGAAACATCCAGAGCATGGAGCATCTGATGGTGGGAGCTGACATGAATGAACACGTGGGAGTGGATGCTGATAGCTTGGAGGGAGTACACAGAGGACAGGGATTTGGTAGCAGAAATGATGAGGAAGAAAGATTTCTGGAAATTGTGCAGGGTTTTGGATCTCGCCATTGTAAACACATAGCCTACTTCAAGAAACAAGAAGATCATCGAATAGCATACCGTAGTGGTAGAGGTGCGAGCCTGATTGACTATAGCTACTGGTGAGGAGTGAGGATAGGAATTCCCATCAGAATTATACAAATAGAAAGGAGATGTGATGCAGCGTCAGAATTACAGAGGAATAAAACTGTTGGAGGTTCGACTAAAAGTAGGCTATATGAAAAAGTGATCGTAAGGCGTTTTAGAGAGCGGGTTGAGATACAAGATAACCAGTTTGGTTTCAGACCGGGGATAGGTACAATGGATGCGGTGTTCATACTGAGATAAGAACAGGAGAAGATATTGGAAGTAAACAACAACCTTTGTGGATCTAGAAAAAGCTTTTAATAGAGTACCACGAGAGGTTTTCTGCTGGAGTTGGAGGGAAAGGGAGCTACAGAAAAAAACGGTGCGATTGGTAAAATCAGTGTATGTAGAAGCAAAGACTTCGTGAGGAGCGACATCGGTAACACAGGAAAATTCGAGATCAGAGCTAGGGATCTTGCCTTAGTCCTCTGCTGCTTATCATAGTAATGGACGCTATAATTTTATCGAAACATGTAAGAAGAGAGGTGCCATGGGATATGCTGTACGCAGATGATCTTATTCTTTCAGACGAGGTGGAGGCAGAGATACAGACACGCTTCACTGCTTGGCAGGAGTCATTGGAGAGCAAGGGCCTCAAAAGAAACATCGATAAGAGAGAAACCATTACCTACTCTAAAACTGATGAGAAACTATTATTGGTCAGGGACAGGGTTGGAAACGTATTGAAACAAACCGAAGCATTTAAATATCTTGGATCGGTAATGAACGCTAAAGGTGGCTGTGAGCAAGACGTCAAGAACAGGATTAAGGCCACTTGACAAAAGTGGAAAGACTTAACGGGTGTATTGTGTGACCCCAAAATGCCAATTAGGCTAATCTCAGCGAAAGATGTAGGCCTACACGACAATTATAAGACCAGTGATGATATATGGAGCAGATGCCTGGACAGTGATGAGGAGAGAGGAAGGCTTCCTGGAGAGAACATAAATGAGAATGCTGCGGTGGATACTTGAAGTCTCGCTGAAGGATAGGAAAAGGAACGAGGACAGCAGAAAGACGCTAAGAGTGGAATATAATTATTACTTACAAAATACGAGAGGCTAGATTGAGATGGTACGGTTATGTGATGAGAAGATAGGATGAAAGCTGCATCAAAAGCATTATGGCAGCAGAGGTCACCGAACGCCACAACCGAGGACGGCAGAAGAAGAGATTGGCGGGCATCCTACGTACGCATCGAGGGGTAACCCAAATGCATCTAATTGCGCATGCGTGCGTACGCGTAGGAAGGGGGAGGGTAAGCCTCAATAATCCTTTAATTGTCTATGTTGGCCTTCCTTCAAATGAGTCACAGTTCAGCGATCAGGCAATTACTATATGGCTAAGTAGGGCTGTGAGAAAGGATCACACACTTGTATTCCCAGTCCCTGTGACTGCTATAAACTGTCTTGCAGCAGTGCGCTGAGTCCCGGCAGTTTGACCACCTGCTCTGAACAGTCAGGAAACAGGCATGATATAGACCGTTATCTATGAATCGGGAGAAGGTGCGTGTCAAGCGTACGTACTCAGATGGGGAGGGGGTGTGCTAAAAGAGCCCATCCATTCGTCTATCATTCATTTATCCATCTATCTAGGCCTATATCCTTCATCTATATCTATCCATCCATTTGTCCATTCATCTATCCCCTCCATGTATATCTGTCCATCCATTTGTCTGTTATTCATCCTTCCAATTGTCCATCCATTCGTTTATCAATCCATCAAGTCAATCAAAGAAACTTGATAGAGCGCCCCTTCCAGATATATATATATATATATATATATATATATATATATATATATATATATATATGGCTATATATATATATATATATCTACTCTGAGGCGCTCCCGGCCCAACCACGGCTGAAAAGAGTAGCTTTCCATCCGTGTATGCGAGGGGAGTTGGTTGAGACCCTCCTTGATTAAATTACAGTATACATGTTGGAATGAAGATCCGAAGGACGTGGGTTCGATAGCCGCTAGCCCCTCGAGGTTGACTCAGCCTTCCACTCCCTATGGTGACTAAAATGAGCTGTAGAACAGATGGACGCTTTGCAGGCTGCCGTACAGTTCAATTCAACTCCTGTTGAACTTGTTATCATATGTTACTACTGCGTACTTGGAAGTTGTCAGTTTGAACTAATAAACGAATATTATTATTACATCTATCCGTAGATGGCATGTGTCCATCTGTCTATCCAATCATCCACACATTTCAATGTGCACTTCAGAACTTTGTAAGGAGAGCATTTTCATTATCAAATTACAGTTGTATTGTATTGATTCAATTTTTATATATCCATCCATAAAATTATACATGTCTGTCCATCCATCTACTCAATGAAAGAAATGAATTCACAATGAATCTGAATTTGAATCACCAAACGAAACATGGCATATCACAGTACATGCACAGAACACACTTTCAAATGAACTTCTATCTAAGACCGTGTTTTCTGTAGTTTTCTCTTGTTTATTTTTTCAACAGAACACTATTCTCACCACTGAATAAGCATTAATGTACTGAGAGAACGAACGTTACATCAGTGATATGTGATCGGCGAGAGACCCAGCTGGATTTCCTAAGTTTGGAACTTTGTTTCCTGCACCACAAAGACGTCGACCCAGTCCACGAGGGTCTGAACCAGGCGGTTCCTCCATTCCTGGTGGAAGATGTTGTCACTTAGATCCAACATCGACAGAGGAAATCTCGACCTGTGTCGCTTCCTCAGCTTAGTCTGGATTTCCTGACACGTCTTGAAGAGCAGTTTGCCCTCGATTCGATTAAAACTAATTAAAACAACAAAATCTCGAAAATTCAAATTGTGAAACACAGGAAGAATAACAACAAAACTTACTGATATCAGTTCAATCAGCTTTGTGGCAAAGTGTCTACATACATGAGGTTTTAAAATTTGAGGGAAAGGGAAGATATTGTGGGGTGTGACATAGCTATAAAAATTTACGTATGCACATGTCCACATATTTATAAAGCAGCTTTTAAGGACATTACTATGGAGGCCAACTGGCCACCACGCCCTATGAGAATACTTAGGAGTTCAGCAGTTTATGGGGAAGAGAGCCCTCCAACAAATTCGCCACCGCATCACAAAGACAGGTATCCAACAGCTTGTGGTAAAATGCAACATCTAACCAATCAACCACCATGCCCCATACGAAGGCTGACAATCCTGGAGTTTTTGTGAAATGCATCCATATAACTAATTGGCCATTACTGTAATTGGGTTGGCAAGTTGTATGCCACCGCCGGTTATAACCGATTATTGCCATGGCTCTATAACCGTCCCGGCAACAACCTCTTGGCAAAAATGGCAACAACCTCTTGGCGGAAAATGGCAAAAACCTTTTGGCAAACATAAGAAAGCTTCATTAATTATTGTGGTAATAAAATATGGAATCTTCAGGCCTTGGCTTCATTTTTTATTTCTTCTGGCGACCAGGGAGTGTAGAAACAGATGTTGTATTGTATTTTTGTATTTAAATATATCATGCTTTAAACCAATCAAGATTTCCCATTCAAAGGCGCTCCCGACCTGATTTAACGCTGAATCATATAATTTCATCCTAGCAATTGACATTTTTCACAGCCTATCGAATTGTGTAATTTTATGAATTAGAAATTTTGCAAAGCTTCTATTCACTATTACTAAATTATATACTACCAGTAAGTATAATTATATAGAAAAGGCAATACCCTGGTTGAATATTGTACTGCAGTGCAAATGAATTAGGAGTGTTGAACTGTAGGTTGATTTTTTTATCTTAGCCCATAAGAAGACTTGGGAGTCCAGCAGTTTGTGGGGAACGTCTGCCCATTAAACCTCTAAAATCCACCACAGCTACCGATTACAAGTACATGTATGAAGATTTCACAGAAAATAGTGCAGCCATCAAACGCCATGCTGTGACCGAAGTAAACGAGCCACACTTAAAAATTGTGACCGTAAACTACCCAGATTAGATAGTAACCCAGTTCAAACACATACAAATCAAATTGTTTCAATCACTTGACTGCGACTGACTGATAGTTTGATGGATTGAATGACTGACTCACTGGCAGAGTATTCTAGAGTTTCGCTCATGGTTTTTGACCGTACTTACCCTTGGAAAACGACAAACCATAGCAATGACCTTCAACTAATGACAAGTGTTATTACAGTGGCGCTACATAAGTTTCTGAATTTATTATTTATTACTATCATGACTGACTGACTGACTAATGAGATTTTAAGAGAAGTGGGCATACGTTCTGATGCGGTTACCTTAGATTCAGTGAGTTAAAGAACGTGTTTCCTAGACAAATGGCCTTCAGCAAATCACATCCGACATCCTCTGCAAACAGAAAATGTTCAACAAAATCATCAGAAAGCTCAGTGCTTGAGGGCGTTTGTCTTTAAAATAAAGATTACACCAAGTCATTAGATTAGATTGTTCATTACAAGAAGTTTCCAGGTTAGATTTGATCAGTAATAACTCGAAACGGATGTAATGTAATGTTATTGAACATTTATATAGCGCCCCTTCAAGATATCTAATCTGCCCTAGTCTATATGATGTTAAATTACAAACCAATATGTTACATCATTTAGCAAAACAAAGCACAGTAAGCTGAAAGAGTCACCAGTGGTAGGTCCACGTAGTCACGTACACACGAGGAACTAACCAACGGATTCCCCTCGACAGCCGAGGATGGTACGGATTTTCCGACTCGACCATACATCAGAAGCATGGGTTTGATGCAGTAACATGGGTCTAGGCGACTTGCGAAGAAAATGTCTTTAACCGTATAAAATCATTGGTAAAATTGATGAATAAGTCCGGAACGCAAACCAGAAAACTCCAACATGTTCAAAGTTACTGGGCAAATTCCGCATTTAGATGAAAATATCTGTTGAAATGAAGCAGAGGTCGATCAGTCGACTGACATGGCTGATGACATGCACAGAATCAATGCGCATGATGTGAACTTTATTCACAATTTTGAAAAGACGGATGCAGACAACTACTTCAATATCAAGTGAGGTGACGGAATTAAAGATTCCCATGCCCATGCAATCATTAAACTGCTGTTGAAAACTTTTCTTTTTAACAATATTATTAGGAACTTTTATAGCACCGGTGTGACTAATGCACAAGGAACCAAATGACGACACACCAAAGCCAAACCGTAATCAGGCCTTACCAAGGTTGTTTTGTCGTAAATCCAGTTCCCTGAGTGTTGGATGCATAGAGATTGCTTCCACAAACAACTTGCCATCAACTGTGAAAGAAACCACGGCAAAATATGGAATCATGAAAATAACAATGCTAGTTAAACTCATTAAAACAAATGTATTCAAGAATCTTTCCTACACAATAGGTAGCGAGAATGTAGGATAGGCTTTCAATAATTTGCAAAGCAAATGCGTTCAGGACTCTGCTACACAATACAAAGCTGGAATCAGGATAGACTTTCAATAACTTGAAAAGCAGAAGGTAGCGAGAAAATCGAACAGACTGGGAAAATGTAGTTAGGCAAATTTTCTTAAACATTCCAAATATTTAATTGCAACATTTAGCAGTTTACACAATACACATTGATCCAACAGCTAATTTTAAGTTTTTCTAGAATCATATTCTACGGACACTCAATATTCATTGACTAGCCATAAAATGCTTCTACTCTACATTTTGTGGCTGCTTATGCTTCATAAGCAACCACTAATAAGAAAACTGAATGCTCAGGCAAAAACACATTCAGAGAACAGCAAATATGTCGTATTTGGTTTAAAAAATCTTCCCATATTTGGCATGAGTTAGTTACTAACCGAGTTCCTTGGAGATACTACAATCGATAAGCCTGAGCTTCCGAAGTGATGGACACGACTGCAATACAGAGATGACTGAAGAGACGTTGCTTGGGTCAAATTTATTTGTGTTCACACGAAGTTCTTCGATCCTTTGATTATCTGTAAAGTCACAATAAGAAATCTCTCCCAATCAACAAATCCGAATTTATATAGCGCCCCTTCAAGATGACGACGTTTTCCCGTTTTTTATTTCGTTTTACCATTTTTAACAACTATGGTTTGAATAATAAGCACGAATGTTATGTTACCATAGGACGCCTCTCTATCATATGGACTGATCTCTTCTGGATATTGACCTGATTACGGATTGGTTTTGGTGCACCATCGGGAGATGCCTTGTGCATAAGACACCAGCACGACAGAAGTAACTAATTAATATTAATATTATAATTATTAATAATTATCCAGCCATGTTTCTCATTAAAACAACTTGCTGCTTCTTCACTTCAAATCAAACAATTCTTGCGACAACCTTACATTCAAGGACTTGCAGCACTGTTGTCAAACAACCAGGATTACGGAACCTTGGAAGGCTAAGGCATCGCAAGGCGCGATCGCGACGTAACCATGACATTATCAGTTGACGTGTCGCTACGTTAGCAACATAGCTGTCATAAAAGTCCAAGCAGACCGTGCCGAAAAATTCCTCTGCGTTCAAACAAAAAAATTTGACACCGAATTAAAACAGCGCCAATTCTTGCAAAACAATGTTTCCAATCAGCTTTTTCTGAACAAAGATTCAACATAACCACCAATATCATTGACATTATTATTATTAGAATTATTGTTACGATTACTATTCTACTATTAAGTGCCATTATCTAATGACTAAGCATCATCTAATCATCTAAGCCAACAGCAAATTTAAAACTAAACATTCTAAACACTTTAGTTAAATCTCTTTAATCTCAGTTTTCATCCCTAACTGTAAGCTACGATGCATTTTGTCATCTGGCGAGTCATTTATTAAGTACATATATTAATTAAACTTCGCTTATTAACTCAGCTTCATTCATTAATCCAACTTCATTTTTTAATTGAACGTCATTTATTAATTCGACTATGGTATATTTATTACTACAACCTCAATAATCAATTAAACTTCATTCAATATTTTAACTTCATTTAAAATTTTTAACATAACATAACTTCACTTCAACTTAGGCGCCCTTGTAACGGCATGGCTGTGTTACGGCGCCATATAAATTGTCACTGTTATTATTATTATTATTAACAGATATCCCTTCAAACAAAACCGCAGACTGTCACATTCGGTGATTAATCTGCACAAAATGTTCAGCAAATATGCTATGAAAAACTGAAAACAAGTTAAACTGTGTCCTCCCAAGACTCGGCCTAAGTTAACTGATTTTAAGGACAGTTCGGGCTCGTTCATAAGGACGTCCGCAATAAATGTCCTACTTTGTGCCCCTACCTTCCCTTGTCCGCATTGGCCTTACCCTCCCTACCTCCCTTTGCGGACGTCCACATCAGAGTATGATATACTTGCAACAAGACTCTTGCAGTGTCACAGCACGGGCTCACATAGCCATCAATCGACTTTTCCTTTCCGCTTTTTGCATGCCTAATTCCAATCCAATTTTAATATCATCATCATTATTCTTTTTATTATTTTTCCCTGTCCACGCTGCTGAAATAGTTATCAAGCTGTCCGCAACAACAAAACATTAATAACGAACAAATGCAATACAGACTGTCTACCATCTGACTGAGGTTGTATTATATTGTATTGTATCTATCAATTTATATAGCGCCTCTCACAGTGCACACCAATCTGAGGCGCTCAAGTTGGTGCTTAAGGCACAGGCTGAACTGGAACAAACTATGTATCACATTTAGATGTGGACGTCTTCACACGTCGTCCACACTTGGATAACCCCTTCCTCACCCTCACTGAGGACGTCCCTTAGCTTTTCCGCAACAGTGCATCGGTCAAAAATGGTATAAAGTATCACCTGTTGAATCAATGAGCGTTCGAAAGCCAGCATAGCCATAATGCGGCGTTAAAGAGATCTTCATCTCCTCCAGTGGACGATCGCTAGAAAAAAATACACATAAGCTAAGCGTCTCTGAATAGTCATTACTGCTAGAGGCGCTTTATAAATGCCCAAATACAATACATATCTATAGACGTAAGCAATTTGAAAGAGCAAGTCTTAAACCATCAATAATTGTTGATAATTAATTGTTAAATTTAATGTTTAAGTTCTCAATAAAAGAGGTCGAAAATTTTACCGGCAACCAAAGTACAAGAACTCAGGAAAAAATCTAACGTTGTTAATATGTCGCCCGCAAAACTACTGATGACTCATGAACTAAAGCTCTTTCTGTGGCAGGCCCAATGACCTGGAATGGTCTTCCTCTAGAGCTGCGCATATATACCCTGGGAGTCTGCCTGAAACTTACCTTACTAAACTCAAAACTATTCCTTTTTGGGCGCGTTAGAGTTGGGAGCGCCTCTGAGTAGTTTCCCTGAAGGGGCGTTATATAAATTCCGAATGAATGAATGAAATGAGTCTATGCAAATATAACAGAAAGCATAACTTACACAACTCTTACACTTTAGTTTCTAATTTTAAACTAAGTCAAGACCTGACCCCATCTTTTAGTTACTTAGCAGAGGGGGTTCAAAGAAGAGCCAGAGGTTGAACCCCAACACCTCTGGTTATATTTTTATTTATCCTACGCAGAAATACAGAAACAGTAAAGTCCTCGGCAGGTCGAAGAAAGATTTGGCCGAAGCACTCGTATGACAACAGCGATATGCCGTCAATTCAATGTTTAAACGTCAAAAACATAGCTCACTTTTTTTTTGACAGAAGAGCAGATGTGATGATGTGGATATAATCGACCCAAAGATCTACTTGATATAATACGATGTGCGTCAGCTGGTTGCTCTGGACCGCTCTGTATAAGAAATGTCTGAAATCATCTCTAATGTTTTCTTGAAGTTTGCGATCGACTGCGGAAGTGGCGAAATCACCTTGGCAACGCAAATAGCACCGACATGACTGATCCGCACAGCACTCTATAAGTAGAAAAAAATATCATCTATAATATATTATTATTAATTATTAGTAAGTTCTATAGCTGAATTATTAATTATTAATTATAATTAGTAACTTCTTCCAGATGGAACCGACTGCATCAGTCCCTTAGGGCTGACTTCCTTTCTCTTTCCTCTCACCAGTTCTGCAAGCACCTGAAAACCTCGCCTGGGTCAGGAGCACCTCTGATTTTAAGTGGCGCTTTATAAAAATACTCGATTACGATTATGATAGCAACAGGAGTACTGAAAAGGTCATGTATGCAGTATCTAAATACATATGTACAAATGTTTGCAGAACAATATGAGCACCAGTAGTTGCTTATCCACTGTCTTACAGGCTGATCTTTTGGATATTGAACCGATTGTGGTTTGGTATTGAAGTACCATCAGTTGCTGCCATCTATTGTATTGTATTTGAAAAATTTGTAAAGCACCTCTTACAGTATAAACTATTCAGAAGGTGCTTTGAGTGAAAGCAGCGGACAAATGAGGGAGAAAATCCGACACACCCCGGCCAAAATTTTAGACCGTAAAAACGGGGGGAAGATCATTCCAAGAGGAAAGACCCAAAATAGCAAATGTGCGACGTTTGAGCCATAGCTCTCCTTGCACGAGGGACAAAGAGATCAAAGTAGTCTAGAGAGTGGATGAAGAGAAACAGCAGAGGTGGGCTTGCACATCAAAGGTGGGCTTCTGCATCAGTTGCTAAATAAATAATAATATGACGTAAGTTTCAATATCTCGTTTTCCTTACCTGAGACCTCAGACAGGCACAGCTTCTGTAGGGTAGTCCAGTTTCTCAGTACCCTGAGAAAGACGCTGTCAATATAAAAGCCACAGTAGTCTTGTAGGCTGAAGAAAGTACAAGAACGTGGATGCAAAACACAGGAGCGAGACAGACTGCCAGAACCAAAAGTGGAAGAAGTTTCCGAACTGATAACCGCATTGCCGGGATCTTCACTGAATCCAGATCGAGAATTTCTTAAAGGCGAAACTGAAGCATTGCATCCGGTTGTCTTAATGGACGCACCGCTCAAGCCATTCGCAGAACAAAGAGACCTAGGATCTCCTGGAACCGAGCTGCGAAGGCAACTCCTTGAGCTATTCGAGTTTGAACTAGAAGTAGTCAAAGCAACATCGTCAAGACCATCATTGTCCGCAAGAACGTAACTACTTGCGACAGAATCTTCAGACACTTGATTCATTTCATCAGTTCTAGTCAAATTCTTGCCTTCATCAACTTTAATCATCGTATGTGGAATGTTAACATCATCGTGTCCAGCAACCCCGTTCCTGCCTCGTTCCATCACCTCTGTCGACATACATGCCTGATCTTCTACTGCGCGCGCCCTCTCAACCTCCGCATCTGTAAAGTCGACCGTAGCCGAGAGGGAGCCAAGACATCGATCGGCCTGCTGTCCTGAAACTAACCTCATCAGGTCTTCTAGGCGCCCAGAAGGCAGATCTGTTGCCTGACAGAGAGAAAATGCCGATACGGAACCCTCCTGCACGAACAGTCGGACAAGTTCCCGGGTCTCGGCAAAGTTGTGTGCATTGATTTTATGCGCGCAGAGCCGGTGAACTGTGCGTTGAAGAATTTTCAAAAGATTGGGTCTTTTAAGTAGATATTGGATCATAGGAGATGTGGCTGAGATGGTGAGAACTCGCACGTGGACAGCGTACTGAGGCAGCTCCCTCTGAAGGACATTCCTATCCAGAGCAGTTGAATCCACACACTGTAAGCAGATGCCATGACGACCTTGTGGCAACTGTTTCAACTTAGTGATGTACTCAGGTTCGTCTGCAAAAACAATGTAACAAATCGCAAGACAATAGAAAAGACAATGAAAAGGATTGAATCACAACATGTATCACCAATGAATAGTATCGAAAGCATCAATGACCACTGACTAGTATTGTAATCACAAAACGTTTGGTTATCAACGATCAATACATGAAGTATCAATCACGAGTATTCTAATCATCAAACATCAGTATCGTAATCATCAATCATCATTGCCTTATTCATCAATCACTAGTATTCGTAGTCACCAGTCATTATCCTAATCAAGAATCATCATTATCATAATCAAGCATCATTGGTATTGCAATCATAAGTCATTATTATCATAATCATGAATAACTATAATCGTGAATCATCATATTCATGAATCCTTATAATAATTATGAATCATCATCATAATCATGAATCATTAATATTGCAATCATCAGTCATTATCATAATAATTATCAAACATTATCATCATCATTCACCACATGAAGACCTTGGCATATCAAACACACATCGTGTCAGGCGCTTGATTAAAGAAAAGATATTATTATTATTATTATCTACATGAGCAGATTACAGGGCTATGATTGACTAACAAACTGACTAGTGACGACTGACTACCCATGCCTCTGATTCACATTTCTGTGTGACCCTGCGCACATTAAAAATGTTTCTAACAATAATAATATTGAAACCTTAATGTACGAGTCATTTCGAACTCATTCTCAGCTTACCAGTCTCCGAATTCGAATACAAGTCTCCGATAATCTTCTGGAAAAGTCTCTCCAGATAGACGCGTCTAGATTCTCTCCCATTCCCGCGAACATCATCCGATTTGAAAATTGTTGCTGGGAAGTCGCAACATCTGTTCCAATGCAATGCCACATGGCTCTTCCAAACTCTCTCTACTTCAACTCCTTCAAAAATGAAGTTTAAAATTAAGTTAATAACTAGAACGACTTCTCAGTTTTTCCACAAGTGGCAGCGTATAAATTTCTAACCATAATTACAGTAACAACTTATTTATCTATTTACATATTTCAAGCGCTTTTTAAGCATGCATATTCCATAAATCCGAGTCCACGACATGGACATGAGGGGCCATACATAAAACCTTCGTTCGTATTGTAAAATTTAGAAAAATTTTAACACAATTTTTTAAAACAGTTGAATTGGTGTAAAATTTACCATCCTGATAATAACTTGGCTTTAGCTTAAACTGTTTTGTGAAACATAACCTACACAAATTATTGGACAGCAGACAAAAACTGCATTAAATTTCGATTGATATCCTGATTTCTTGTTTAGCAGTCCTTGAGGCAGCCATGGTTATGAAGTGTTAGCGACTTCATTTTCTTATCCTCTGCATATGAGGGTAGGTGGCCAGTCCCTCCTCTCTTTCACTGTCTCATCTTCCCACTGACAGTGTGTTAGTGTACTCATTACAACTGATATTAACTTTAGAAGCAGAGCAGTCCGTTAAGCCACACCTGAGGCATGGTTTATGAGGGCAGGTGGCAAATCTTCGTTGGATTTTAAACTTAAGACTTACCTGTGTATGAAAGCTTTATCTCGATTAGCGATTCCTGCGTTAACCTTGTAATGGCATGGCTGGGTTATGGCGCCTTTGAAATTGTGTGTGTTATTATCATGATTATGATTATTATTATTATTACTATTAACCAAGTGCACATAATAAGAGCAAGGAACTAATACAACAAAAATTAATACCTGTATTAAATTAATCTTACCAAATCAGATCTGAACATAAACAGTTAAGCATACAATGTCTACAGGACAAAACTCAAAAAATACAGAAACCTGGGAAACAAACACTTTAAACGACTTAATTTGTAGATTTCATTCTGAAAAGATTAGCTTTAATAATAAATTTCTAAATATTCATATTTATATTCACCGGCTTTGACGAAGACGTCGTGGAGTCGATTCAGTTGATAAGTGCCAAGATATGACACAAGTTGTTGAAGTACGTACACGTTTAACGCTGAAAAAGAAATGAAATAAATTCATTTAGAAAGCCATAAAATACTACACTGATGTATCAACGGTTGTGTGCTCTTCTTGTTATAGAACTTTCACGCACAACTGTTTATATTTCAAGACACAATGACTTGTCTGACTTCACCTTGCACTTCTAACTTTGTAAGGAGAGTAATGTGAACTTACAGTTGTAATGTAATTTAATGTGAACTTACAGTTGTAATGTAATAACTGAAGCCTTATTCATTTTGAGATTAAGCGACTCTCTCTCTCTTCTGCTTGGCCTGGTTTGGGAACGCTTCTGAGTAGGTACCATGAAGGGCACTACATAAAATTTTGATTCACTGAATTGATTGATTGAAATGCAATGTAATGAAATATT
This sequence comes from Aporrectodea caliginosa, assembly GCA_020284085.1. Classification (NCBI taxonomy): domain Eukaryota; kingdom Metazoa; phylum Annelida; class Clitellata; order Crassiclitellata; family Lumbricidae; genus Aporrectodea; species Aporrectodea caliginosa. The sequence goes on from JACEVL010000785.1 coordinate 292,603, forward strand.
TATATAGCACCCTTCGGTTACCTCCCTTCTCAAAAGTGGTGTTTACACGGCCATCTAACGGGTCTAAACAAGTGCAATATACGGTAAGCAGAAACTTTATGCAAGGCACCTGGAAATTCCCATGGGCTGCAAAGCATAGCGAATGCTGATCCAGACCACTTGAAGCAAGAAATAATGCATTAATATTATTATTATTACAAACACTTTTAACGTGCACAAGGTCACACAGAAATGCAAATCTGAGGCACGGTTAGTCATTAGCCACGTGAAGAGATGTTAGATATCAAAACGCTTGAAAGCCAATGAGAAATAGTGAATTTTGAGGCGTTTCTTAAAGGAAGAGAGTTCGAGCATTGAAAAGACAATGGCACGCGATTCCATTCCTTAAGGACAGTAACAGGGAATGCAGGAGAGCCCATGACAGTGCTACATTGAGGCTCAACCAAAAGACCCATATCCGAAGATCAGACAGCGGGGCGGGATGTATGGAGAAACCAGTGGTTGAAGGTAGGTAGGAGTGCTCATTGTGAGGTTTTATAAGTCAGACAGACCAGTTTATATCTTATTCTGAATTCTGCAGGCAGCTGACCACGAGGGACTCGAGTAAAATGTAAAAATGACTGACAGTGCTAAATAATCAAATAAATTGATCTTGTAACTATGATTCAAAACTGTTGGTTATAACAGAAGATTTGCAATGAAAACCTTTAAAGTCCTCTATCTCGTAGCAACTGGCATTGCGTGCAACACTGCATAGGCATATCTTCTCCAGCGTATTCATCTAAACACAATGAAAATAAAAATTTAAAAAAAATTATAACTGGAAAACTTCTTCACAAAGGCAAAAATACTAAATCACAAGCTAAAGTTCAATTGATCCTAATGGTTCCTTTAAGAAACTACAGAAATCATCTACAGTACGATTTTCTTGGTTTCACTTCTATACATGACAACATAACCTTCAGAGACGTCTACTCAAGGTTTTTGTGCATTAAAACAGTCGCTATATAAATGTGGGAATTCTGGGGTTGAATAAAACGGCAGGCTCTACAAATGTGTTTACATTTGTTTGCAACTTTGATACTTGGAGAATAGAACAGTACAAGGCCTCCGTAACAGTTGACGCTAGGTCAAACTTATAGTATCGGGGGCTGAAGGATTATACAGTACCTTTGGGCAGCTTTTCTAATGACGACACTAACCCTAACCCTGACCCTGACGACGCCTAACCTCACCCTAAACGACACTCACAACACAAGTAAACTTACGCACTATATCTTTCAGCCCCCGATACTATAAGCTTGCCGACACTAGTTCCACCTTTTGTTAGTTTAATACGAAATTTTCAAAAATATGTTAAAGATTACTGCATGATTAGCGTAGTGTACGTGCCATTAATTTGGGGTGCGGGCCGAATCCCCGAAACCCGAATACCCGAAAGGATTTTCGGCCGGATCCCCGAAATTGATTTTCTAAGTCCAACCCGAATGAACATCATTAACAAATACATATTTGAATAGGCAGTATATAGTATGCGTGGTGCTTCTGCGGCGGAAAATGCCGCCACGCAACTAGCGAAAATTTACTTCTGCGGCGGAATTTTTTTTGACAATTTATCTAAAACAACTCTAACCCTAACACTGACCCTAACCGACCGTCACAGCGCTTAACCTGACCCTAACCGACACTCACGATGCCAAACCTGACCCTAACCGACCCTCGCGACCCCAATTTATAGGAAGAAACGCATTCTGAACAATGCGCATGCGCCGAAGGTTACGCATGCGCAAAGGGCTTCCGCCGCAGAATTGTGTCGAAAATATTACTTCTGAGGCGGAATTTTCCGCCGCAGAAGATTTATCCATATAGTATACATCAAGGCCACGCTAGGTCTTTGTCATGTTTACAATTTAACTTTGAATTGCTCGGCCGTTTTCTAGAAAACTGTTTTCGGGAAATCGGGCTTTTGTCTGTTTTCAGCGTTTTCGGGGATTCGGGTTTTGGGGATTCGGGCTGACCCCTTAATTTGACCTGACCCAGTTTTCTGAGATTGGACGACAGCCATGACCGTCTATAGGTCGATGGTAAAATCAGAATTTGGCTATTCAAAGCGAAAAAATAATTATCCAGTAGTCGACCAATTGCTGATAAATGTAGCGCATTAAAATTACATTTTGCGAACATATAGACGCTGCGTTTATTATAAATTATTTCTTACTGTAATATTCCACGATTCCATGAACGAGTATGTGTTTGAAGTTCTGGTGCCAAGTTTGTAATCTGGCATCGAGTTTTAAAATTTAATGTTAGTAAGTAAGTGAGTAAGTAAGTAAGTATCTTTTATTGAGAAGCACTAGCAAACACACAGCACTGTACAGTACATGGCAAGATTAATATATTAAAAATAAACAAACATGTATATATACAACCAATGAATTGAATAAGAGGTTTTATTGTACATCAGAGGAACATAGAGGAAGAAGAGCTAGGGCTAGTCATAGGGCAAAATGAAGGGTTTAAATAGCCAGTTTATTTGTATAGCATCCGAGCAAGGAAGCATTTATGAGACAGGTTGTCAAACATGGGAAGCTCACGGTTATATGGGACCGTGGCCGCAGCCCGCAGGGAGTAGCGCGATTGCTTGATCGGCGGTAACAATTTATGCAATAGGCCTACATGACAAGGATTGTGCAGAATACAGGCAAAGAGACTCATAGAGTCTAGTATCCGCATTGCTGCAGAGAGTCTCAAATGAGAGAGAAGATAAAGGTAAGTACCCCTGGCATTACCGCGTACCAACCTTCGAATAATTCCCTCAAGGGCCTCCCATTCCTGCACTCTCGCAAAGCCCGACCACACAGGCGAGCAATATAGAATCACACCCAGCGGTGCAAAAAAAAACTTTTTCAGAATGAAAAGTTTTTTTTGGGTTTTTTTGTTTTTGTTTTGTTTTTTCTTTCTGAGATTTTCCTGTTTCGGATCATAAAACTCATAAAATTGCATAACACCGTTCAAATTAATCACATGCATATAAATGAAATTAACTAGAACTGTACAGTAGAACCTTAGAATGTCATAAAACGAAGTTAGCAAAGACCATACAATATTGCCAAGAGACTTGAAGAGACGACATTAAATTTTTTGACATTTATAATTTTGAAATTTCTAAAAAAACAAAAGCCAAAATTTACAGATTTTTGTTTTAAACAAAAAAAAAACAAAAAAAACAAAACCCTTAACAGCCCTGACACAGACGAGCAATAATAGAATCACAATACAATACCACGGTTGCCTGCTGGCCTCAGCTGGAAGCCGTTCTAACGGCAAGTATGTCGTCTGCAGTGGTTCGATTGTGCAGCCTTTGTTTAAAGTCGGGCACATTTTCTTGTTTCGTAAACAAAGACAAATGATGATTTCTCAAATTGCATCTAGATTAAACATTTGTGGACTTGCTTTTGCAGTCCCTTGTGAAAGGACTCTTTTCGCCAGAAACGATGCATTCAAGTGCTTTAAGCGAGTTCGTGGCATTGCTACGCACTACGACGCAGTTGTGTACAGCGACCATGGTGATCCCCGCAAGGTCCTTCGTCGGGTTACATACGACCTTCCGTCACAGCTAAAGAATGAGGAGGTCCTGCTGAAGATGCTGGCCGCGCCAATTAACCCTGCCGATATAAACATGATACAGGGCGTTTACCCCGTCAGACCACAGCTGCCTGCTATCGGAGGTAACGAAGGAGTAGCGGAAGTTGTGGAAGTTGGCTCGTCTGTTACTGGACTACAGCCAGGCGACAGGGTGATTCCAAGCTTTTCGGGTTGGGGTACGTGGAAGACATTCGCAGTATGCCCTGGTGCAGAGATGCACAAAATACCAAAAGATATATTGCTGCCAACGGCTGCTACAATCTCCGTTAATCCTTGCACTGCATACCGAATGCTTTCTGATTTCGAAACCCTGGAGCCTGGAGATGTTGTAATTCAGAATGGCGCTAACAGTGGGGTCGGTCAGGCGGTGATTCAGCTTGCGGCTGCAATGTCTCTCAAAACAGTCAACATTGTTCGTTTTCGTCCGGACATTGACGTGTTGGTAAAGGCGTTGAAAGATCTTGGTGCAACTTACGTCATTACAGATGAGTTTGTTCGAACGCCCGAAATGCAAGAGCTGATGAAGTCGTTGCCAAAGCCAAAGCTCGGCCTGAACTGTGTTGGAGGGAAACATGTTGCAGATCTTCTGAAGTATCTTGCGAAGAGAGGTTCGTTGGTGACGTACGGAGGTATGTCGAAGCAACCTCTTATGGTGCCAACTGGTTCTATGATTTTCAATGATGTAAAGGTGCGGGGATACTGGATGACACAGTGGAACACGGAGAACAAGAACACTTTGAAGTATCAGGAGATGTGGAAGTACATTGGCGACATGGCACTAAGCGGTCAGCTGCGGGCTCCAGTCCACACTTTGGTGCCGTTTGATCAGTTCACTGACGGTGTGGCAAAGTCCATGGAGCCACTGGTTTCCAGAAAGCAAATCCTCGTCATGGATTCGAACGCGAAATAAGAGTAAATGTGAGCGAAATGAAACTTCAGTCAATGTGATTCAGTCTATCACATGAATTGTGTATTCGTGCTTGATTGCAGATTTACCATTTGCTGTAAATGTAGAATTACAGATGTAGCTAGAGTGTTTATAAATAAAGACTCTAAAGAATGGATCATCTAGTACCAAGTGACACTTTATATCTTATATTACCGGTATCAGGGTTTTTCTGGGGCAGGTCTGTGTTGGCATTTATTAATAGGATTTAATTTTCCTGTGGTCCAAGCTGGCAGTAGACCGTAGTAGCCTTCCAATCTCTCTCATGCTAAACAGTATCCATTTCTGCAGCTTCTTTGCCTCCTTCTCTACTTGGCAACTGGACTTTGTTTTTCACTTGGTACCTCAGGACAACACAAAGCTTCTGAATAAGTGTGTTCAATGTGCTTAGCTTTTAAGTAGAGCTTTAGAGACTTTGACTTTACAATTATGATTTGATGAACTCTAATCTTTTACACTCGGCCACTGCATCGCAAGACTTTCTATTTTCTAGCTTGTGCTCATACAAAGTTTGCAACGTGCTTATGTTCCTCGTTACTGCTTAACGTCAGTCAGTTGTGTGCAATGATTGAGGTGGCTCAAACCCGTTTGCTTTGTGTTCACTGTGCAGTGACTCTAAATTTGTTGCCTAAGCAGTCTGGTTAATGAACTCATAGTCTAGTTATACATTATAACTAATGGTTTCTTAATTGTAAAAATGTAGTAATGGAGACTACCTCAGCATAATGTAAATATTAACAAATGTTCTATGTACCAGGTTAACGTGATTCGTTGTTGACAGTTTGTTTGGAGTGGGTGCAGGTGGAGCCAAAATCACAAAATAAATATCTGCCCTGGCAGGAATTTGAGCCATCAACCTATGGTTGAGAATTCAGCACTCCATCCAAGCAAACCTGAAAACTAATTTCTCTTTTTTTCAGCTACTTTTGGCTCTTGGCCTTATAACTTATAACCAGTCTTTATCAACAGCAGCTGGTCACTTCATCTGGAACTCTGCCTCCTCATGTTTGTGCCTCTCCTACTGAGACAGTCTACTTATGGCTCTTAATGTTTGTCTGTCTTCAATGTACACTAATGAACTTAGTAAAGAAGACATTATCAAATTAGAGTTGTATTCCATTGTATTGTGACTGTGCATATTTCCTGTAGAAAGTGGATATAAGTATGATTGATAGAACTGAACTTTGCCAGAGATATCGTGGGGTGTTTAAAACAGATCCACTGGTCCATTTTTTATCTTGATTTGAAGGCTTTTGGGAATTAGAACTGCTAACACGTTGTCAGATACAACCTTGTTGAAATCTCTGCCAGTACAGAAATATAATCAAGTTTGCATTCAGTTTGGAATGATCTTACTCTTGGTGCATTACATTGAGTAAAATGTGGGCAATGTTACTTCGACTTGTTTACTAAGCTGATTTTACTCTTTGCAATGCAGAGGTTGTGGTTGATGCTATAAGGCCAAGACTCGGTAATTGGTAAATAACAATTGGACTAAGGGTCTTAATTGATTCACCAGATCTAACACCAGATGCAGATCCACCCCACCTACTGCTTCCTAATTTGATAAAAAATCTCTAAATACAAAAGCGCAGGTAGACCTCGTGTCAAAGCTTTCCACCATATTTGACGTAATTTTTTTGGCATGTTGCCGAGTCTTTTATTAAGTTTAACGTTTTGTTCATTGAATGTCTAGTTTAGACTATTGATGTAATAATGGCTATTCTTCTTCGTCGTCTTGTATTGCTACCCAGGGGCCATACTTGTAAGATCCCTTCTGAGTCCCATGTGTAACCAAACATTCTGTTCAATCAAGTATTACTATAGCTGGTTGGTTATCGAATAAAAATGAATTGAACTGAATCTTACCGATTGCATTTGAGCTACATAAACTTTGATCTTTATAATCTCTGTCGTTTATGTGCTTTCCTCATATGCCCGCTGTGGTTATGTATAAGTGACGTTTGTTTTCCCACCTTTATAATTTGAACTCGTCACCAGTTTATGTTTTATAGGTCTATGCGATACAATACAAAATCATGCAGTATTATAGGCCTACGATATAAAACAGAGTAATATGTTGTACAACTGACATCTGGTAATTGCCAATTGCAATAGTTCCAGGTAAAATGACAAATCATTTCAGGAGTTAACCTATAGGTGTTGTTAATTCAGTATAAGAAATTGATACTTGTATATCTTGTGCTATATGTGTCCATAGAATGGATTGAATTCATCTGTCTCGACTCATGCACATTCAGTGCTTTTGGAAGGTGCTTCGATGGTGCTATGTAAATGGCACTATATAAATGTTTGTTACACTACATTGCACTGTTACATTAAACAGAATTAACAAGAAGTGCTTTTACTGCTATAAATGTAATGGTATCTGTCTCAATTTTTACAATACATGTAATTAATGTTGAAACACAAATCAGGCTTATTACTGTCAATCAGTGGTTAAAGTGGTTTGGGTAAGCAGTGGGAACTCCAAAGAAGAGTTTTATTGGAACGCATGTGTTACATGGTCCTATTGCATGGTGAGCAGTAGGAACGCAGGCTAATATTTCCAGAACAGTGGGAACGCCGTTCCCACAGTTCCCACACCACTTTAAACCCTGCTGTCAATTGCTTATAGCTAACCTATGATCCTGTGGAGTGCATGATAGTGTATAATGGCTAGCATGCTGATCTATAAACCCAAGGGTAGTGGTTCAGATTCTGCTGGGCAGAAAGATGTTTCAAGCTTTTGCTCAGTTTGTGCCCCTTACAAGCTTCTTTACTAGTCGTACACTGTCAGTGGAAGATGAGAAGGCAACTGTGAGGACTGCCATTTACTTTCATCTGCCAAGACCAATAAAATGAAGTCATTAAAACTTTTCACAGATGGCTGCCTCTTACCATTTCGGCAGGCCGGTGACTGGTTCTTTAATTAATTAATTAATTAATTAATTACTTCTATGCACTAGTTTCCAATGCACAAGGCATCAACTGGTGGCGCACAAAACCCAAACCGTAATTAGGTCAACATCCAGACGAACAGTCCATTGAGACAGAGAGACAGTCTATCACCATAAGCAATCTGAAACAGATGTGCTTTAAATGACACAAGTGCCTGAACAGATCAAGCAGGTAAAGGGAGAGAATTGTAAAATTAGTTAGATACAGCAACCGAAAAGCTCATTCACCCAGCACAGTTCTGGCTTTACACAGGATTAAAGACAGGCAACCAAATAACCGTGGTGATATTAGTGACAAGACTGAGAAACAGGGACTGACTTTAAATAGTGGTCGGCAGAGTGCAGTAGGCCTACTTTAAAGAGCATGAGCACCAATCTGAAAGAGAGCCTGTTATGACCAAGAAGCCGATTTTAAGTACAATGGTTATATCTTGTTATCTTGGCTCACATCGTGAAGTAGCCTACATCAGTATGGGAATTGTAAAAAAAACTGGGGGGGGAAGGGGTTAGACGTTGATTCGTGTGCAGTTTGGGTGTGAAATGTAGACTTTACTATGGGATCCTAAGGACTGGGGGGTTGAACCCCCCCTCCCAAAACCCTCTCTCAGACAATTCTCACCCTGGCCTACAGGCTACATCTCATGTTTCATAATCTATTCCCACCTCGTGTCCAACTTGTATAAACAACCTCTAGCATCTCTCGTTACACTCTTGTTTCGAAACTAAATGCCACTGCAGGTCTAACACAAAACTCTCAGCTGGTCTCCTTTGTCTTCTGTCTTCTGACTCATGCATATTATCTTCATTTCTCCTTCGATAATTATGTTTTTGTCGGGTTTGTCATAATACATCGCCGAACAGAAGAATAAGCAACATGTCTAACATCATGACTGACATCTGGGATGAAAGCCACAGATTAAGATGCACAGGAGTTTCAATGCCACAACATGTCCTATACTTAGTTACAGAAGAACAGCCTTTTAGTACACAGCACACCAGCCTCATCTATTAGAAAGATCTGTAAGAAGGAGAGCTCTAGAGAGCATCAGAATCAGTAGCGGCGCCAGGATTTCAGGTTTGGGTGGGGGGGCTAAAACCCCAATTCCTTCCCTTTCTCCCCTCCTCTCTGGCATTGGCAGTGATTTCCCACTTTTGTTTGGGGGCTGAGCCGCCGATAGGGGGGGGGGCTTCAGCCCACCCTAGCCCCATGCTGGCGCCGCCATTGATCAGAATACGGTCAAATTCGGATATAATTTTTATTGCTATAAATTATTATTATTGGTTAGAGACTGCTGAACAACGCGGTGTCATTATATACAAAGATGATTAGCGTCGCCCTCCTCCTTCTTCAGGCTTGGGATTGGCACTAGCAGAGTACGAGCAGTGGCGGAGTTTATTATTGTTCACAACACAGCCTGTATTTATTAAGCAAACAGAGGCCTTGGCCTGCATATTTTTGTGATGATTGCAAATAAATATATATGCTTTTAGTGCATAATCTAGCATAAATGGCAACTATTTTGGAGACTAATCAGCAGATTGCATACACTGATGTGCCTGGAAAAGCTGCCTATGCATGCAGAGAATTAAATTCCGATCTTCATAACTCTTTCGATGGATAGGCCTATCTAGGAGGCCCAATCGGTCTGATGCAAGCGGTTCGTAGAAGCGTCAATCGGCCGTAAAGAAGGGAGAGGGACAGGCGTGCCTGCTCTGCGCTCGACTGATAATGGGAGTGTGGATGCGAAGCCCCCAGTGGGTTCCAGAGGTAAAAGCCCCGTATGGGGATCAGAGGCGACGCCCATAAAGCAGCTGAAAACATTCGCGTACCTAAGAGGCTAAGACCAATTTTTTCATATTTTTTATGCTTCTTGTATTTCAACATCAGTGCGCGATTACTTCGTTTGCAAAGGACCATAGGTCATTCGTACAACATTAAGCCGTAGACCTGATACAGAATGGCATGCAGCCCTACTACGTTTGCATAGGCTTTGTCAAAGTCTCTAATTAATAGTAATTAATTAATATTAGCCTTATTAGGCAATGTCAACTTGAGCAACAGCTGTCTCCTTTCCTGACTTTGTAGGTCGCATATCTCCGGGACGTTATCAATGGCTGGACCCCTTGTCAAACTAGTGGCTGGCCCAAGACCACGCTATAGGTTCTATGTCCCTACACACACACTTACACAATCACATACACACACACACACACACACACACACACACACACACACACACACACACACACACACACACACACACACACACACACACACACACACACACACACACGCACACACACACACACACGCACATTATCTTGAGTTTGTGCGTAGCTTTAAATGCATAAAGCTACTCGTTGGAAATTATGATAAAAGCCTAATTGGGTCTACAAGCTTAATTGTACGTAATCACATAAACGTCGCTGGTAGCATTGGGATTAGTATCATTAGGATGATCGGAAAAACACTTAGCCCACCGGAAGCTATGGCTGCTTCAGATAGAAATGTGTAGGCCTACGACCAGCTATGTTGACTGCGCCTGTAACCTAGATATCAACCAGCTCCGTAATTAAATCGGCAGCCTATGCTTATGCTTCTACGGCTAGTCGACTCGTTACATGTGTTTATACGGGCTACCTGAGCCGCTGCATGTCTTTCTGCAGTACCGTGTATATTTCCACTGTACAGAGCCATACTCCAGTCTGTTTCAAATCGCGGTTTAATCAAACATTCATGCAAACGACGGTGAAATATTGGTCTAGCTGTCAGTAAATGGATAATCACATGCATTTTCATGGACCTCCTAACCTAAGTCCGTGTAGGGCAGTCTCAGTCTTGCCAAGGGCGCCCTCTAAACAGCTCGATGTGTAGCCAACACGTACTGACTCTCATTAACAAAAGTGTGCATGATTTAGAGGCACATAGATGAAAGACCATGTTACGTTATTGCCGCTGTTGCTACAGCTTTGGGGAGATGAGCTTTAAAATAGGCCACGGAGTCCTACTGCTCACTGAGCGCCAAAGCCTGAGTACATGACTTACAGTAGTACCCTTTGGAACTACGTGAATAGGCTACTCGCGGCGCGCAGTGTACGCTAGCCTGTGTAACATCTCTCTCTCGACTCTCAGCTATAGTATACAAGACGTGTTTGCAGTGAAAGATATACTATATGAAAGAAAGATAGTCGTTAATTGCCGTAGGCCTAATTTTGGATTGCCAACAACGCGGTAGGTCTATTTAACTAGTGTAGCATTTAGGGCATAGGCATGGGTCTCTAGTCTTGCCAAACATGCAGAAATACCTGAGATAACAACTGGGCTTCGGTCTAAGGGCCTGCAGCCTTGATGTTGCTTTCATGCCTTCTCTCTTGTTCTGCCATTATTTTCTCGTAAAATTTTCGCTTACCTGAGCGAAGCATACTCGGGCATAATGTTTCATGTTGTAACTGTTCTTCCTTAACTGTTTTTCTGCGCTTGTGAGGTGAAAGCGACTTACACATAGGCCTTGAACACAGTTGAATGGAGTCTATATGCAGCAGCTGAGAAGTATACCGGATTTTAAGCCACGAGCTTATGAAACCTCGAATAGCGTCCATATCTATAAATTCCTCCATAATTGCATTGTTAACATCCTAATACTACGGATGTTTTATCTCGTGTATATATAAGCTCTCTCGTTAACTGTCGAATATTGACTATCCAGCAGCAGTGCTCTAAATAAGTACGTATTTGGATAAATTCTTTTACAATTTTATTAAATGAAAGTATTCACCGTTGACTAATTGCATCTCACTTTTCAGGTGCCACTGTATGTATGCATGTATGTATGTATGCATGTAAGTATGTATGCATGTTAGTGTGTATGCATGTAAGTATGTATGCATGTAAGTATGTATGCATGTATTTGTGTTTGTGTATGTATGCTGGCAAGGAAGTATGCATATACACTTATGAATGCTTGTATGTACTTATGTATGTACTTATATATGTACTTATGTATGTACTTATGTATGTACTTATGCATGCATGTACTTATGTATGTACTTATAAATGTACCTATGTATGTACTTATGTATGTACTTATGCATGCATGTACTTATGTATGTACTTATAAAATAATGTACCTATGTATGTGAGTAAGTACGTAAATATATGTGTATGTATGTACATATATATACGTATGTACATATGTGCGTTCGTATGCGTGTATGGCACTGTATGCACATGAGCATATGTGCATATATGTATACAGGCTTGTACGTATGTATTGTATGTACGTGTCACGTGTGCATTCATATGTGTGCTCAGCAATTCCTATCTGGCTTTCTTTAGTAGGTACTTGTGCAGTTTGGTTGGTATCTTGTATTCTATTCTTCCATTGCCCCTTCAAGTTTTTTGGCAAGACCAGTTCGAGATGCATCGTTTTAGCTTTTAAATTGTGTCTCGTTGGTCACCTTCTGTTAAGTTCTGTATCATTCAGTTGGTGTCTATGTAACGTCCTCTGGTAGCGTATAGTTGCCGACTGTATTCATCTCTTCGTTACTCCTTTCATGCATTCTTGTTTCCATACGGCTTTTCAATAATTTTTCTCTTTTCATAAGCAATATTAAACGGTTAAGAGATTTTTATATAAAAGTCGCTATACGAAAGTCTAGATAGTCAACACATGCAATTGGTATCGTCAGAGTTGCCCCTATAAGAAGAAGAAGCAGGGCAGTCCCTTAAGCTAGGCCTCAGACAGAAATCGGTGTGAATGAAGTGCTATCGATTTCAGTTTTCTTAGCCTCCGCAGACCTCTCCCTCGCCGTCTCATCTTTCCACTGACAGTGTGAAGTCAATGTACTCATTATAGCGGAGTACGGCAGGGGACGCATGTGGAGCAGATATCTCGATTTTTTTTAAAACCGGATATTGAACCCCTGACAGTCCAGCGCACTAACCACTACACTATCGCGCCTCCTACCTCAATTGTAATTATTTATATCTCCACTGTATTGGGAGATTCAAGCAGGCGCTATATACTGCTCAAATATATATTATATACATTATGTTACCCTACGTTAACTGCTATGTCCTATCACAATATAAACATATACATGCATATATATATATATATATACATATACATATATACATATATTTGTATATTATAGTATGGTTCGTTAGAATTCTTCTGAAACCTGGATTCGTCTATTTTTATATATCAATAATGGTGCTATTTATTTACCTTTGTGTTGCCTACATTTACACCGATGAGTTTTGTCTTTAGGTCAGTATACAAGACGGGAAGAGGGAACTGAGAAGATGCTCCTCCAAGGGTTGTTGCATCAGCTGCTGCGTCTTCTGGCTCAGCGCCAAGTTTCCCTTGTCGCTGTTTGGCTGGCTGCTTCAGTAGGTTCTCTCTTTGTCCCTCTTCTTCTCACTTTCAATGTCTCTGCTTTTGCGTTTCTGCCAGTGTCTGCGTCTGTGTCTGTATGTGTATGTGTGCTAGTCTGCCTACTTGCCTTTCTGCCTTCGTGAGTTCCAATACTACTTGCGTTGTTTTGAAGGACGTACAATTAAACAAACAGAACACTCCATGGAAAACTGATATATCGGAGTAAACATGCACACACACACACACACGCATGCACACACACACTCACATACACGCGCACACAGACAGACACACACACAGACACACACACAGACCCACACAGACACACATACATACACACACAAACATACACGCGCACACAGACAGACAGACACACACACACAGACAGACAGACACACACACACACACACACACACACACACACACACATGGTAACACTGTCAAGTACGCATACAGACATATAAGATACAGATTAAACATTCAGAATAAGAAGAAGAGCTCTGGGGCAGCCATTGGCATACGAAGTGAAAGCGACTTAATTTTCTTAGCCTCGGGCGTCCTCTCCCTCGCTGTCTCATCACCCCACTGACAGTATGGTGTCAATGTAGGGGAAGGTTGCCCGAGACGGAACGACGCCTGAGATGGAATCTAGCGATTTCCGGTAGTAAACGTTCGGTTTCAGACATGGATCTCCTTTTACCCGATGCATTCTGTCTCTGCGGTCTTGTGGGTGTGATTTGGAATATTTTCCGTGCATGCAACGGTTAGTGGAGAGTTTGTTAAATTTCATGAAGATCTGTTACTATATTTTGGTTTGTTCTTATTGTAGTTTCAGTCAGGATTATTAAAAATTGCAAGTTTTTTGGAATAGTCACTTTTTAATGTAAATAATTGTGATTCATTACGCACTAAAACATGAGCGATAATCCAACGCATTTGCCACTGGGGATCGTAAAAACAAGTTACGTGCGAGGTGCACGAGATGGAACAGTGCTGAGTTGCCTGAGATGAAACGCATTCCATCTCAGGCAACTCATTTTAAAAGTATGACTTATCATTTCAGGACGAACTTCCAGTGGCCCATCTTAGAAATGACCATGTAATAAACAATCACAATATAAACCCTGACAACCCCTCTGGTTGACGAGGTGTTATAGGTAGGCCACGACCTGGTGTGCAACTATTTTATTTATGTTTAGCCTATGCAATTTTTAGATGTCATCATTCAAGCGGAAGTCATCACGTGGAGAATGGGCAATAGAATCCATGCGGGTCGCAATAGACAAAGTGAGAAGTAAAGAGTTGACACTTGGCCAGGCTAGTAAGGCCTACGGGGTTAGCAAGACGACTCTTTTCCGCAGAGTGAACTTGAAAAATAAAGTTGTGAGAAACGAGGAAAAATATCTCGGTGGTCACAGAAACGTATTTGATGCTGCTTTTGAAAAAGATCTCGAACAATATGTACTAGACATGTCAAGTAGGTTGTTTGGAATAACCAACACTGAACTGAGAGTAATGGCATATGAACTCGCTGAACGCAACTCTATCCATCACAGCTTCAACAGAACCAAAAAGTGTGCTGGTAAGAAGTGGCTGTACTCATTTAGAAGGCGACACCCTACTCTGAGCCTGCGAAAACCAGAAGCAATGTCGTATGCCAGAGCAACTGGATTCAATAAACCGTCAGTGCTCAAGTTCTACAACCTACTGAGCTGTGTGCTGGTGTTGAATGTGAGCAGATTGACTATAAATGTGATTCCTGTGCAAATGCTAGTGAATAATGATATCTGGCTTCAGATGTAGCCTAGGCCTAACTTTTTCTTGCACCTGTTAAAATGGTTTAGGCTAGGCTACATTTTTGACAGTTCAATATTGAAAAATAGGCTAGTTGAAAACAGCTTTTTTGTTCACTGACGACCACAACAATGGAGTACGGTATTTAACTTTGTAAGCAGCACAGTTAACT
>JACEVL010000785.1:312500-342500 GCA_020284085.1 Aporrectodea caliginosa
AGCCAATACAAAAATGATGTAAATACAAAAATGTAAATGTTAATGTACATGTTTTTAAATGGCGGCAGTATGACCTCCACCTCGCTCATTTTCAATGTTTCATGTCTTTTAGTTCGAAGAGTTGTTCTCGAAGAACTGAAGCATGACAACGGAACGTCACAGATGAACGACCCCAAAGACTACCTTTGCCCAGAGGATGGTAACAGCGCTCCACCCGTGAACGTTCGCAGACGGGGTCAAGTGACACCTGTTCCCAGCAGCATCAGCATCCTTGATCAATCGTCCACATCCATCTTACAGGAATCAAAACAGACGAACAGGTGGAATGCCATTAAGACAAGAGAGAGTTTTGTATCAACGCCCGCTGCCACTTCTACGATGCCAAGCGAAGCCAACATGGCAACGCCAGAGTTCCAGGACACTGGTAGGTTCACACTTACCATCTCTTATGTAAGTATTATGCATGCATATATGTATTTATTTATTATGTATGCATAACTCCCTGTCTGTCTGTCTGCTTGTCTGTAGACAATCACTTCAGGGTTTCAGTAAACAATCAATAAGCAAAAATGAAGGATGTCATTCATATAAGTTATCTGACATAGACAGATAGACAGACATACAGACAGCCAGATAGACGGCGATTAGCCAAACACTGAGGTTTGTCTGTCTGTCTGTCTGTCTATGTAAGTTTACTGTTATGGGCGATATGCTTGATTCTCTTATGGGTTGTTTATTAAAACCCTGAGGTGCTGTGAGTTCGAGTAGTAAGTAGCTCCCTGTCATTCAGTCTTGACTTTGAAATGCCGATACAAGTTCAGTTCTCTTTGGTTCAGATTCATCGGATGGCGTTCATGGAGACTCGGTCTCTTTGATGGAACCAAGAGAAAACTCCTCAGGGTCACCTCCCTCGGTTTTGCTTCGTTCCATGTCGGAATGGCTCTGGACGTGGACATATGTCAGAGGTTGGTACCGGTACACTACATGTGTAGATCTAACTTAACAACAGCTGAATGTCTAGTTTGATGTACGTTGAATTTCTAGTTTAAATTATTTATATATGTATGCATGCATGCATAATTATGTAAGAATCTGTCTTAAAAAGATAATAATAATAATAATAATAATAATAATAATAATAATAATAATAATAATAATAATAATAATAATAATAATAATAATAATAATAATAATAATAATAATAATAATAATAATAATAATAATAATAATAATAATAGAGGCACCTTTGAGCAGCAAGAACTTGTTGAGTGAGCGGCCGTTCCAGACCCCACGTCTTCGGACATAGTTTTCAGAGCCTGAGGGAATAGAACTACCTCGGGCAAAAAAAAAAAATAATAATAATAATTAATCAATTATCCAGCGCTTCAACGCCGTTGCGTTCCGGGGCACGTTTGTTATGCCCGATTTGGAGGAGACGTAACCGTTCCAGATGTTCATTTATTTCTGTCTCCGGACAATTTTTGTATCACCTGAGGGATCATATCTACCTCTGGTAAAAAAAAATAATAATAATAATAATAACTTTGAATTTCTAGTTTAAATTATGTTGCGGGTATTGCCTGATTTCCAATTTTCGAAAGCTCACTCAACTCTGCTTGTCCTACACGCTGTATGTCCATCTACAAGGCGCTGCCCATCTATCTATTTTCTTGTTCTCCACTCTTTCTATCTACCTACGTTGAAAATTTAAATTTAACTATTTACATCAAAAAACAACATCGTATAGTTTATTTATACAATAGCTTATAGCTTGTGCCGTCGATTCGCTGAATCCTAGCGACCGTCATAGTCAGCCTTCTCCATGTGTTCCGATCTCTCGTCGCCTCTCTCAGCTCCGGAATGTTATTTATACAATACGTAACCGGAAAGTGCATGAATGAATGAATTGCTTACTGAACGGATTCTTCACAAATGATCATACAAATAGTCTGCAAGATTTAGAGAATGGCACATTTTCCATGTTTCAGACAACGCCGAGAAGTCCGTTCTGTATCTGCTGTGCAGTATCTGCTTCGGCATCATAGTTCTCCTCATTGCTGTCATCATCAACCTGGCTTGCTTAAGGAGGAAGACTCGCTCTGTCAAACTTACTGACGACAACCCAGTTCGGGTAGCAAACTCAGACAACAGCGTCAAGTGGAGGTCACCGGAGAGTGAGAGCTCTACGGGGGACGACAGGACCTTCCAAGGGGACGAGGATGTCGAAGCAACCCATGGGGTGCATCACCACCACCACAATCATCACCTCCGTCAGGGTTACTCCTTTCACCGTGGAGGTAATAATCCATCCTCACCGTCCGCTCCAGTCAATCCCGAGTCGTCTCCGGGTGACTTAGATGGAACGGAGGGCACTGCGTTGATGAAACCGCGAAATGTTTCAGATGACGAGACCCTGCCGCCACAGCCGCAAGGGACGCAGTCGCTACCGAGAAGAACAGCGCCGCCGCATCTCTGGTACAGTCAGGATGCCGGTGATGAGTCGCCTGTCGCTGCAACTGCTCAGACGCTGCAACCGACGAGACATTACAACAGATGACCTGGAGCATCGATGGATTGATTGCACTGGATCGTTTGCGTTCAGCTGACTGGATTTTCCTTGTGATTGGAATCCGAATGAAGATCATTGACTTCTGGAGCTCAAATCCTTATGCAGTGCTGCAGTCCGTACAGTAGGTTGAGGCTTAAATCTCCCTGTAGGAGTCGAGCAAATAGTAAACGAATCATGGGATCCTAGCAAGGTTTTTGTGAGGCAGGTGATATCTGATTATTATTCGTGTGCTGGAAATTAAAACTCGTAACTTTCGAAATATTCTGTCAGCTATACTGTTAGGCAGATATATTCGTTTTATATTCTGACAGGTTGACAGACCGCAACCAGCTACAATAGTCAGAAGTGTTAAATAATTAAATCATTAGAGGACAAAAACAGTCAGGTATACAGTCAGGTGAGACCTAGGGCAAGCGTTAGTAGATCCTCCGTCAGACAGATTTAACCCGAGTTAGCAAAAGGAACTTCTACGTTTCAGGAATCAAACCTTGTGGTGGTTAATGGTTATGGATAGTAATAACTTTTAGGCTACGCATTTCGGGAGCCTAAGAGGTCCATACGTTGTTCTACTATGTTCAACAATAGGCTACACTCATGGGAATTAATATAATTAATCTAAATACATGTAAACTGCATCATGTTTGGCGAGAAGATGGGTCGGCGAGGGAGAGGACTAGCCATATAAACTGAAACCGAGAAAATGAAGTCGCTAGCACTTAGGCAGTCATCTGGGCATTACCTCAACACTTTAACAACGAGTTGCATTGGTTTCCTAGTCACTTTTAATGCACTCTTGTTGTTCAAGGGTGAAGGGGTTACATGAATATCTATATTTTTAATGCTTCCCTCAGCTTTTTGATGTCTTACTGTTTTTCTTTTGCGTGTGTGTAACGGTTTGAAGATTATTTAGCTGTTATTTGAAGTAGATCCGTCAACACCCTGACTATTGTAGTTTGTGTTTGACACCCTGACTCTAGATATTTCTACTGCAAACGCCGAGTCCGCGTCGTTACGAACGCCAGTGCTTACAGATGCGCTAGTACTCACTTCGTGCACGAAGCTATAGATATTTCGCACTGTTCTTGTTCGTCTGTTCTTTCGTTTGTTCACGAAGAACATCAAAATAGCGCCGCTCATGTCAAATCACTTTGTACAAGTCAGACTTGGTAATTGCATACTTTGAACTTAAGGCTGCACTCAAATTTAAGGAGACATTCTTTAGGATTTATAGGTGAAGTCACGCAACTCCACAATGTTATCAATTCAATGTAGCCTACATCTGACCCTGGACAAGTCTTTCAGTTTGCAATTGCTCATGCGCTTCGGCGTGAAACTCCGATTCAGTGTCCGCGCTGTAGTCGGGAGCGCCTCTGAGTAGAAATCTTGAAGGGTTGCTATAACAAGTGCTCATACATACATACATACATGATGTGCCTTGGACGTGGAATCTAAGTAAAAAGTCGATGCATTTGGCCATCTGCGGACGCCGGACATGCATGCCATCTATTGGCAAGTATTTACGTCTCAAGGGGAGACATGGGGTGGCGTGTTATGTCCTGTGTCAAATTAACTAACGTCGGGTAATTAACGCAAGACCAAAATTTAATGTTCATTTACACAGTATTTTGAAACAAGACATATTTAAAACTGAAGGAACTAAAAGCAATAGTAGTCTTAATGTAGCGCCTTTTAAGAAGCTCACAAAATGGCTGCCTACGCGTTCTAAATGTAGTTAACGTTAATTAAGAGCAAAGTTCATCTGTAATCTGTTAATGCTTAGATAACTTGAAGAGTCACCACTGGTGAGCTCTCTCACGCACGTACAGCCAAACCAACGGAGTCTCATCTGCAACTGATGCTGAGCTTGTGTTCGATTTATACTATAGTAGTAGTTTGTCTATTGTGTGTAGTTATACATAGTGAGGTATATTTACCGGTAAAATTTTTGCGGTAAAAAATTCGGATTTTTACTGGTCGAATTGGTCAAATATGGTAAAAAAATGGTAAAAAAATTATCAGTTGCCACTTGCCATAATATTGTGAATGAAGCTGACATTGAAAACCTTAAGTAACTATTTTTGCTGATATATATATTCATTCTGATATTTAATAGGCCCTAAGTGAAAATAAATAAAACTTGAAGCATTTAATTTTAATTTTTTACCATATTTACCATTTTTTACAAGGTAAAATATAATGCGACATTTTTACCGGTTAAAAATCATTTCACATCACTAGTTATAGGCCTACACGAAGTCTTCAGCCGTTTGAATCTCACGCGCCCACCCTGCAAGCAGGCCCAAATGAAGCCCATATGGGCAGTTCAGTTGTTAGGCATTTCAGCTGGATCCCACCCGATCTGAGATCCGGCACCACTGATCTGAGACCAGTAGCCACCTGACCCATGAGATCTGCCACCTGAAGGAGAAGACTGTCATCTACCTTTTTTCCATAACCTATCAACGATGTGAATCGTGTGTATTCAAACAGGGAATAGCGAGTATCGGTTATAGATTTACATGGTTCACCGACAAATGCGCCAGCGACAAAAGCGCCCCGACAAAAGCGCCCCGACAAAAGCGTGACAAATGCGCCCCGACAAATAAAAAAAAATCACCAAAAAACCCCGACAAATGCGCCGCGTCAAAAGCGCCCCAAAATAACCGACAAATGCGCCCCGACAAATGCGCCCCGACATAGCGCCCCAATATCAATAGAATTACTTGAGTTTGTTCTATACCTGCAAGAAAGAGGTTGCTTATGTTTACATACATACATTTAAACATATATGCATACATACATACATACATGCATACATACATACATACATACAAACATATATGCATACATACATACCGGTAAACATATATGCATACATACAGTACATACATACATGCATACATTCATACATACAAACATATATGCATGCATAGTCATATATACATACATACTACATACATACATGCACATGAAGTCCATGATTTATATGCATACATCGTTGTGTCTCATTTTTCGTCTCATTCAACCGGCTGAGGGCGGGCGCATTTGATCGGGGCGCATTTGTCGGGGCGCATTTGTCGGCAAAGGCGGGCGACATTTGTCGGGGCGCTTTTGTCGGGGCGCTTTTGTCGCTGGCGCATTTGACGGGTCACCGAATAACATGGTTTCATACTGGGCTCCGGTTTGTTGGCTTTATTACCGAATAAACGAAATATATATATATATATATATATATATATATATATATATAATTATACACGCCAGAGGTTTTAGATTCTGAGGTCCACCGCCTCTGGAAAGTCTGGATGAGCAATTTAACCGCTGCATATGGAACCCACGCAAAGGCCATATGGGCTCCATCTAATGCCCTTGTAACTTTGTAAGTGCTGTCAGGGCAAACTGTGCCGACGAGAGGTGTTTTTAAGTTAAGTGGGCCTGAATAACTGAACGATTACACATCCATCCTTCCTCTCCGTCCACGAGTCCTTCCTCTTTTCTCCGCCGCATCTGCCACTCGTCCTTTGAGAAGAAGCTACTCATACACTCGGCCATTATGGACGGATTCCATTAGGACGTGTCTTCCCTTCCGACATGCCGAGCAGTCGACTGCAACAGGAGCACACGCAAGCCGTCCGCCAGAAATAGCAGTCGTCGTCCTTGTTCCGACTTCCATAAATGTACAGCACTTGGTATAATATGTCGGCGTCTGACTAATGTTACGCCGAGTGGTTCCTCTAACTCCGGCTTTTCATCTGGAGACGAGAGACGGAGGAGATGCTGTCGCCGTATGGATGCTGTTGTCTTCAGCCTTCGGCGTCTTGATGGAAGAGCGGTGCATTTGAGGGTGACGCCGTCAGACAGATCTGCTCTTCCTTCTTTTGTCGTTCGGAGGCGTGCGGCGCAATTGCCGAACTTCGAATGTCTTGACGCCGCCGCCGCCATCGGTGAATCTATAGAACTGCATGGAAGCCCAGATTGGCGCTGGCGTCTTGTTACGTAGGCGGTGATCTGCGGCGGAGGCACAAAGACTTACAGAAACACAGACGAAGACATGCAGAGAAACAGAGAAAGACACGCAGAAGCACGGAGAACGACACACACGGAGACACAAAGAAACAGGCAAAGAAAGAGCAAAGAGCATAGAAAACACACAAAGTCAAAGAACATATCAAAGTGCAGAGAAGGGCGCATAAGACACAGAAACATAGAGACACGCAAAAGAACACACTGAAATACAGAGAATACAAAAGAACCAGAGACAGGGACAATGATAAAACACGGAAACACGTCGAAACAGACTTAGACACACAGAGAAAGCCACACGGAAACGCATCCAAAAAGACACAGACGAGCGTATAGTAATCGCAAACTTGTGATTTCTAAAGACCTACTAGACCTAAGGCTACGCCTACGCGCAGGGCACCAACTTATTCACGAGCGACAATAAGAGGAGAGATAATCCTACACCTTGCACATATAGTAGGCTGTGTGGAGTCACGCGGACAGATACAAGCATTTATGTAAGACCTAAAACTTACATGTACACAAATGTACAAACAGCCATGGACATACAGACACTAATGAAAACAGACAAACGAAAACAGAAAATGCCGATAAACGAACAGACAAGAGCGTGTACATGAAGTGAAGTGGAAAGAAACACTTGAAGCAAGATGATTAGGACCACGTTGGGTGCCAAGAGTAGACAGAGAGTGGGAGGCAGAAAGTAATACAGTGAAGATGGCAGAAAGGGAAGCATTAAGGGAGAGAAAGAGTCAAGCAAGCAGCGAGAGGAAAGAAGGAGACAGGGAGAGAGTCACTGTACAGAGAGAGAGAGAGAGAGAGAGAGAGAGAGAGAGAGAGAGAGAGAGAGAGAAGAGAGAGAGAGAGAGAGAGAGAGAGTCACTGAGGGAGAGAGAGAGAGAGAGAGACAGACAGACAGACAGACAGACAGACAGACAGAGAGACAGACAGAGAGACAGAGAGAGAGAGAGGGAGGGAAGAAGTCACTGATGCGGGAGGCAGGTACTGATACAGAGGGAGATGCAGAAAGGGAAGTAGGGAGGCAGAAATGCAGGCAGGGAGAGATTAATTGGAGGCAGGAATGCAGGGATACAAAAAAGCAGGCACTTCAGAGAGGCATTGAGGCATTGAGCTGAGAGAGGAATACAGGGTTGAAGTCATTGAGGCAGGTAGAGAGGTATAATGGATTGAATTAGAGACAGAAAAAGAGGCATGCAGAGAGAGAGACTAATTGAAGCAGAGAAAGAAGCAGATAAGCAAGAAGGCAAAGAATGAAGCTTGTAGCGAGACACTGAGTTAGAAAGGCATAGAGGGATACAGAGAAGGAGGCACTGAAACATAGAGGGAAGCACGCAGGGAGACACCGAGCCACCAAGGGAGGCAGAGGAGGGTATGGAGCCAAAGGAACGCGTGGCATGTAGTCGGTTTTATGCTGTTCAGACCTCCTCACCTCTCTCACTGGAAAATCAATCACTGACGATTACGTCATTCCTTAATCTGAGTTCTTTGTTGACGTCATCATCCGAAGTCATTAATGCATTCCATAGTCAGCATCCTGACGTCTTATATTCTCCTGTAACCGCTGATAATGGCTCTGTTGGTAATGACGTCTGAAGCTCCCATTATGAGAAACGCTGGCAACATTGTAGACCTTTGATTACTTTATATTACGTAATGGTAAGCGTATCAGGATTTATGCATGAACCAGAGAAGGCTAAGTCGACCGAAATGACATATTAGACTGGCTTTATTCGTTCCTGGAAGGGGGTAATTACGTCGGCCATCGGCTCAGCTCGGTTTACTGATGTTCAACGACGCTATGTCATAACAAAGATGATTAGCGTCGCCCTCCTCTTTTTTTCAAGGCTCGGAACTGGCACCAGCAGAGTACGGGCAGTGGCGACTCGGACTGCACGACTTAGACACTAGTTCCACTCAGTGTTTCACATGGCTCAGTACTCGGACCACTGTTGCACATTGTATTAATGGCCAATATAAATCGAATCATCATTGGTATGGAAGCGGGGATCCAGTAGTATATTAACGATGTAAATGTCAAATGTACACTTTTTGATAATTATAGCGACCGTGTGGCCTAGACGTGTAACTAGGGCTGTCAGATACATGGGCATTGGATCGCCTAAGGAGGACACAGAAAGCCGGAAAGGAGGACAAAGGAGGATACATTGAATGTTTCACTCCGGACTACGGAGTCAGAGGGTAACCAAGAAACGAAGTCACATTGGAAAGTTGTATGAAATAAATTTAGAACTTAGACAATAGAGTCTCATAGACAGTCCACAGATATTAGATACATTGTTTGCAGGCCTAACTTTAATCAGATCATGCAGAAGAAACGTCTGGATGATAAAACTGCAATAAAAATGAATAAATAAATAGGCATACATTGAACCGTGAACCTTGCAGAGCTTCAGAGGAACCTAGAGATAACATGCGCGTGCACAGTCGTTAAATTGCCATCAAGCTCAATGCAACAAACATACAAAGCCGGACATTTCCAGGTTTTTAGCTTTCACTGCCGGACGGAGAACACGATACCAAAAAGGAGGACATGTCCTGTTTTGTCCTCCTTTTCCCGGAAGTCTGGCAACCCTGCATGTAACTGAACTGGACATTTCGTCCGTCCGTCTAACGCACTTACTTGTGTGTTGTCTATGTAATGTAATGTAATGTTACAAGACATTTATAAAGCGCAATTTAAGAGTCTCTCAGAAGCGCTCAACACGTGGCCATCAAACAGCTGAAAAAGTGCGTCTTTAAGAGTCTAGAGAAAACCATAATAGCCACATGTAGCGTTAGTGGCACGAACAGAGGGCGGAAGAGTATGTAGTAGAAGTACAGAGTTGGATGTCTTCTATTCGGCTGCGGCAAATGCTACAATGACGTCGTATGGGGGAGTGGGGAGGGTGGCTGGCCCTGGTCACACGTCAGGTGCGGTACACAGTTGCTTAGGAATTGATTAAATCGCTATTCCATGACTGGAATCAATGGTTGGTTGTCCGTGAGCTAGGGACCCTTCTGGACGAAGAACTATCAATGACTGACCTTTGGTGAACCACTTTCGCAGGTCCTGCCTCTAGCAGTGCCACAGAGACGAGTCATATACTGCACATTCTGTCGTTCAGCGTTGCAGAGTTCTCAGTTCACTCATTCATCATCAGAGTTGTTAAAACCGTTTCTTTTCGTTTTTATTTTAATGAAAAATCCCGTGTTTTCATGTCTTATTTTTCGTCACGTTTTTCCGTCAAAAATTTTTTTTGTAACTTTATTTATTTATTTACTGTATGTTATTATTTTGTTTCATTTTATTTATGCCGTTTACGTTGTCGCCGTAGTTTCATGGATTCCGCTAATTTACGCCACTTTTTAACGTCATCATTTGGGACTTAGCACTTGTTTACTAATAAAGTTGTGTTATTTGCTGATGAAACTTAAATTATGTAAACAAAGTTTTTATTTTAAAGTGCAGTACAAGATGTAACAAAGTCAAATTATTTTCTTTTTTCATAAATACATACAATATATGCATAATTGCATATATAGGCCTACATGCGCATATAAGCTTATATATATACATACACACATACTTACAAACATACATACACCTGCACACACACACACACATACTATATATACAATAATAATAATAATAATAATAATATCTTTTCTTTAATAAGCGCCTGACAAACGCACTGCGCTGTACATTTACATGTTATGCAATTTAAATCTTAACTACTAACAGAACAGACAGCTTGCAATACAACGGCGCTAATAGCAGCCTACAAAGCATATCCGCCCAACGGGGGCTCGAACTCGGTACCTACGGTCTCTGTGCCAGATGTAATCCAAAGCGCCACGGGCCCCCCCCATGCATACACACATACATACACACATACATACACGCATACATATATGCAAGCAAGGTAGTTCCGAGCAGAGTGGGCATTTTAGCTTTGTAGTCATAACCTCATCGTTTTTATTGCTGCAATTCCATTTCACGAAATGGTCATGAAATATATAGGCCCATAAATATATAATATATTATGTGCATATATAATACTGCCATAAATAAAATAATAATATCTGTGACCTTAGCGGATAAAGTGACCACTTGTTGTTTATTAGATCATCCGAAAGTGGGCTTTTTCTTTGAGACCTTTATTATTGATATAATTTATGACTGAGTAATGCATCTGCAAATGATAATATAAACGAGAACATAGCATCACTTGGACTAACACTAAGAGGAGCAATGGACTTGACAAATGGCCGACAGCAATGGAGATAATTTATTCGTGCCCATCGCCGCCAAATGGCTGGCGTCAGGAACTGATCATGATGAACGTATGCTGCATACATATACACATACACATACACATACACATATACTTACAAACAAACATACATACAAACATGTATATGAGCCATTTCGTGAACGTATCTAACCGTACTAAATGATATATTTCGCCTCATATTCTGTGTAAAGCAAAATTATTTTCCTAACGAACTGGGTAGAGATTGGTTGAATCTGAATACGTTATTTCCCGCCAAATCAGTACTTTATTACGCCCGAAGGCAGAAACAAAACATACATGCACAAATCTCGAACAAACATAAACTCAAACGCACAATGCGAAAATGTTCGTAAAGATCATTTTATGCAACTAAATCGGCTCAAGATGCCGACGAGTTCAGATTTAAAGAGCACAACAACGTAACAAATGAATGATATCCTAGAAAATAGATGTCGAAAATTCGCCTATAGAACATCATGCGACTCTTAATAATGTGATGTAAGTCTAGTCTACCAAGTCCACAAATGAAGCCTTTAACAGATTCCCATTTATTAAAACCAAATAACTTTCTATAAACAGAGTTCCAACATGCATTCAGTTCATCTTCCTGTCTCACTGTGTATTTAACTACCAGGACTGAGGCAGTTAAGTTAATATTAAGCAGTAGCTCAGGTGTAAAGATAGATGAACCAACTCATTCCAGATCTTTGGCACGTGCATAGATACAATTGGCTCAGAGAAAAAGCTCGTCTGAACCGATTCCGTGTTAAAATTAAGCGATACCATGAATTAATCATCACACCCAAGTATTTTATTGATTGCACCCAAGAAATCGATACGTCTCCCAGAGTCATGGGAGTAATTGCAAGTTTAGCAGATTTACCTACGCAATGCGCACCACTTCAACTCAAAAGCAAAGACAAATCATTAGTAACAGACATACATAGGTAACTGTATTATTTTGTAGCCCATTAACAGATTATCATATTAATGAATGTCGTCCGCATATAGCAGACAACCAATAAATAACGAGTTGTGTGACATTGTATATCAAGTTGGCGCAGTCGCACAACAAACAAATTAATGAATATGTTAAACAGTAGGGCGATCTGCTCCCTTGTCTCACTTCAAGTCACCGAAACTGCAGTATGAAAAGCAACTGCCCCAGCGCACCTTAACAAATAATTTACTATACCAATTTTCTAAGAGAGATACTATGGGGATGGTATACCCGCTTGTAACAAAGAGTCGAACAGTTTGTTATGTACAACACTGTCAAAATTGTTTTTAATGTCCAAAGAGGCCATAAATTAGAACTACCATTATTGGTAAAATGGTCGACGGTTGTCCTTAAAGCAAATATAGCTTCAGTACAACCCATCCCGCGTTTAAAGCCAAACTGCAATTCGTCAGTACTGAGAAATTCATCACAAATTAAAAGATTGAAATTTTCAAACACTTTTGAAATAACGGGAATAAGGGTGATGGCACGGTAATTGTCTACATCGTTTAAATTTCGAGATTTATCCTTAACTAAGGGAACAATAATGCCGTGACCAAACGCGGACGGCACATACCGATGAATAACAAACAGTTTAAACAGCTGTACAAGTGCAGTTGTCAAACAAGGATGAGCATATAACAAATGTTCGGCACACAACTCATCTGGGCCACAGGCAAATGATATTTTATATTACGTAAACAGATGCATAAATTTTGAACCAACACTGTTGCAATGTTAAACCTGATTTTCCGAACAATATCGGCTAAATGGAAAACATAAACAATTCTGTTTTCGGCAAGTAGTTTCTATCCTCCGTTGTGGTCATTTAATAATTGACAGTAAAATAAGAGTAGAAATGTGTCAGAAATGTGTCAGTGATGTCAGAAATGTGTCAGTATGTAGGTCTATTTGAGTAGGCAAGCCAGGATTAAGGGCTGTTGGGACGCTACAAAACAGGGTATTGTAAGCCGTTTTCCCCTGCGCCGCAGTTCAACTCCTATTGTCCTTGACAAAAGACAGTAAAAGGCTAAAAGAGCAGACTAAATATTTTAGGAGCTGGCATTGGAGTCCTGTCCATTGAGATGTACTCTATAAATAATTATATCAATAGAGAGAGAGAGAGAGTATTTCCTATCAATGTGGAAGTCGGCCGATCAAAACGGCCTTGACCCTTAAGGTATTCAAAATGGCGAAACGATCGACGTTAAATTGTGTAGCGGTTTGGATGTAGCAACTTATTAACGCCCGAAAACAAGGCCGCTAAAATATTATCATTTTCATCGGGAGGTTGTTAGTTTGTGCCTGTTGTAGTTTTTGCAATGCATGAAGAAATGACACATTGCCCGATCATTTAATAATTGTTAAATTAAATTGAGGCTTTAGAAACTGAGTCCATATTACAATACAATACAATTAGACATTTATAACGCGCTTTAACAAGACAAGTCTTGCACGAGAGCGCGTTGCGCTGTGTTCTTAGTCATAGTGTAATGAGAATAGATGAGATTTTAATTTTGATTTAAATTGAGTAGCAGATGAACATTGACGGTATGTAGCTGGGAGACTGTTCCGTTCCCTAGGTCCCAAGACAGCAAAAGAACGATTTTCAAACTTCCTCTTGGTGCGAAAAACGGTAACGGTAAAGTCTCCTCGCGTGGCCGATCATATTGCGTTAAGACAATCATTCAGAATCAGGTGAAGGACTTGCGGGATGCTAAAAAAGACACGGAGAACACCCGCCGAGTCTGCTGCTGCTGCTGCAGCTGCTGAGCAGACCGGAAATGCATCGAGACAACTGGATCATAAAACAAGCAATCTATGTTCAGACGAAGAAGGCGCACTTCCGCCGGACCATTTCCGCTCAAACCGGAACTCTGCTTCACGTGATCGATACGTTGAGCGACACCTATCGACAGGAACGCCCTGCGGTCTGCATGTTTATGAATATGACGATGAAGACGACGACGACGATGATGATGATAATGATGATGAAGACGACGACGACGATTATGATGATGGTGGTGATGACATTATACCTAGCCGATGAGCAGTGATCCCGTCCTTCACAAAAAAGAACCGCAACGCCGTTCCCATGCTTTCCGGTCCCAGACGATCCCTGCCGATGACCAGGATGGATGAAGAACGGTTGTGGAGAGCGAATCCAATTATGCGACGAATTTGGTAAAAAAAATCAACGTTTACGGTTGAATTTCGAAGGAGATCAAAGATAAGACTTTCTTTCATCTGCATGCGAAAGCGAGCTAACAACGGATTCTGCTTCTTCTCTTTCTCTCTCTTTGTATATAATTATATATATATATATATATATATATATATATATATCAAGTAATGAATGAATATATATATATATATATATCGAAGGCAGCGCCTCTGAGTAGATATCTCGAAGGGGCGCTATATCAAATTTCTTTGATTGATTGATTGGTTACTCCAGAAAACTAATCAGAGGCGCACTCTGCATGCGCAATTCTAACTGGAGTAAATTTTATTCAGAACCTAACATTCATCAGTAAGCAAACTTCGCTTTGATAACTAGAAAGAGTTGCCTATATATGGCAGGCTCACACACATTCGCACAGTCCAACCTACAGATTAAACAGATATAATTGTTTTCTATTTGTTAAACATTTGTTGTATTGTTGTTCAAAATGCTGTCTTTTTCTTAAACACGTGTTCTTGTTAACAACAACTATAGACTTAATGGATGATAGAAACTTCGGAGTTCCAGAAGTACGTAGCATCGAGGACGATAGGCCTTAGGCAATGTATTCCGCCGCCAATGGCACACGGTTATCTCACCATCCTGGAGTCCCTCGTTGATGAAAGACGAAGCTGCGCCCAGATATGTCTCAGACGAATAAGCCTGCTCAAGACAGGAATTCGTCGCCCGACAAACAGTAGATATAGTGAAGATATTCCTTGAATGATAGTCGGTGTCACGAGAAAGACACTCTTAATAATATTGGTATTTTCAATTCAAACTGACAAACTGCAATATGATTACGTGAAATAGTAGGATCACAGGATAACAAGTTAAACAAGAGTCGATTTAATAACTGTATGGCAGCCTGTTAGGCGCCGATCCGTCCTACTGCTGCTCATTTTACCATCGTCCCCTAGGGAGTGGAAAGCTGAGTCAACCTCATGGGGCTAGTGGGTATCGAACCCATGTCTTTCTGTTCTTCGTGCCTGCGTATTACCATTCAACCATCACCTCTTCGCCCTTACTCCACCCGATCCATGGTTTCCCAATTTCGACGGCGTAAACAGGTCTGCAGGTTGACTGTCAACTGGAAAGTGGAAACCTGTGCACAGTCGATGCTGTAGATGGAATATTCCAGTCACAGAGGATTAGCCTACTATAAACAGGCCACAAAATCATCAGAAACGCAGTAAATAATTCCGGCACGCACATTCTTCACCAACCAGAGTCCAAACTTGCGAGAATTGTCGAGCAAATTCTGCATTCAGACAAAGTAATCGGTCAAATGAGAGACGGTGATCAACAACCCAGGTCTGAGTATACATGAATGTATGCATGAAAACACTTTGCACCTACAACTCAGGTCCGTGCATGCATGAATGTATGCATGAAAACACTTTACGCCTACAACTCAGGTCTGTGCATGCATGAATGTATGCATGAAACCACTATTCGCCTAAGTTGTATACATCCGAAATACCAAAATGTCTCCTAAGAATATATACGTGCACATATCATACATGTGATATATATATATATATATATATATATATTTATATATATGCATGATCACAATTAGAGTTGCATTTAGACAAGCATGCAGGCTTGTCCATTGGAAGGCACATGCAGACATACAGGAGCATACACAGAGAGAGCCGAAATTGAAACAAATGGCCTGTTTAGACTGGATTTTTCCAACAGGACAGTCAGTCTATTAATCTTTATGTGGTTCATTTCGCCGCAAACGATAACAGACAACCCTGAGATGAGGTGCTCCATGTAAAAGCCTCACAGTCAGTAAACAGCAGACACACAGACAAGCTGACGACCGGCCGCACACGCAGGCACACGCACACAAACACACAAATTGACAATTCGTTGGACGACCGGAGAGAGATAATGACGCACAAGCAAAGGTTAGCCTTCTTTAAACAAATGTTGTCCTTTTTAAAACACATTATCGTTCTGCTGTTAACAAAATAATGTCGCCATCATTTTGTTCTACGTGGAATATCCCCCTCCTAAGGCCAGACGCCAGTACAAACTCAGACCGAGACCGTATCAATTTGCTTTACCAATTAAGGACAACAGCAATTTTATCCCGAGGATATTATACAAACCCATGTACTAGTTCTCAACCCTTTGTAACCGACATATAAACTCATAATTTCTTTCTTCTTTATGGCGTAGCTGTAGAGTTGCGGTCTGTCAACCGGTTTGTTGAATAAACGAATATTATTATAATTTTGTTAAATACATGTTGTCCTTTTTGTTAACGACACATTGTTCTACTGTTAACAAATGTTGCTAAGTTGTTCTGTTGTTCAACAAATATTGTCCTTTTTAAAGACAAACGTTGTTGTGGTTTTTAACATCCATTGTCTTTTGGCTAAACACAAGTTATTAGGTTGTTATATAAATGTCTTATATTTGTTAAGCATGTGCTGTTTTGTTGTCTCAAATGTTGTCTTTTTGTTAAACACGTGTTGTAGTTGACAATTAGTGTCCTGACGCTATAAGAATGTTCAGTTGTCAAACATGTCGTTTTTGTAGTTTAACAAATCTCCCTCTGTCTCCAAACGATTTTTGTCCTTTTGTAAATATCTGTCGTCTTGTTGCTATAAACAGTTGTTCTGTTGCTGCACTGCTATTGTCTCTTACAGTTTAATCACTATTCCTTTGAGAGAGGAGTTTATTAAATAAACGGCAACTTTGTCTGTTTCAACCATAGAGATGTATAATATATAAATATATCACTAGAGCGAGCATCTGCAATCTATGTTTGAGGCCGCCGATTCATAACGGCATACCGTTACCTGTATAATTATACTGTATAGCCTAAGGGTCAACTAACGGTATACAAAATGGCGAAACGATCGAATTTCAACCAATCAAAACGCCGCGTCATTTCAATTTCCATTAACTGCCGAACTCTCTTTAAGGTGTTATTATATCTATGATTGTGGCTTCAAATATGTGCAAAGGGAATATACGTCATGTTCCCTCTAGCCTTAATAATATATCTCATTGGTTTCAACCCACTGTGCACTGCCTTTCTTACATTACCTTACCAAGTTCTTTGAGGGTGGTGATGAAATAGTTATTGCGCAGATGCCTTTTGATGATGATAGTGGATGATAATTAATCGATGGTCATGAAATCATTAATTTGTGGACCTTTAATTACAAACACCGCTACAGTCCAGCGCATCAAAGAGCCGCTGATAGTTTCGGCATCGTTTAATGGCAAAAGCGATCGGCAGGACAGAAACCTTCATTTCGTGAGAAACGCAAGTCACTGCACCGAAACCTTTGCAATTAATTAAAACACGGCACATCACATCTAAGCTAAATATCTGCTTAATTACTGATGACAGATAGTTGCTTTAAATGGCGAAAAAA
This sequence comes from Aporrectodea caliginosa, assembly GCA_020284085.1. NCBI lineage: Eukaryota > Metazoa > Annelida > Clitellata > Crassiclitellata > Lumbricidae > Aporrectodea > Aporrectodea caliginosa. The sequence continues at coordinate 330,037 of JACEVL010000785.1, forward strand.
GGGACTGCATGCCAAAGAAAGCTGGACGAAAATAAAGACAACTAAAAAAGAGAAAAACAGTGAATATATTTGTGCTGCTGGCTATTCTATCTGGTGCATGTACACCAAAGCGCAGAGAGGCAGCTGGTTTAATAAAGAATATACTTAATAATATATAATATAATATTCTTTATTGTAATATATAATATAATATTCTTTATTGAAACAATCCGGTTGACAAACCGCAACCGGTTACAGTGTATAGTTATGCAATTGAAACAATTCACAAGAACACAAATGGCAAAAGGCATAAATCTTAACTACTAACAGAACAGACAGCCTGCAATACACGGCGCTAATAGCAGCCTACAAAGCATGTCCGAGCTTACTTACTTACTGCTTATTTACTAACTAGCTATAGCGGTACTGATGATCGACCGCTAATTTCTTGAAAGGTAAGAAAATTATCAATATGACATTTAGAAAACAAAACGAGGAAATCACGTTTAGAGACACCGATAATAAATATCTTGTTGTAAACAACTCTGAAGCGCGCGGCCACAGAGTAAGACGCGCATTCGGAATGCATTATTATTTGCGGACAGAATATATGAATCACCGAATTGCTATAATAGCGTGCCTTTTCTTTCGGTCTTACGTTGGATCCGCTACATTGACATTTTATAATACCTCAGAGCGACGTGATATGTCGCAGTCATCAAAGACGTTGGCAGTTTCTGGCGCCAGATGACAGTCTGGGGATAAGACGAAACATTTACTGGCGTCTATACAGGATAGAAGAGAGGTCGTCGATAGTTATAGCTGGAGATGCCTTCACGTAATGGGAAACGGACGCTGGTGTCTCGTTCTTGGACCCGGTGCAGAAATCATATAAAGGGTTTGAAGACACATACTCTGTGGCAATTACTTCTGATTACAGAACGACCCCGTTCATTAATCCAGTGCATGGCTGAAGAGGCAGATCTACGTCTTACATGATATATTTCAAGGATATTTACTTTTATACTAATTATGAGACGAAATCAGGTTAGACCGGGACACGACAAAGAATATACACAGACAAAGAACAGCAAGACAAGACAAGAATATACACAGACAAAGAACAGCAAGACAAGACAAGAATATACACAGACAAAAAACAACAAGACAAGACAAGAATATACACAGACAAAGAACAACAAGACAATGCAAGAAAATACAAAGACGAAGAACAACAAGACAATGCAAGAAAATACTCGGACAAAGAACAACAAAACAATACACGAAAATACAAAGACGAAGAACAACAAGACAAACTAAGAAAAGACACAGACAAAGCACTGCAAGTCTAGTGCAAGACAAGAAGAGAATAGACACAGACAAAGTACAGCAAGACAAGACAAAAAACATGACAAGACAAGTCATGGCATCGCAATACGAGACAAGACAAAACGAGACACAAGAAGACAGGAATAGAAAAGGCAAGGCAAGTATGTATACTGCATAGTATTTATATTGTATATGTATAGTATGCATGCCTATGCATGTACATGTACATAGTGGGCGAAGTTATTTATGCCCATATGACGAATACATGTACCTACGTGCAGATACATTGGTGCGAGCTGGTAAACAGCTGTTCATTCGAGAAATAGTCCGGGTCAGCAGAGCACCAACACAGAAGAGAAACAGACATTCGTCTTTCTATTAACGTAGTGGATCCGTTCACGCCCCGGGCGTTAGCGGAACCCCAGGACGACATTCACGCCCGTCGCGTTATTGGCCAAAGCATGTCACGTGAACTTGCTTACTTCCCTTGGAATTTGAAATGGCGGACATCGTGAGGATCGGCTAGGGTCAGGTTATGCGCCGTGAGGGTCGGTTAGGGTCAAATTATGCGTAGTGATGGTCGGTTATGGTCAGGTTAGGCGTCGTGAGGGTCGGTTAGGGTCAGGGTTAGGGTTAGTTTCGTCATTAGAAAACATTGTGAACAATCGATCTTCCACCGCATTCAGGAGAGTTCGTCGGTTGGCTTACGTGCACAAAATCATGTGACATGCATTGACGAATAGCGTAGCGGGCGTGATTCTAGTCCCAGGTATTAGGATCACGTCGGGCGTGACTCTATCCACGACCTTCTATTAAACTTCTTTTGAACAAGCAGACTAACATCAGAAGAAGACAACAGTGAACTCTCTCCCTTTCTCCACTCCCTCCTCCCACTTTTATTCTCTGTCTCCGTCTCTGTATGTCTGTCTGGTTGTGTGTGTGTGTGTGTCTCTCTCTCTCTCTCTCTTATTCTCTCTCTCCCTCTCTTTTATTCTCTCCCTCCCTCCTTCTCTCTCCCCCTCTCTCTATCGACGACAGACAAGCCTCATTTTAGAAGTACAATACTCAACTGAAGGATTGTCTCTAAAACCCTATCTTGGATACGCGCTACAACAGGTGTTTACGCGCTACAACAGGTGTTCACGCACTTGCTACTGACACACCTATAGCCTAACCCAACACTAGAGACCTGTAACAACATATGCATATACACATATATAAACATATATGTATACACATACACATATACAATATACATTCAAATATGCAAGTATACATATGTCTATATGTCAACGCATATGTCTATAGTTATATGCCAACCATAGTTCGGAAGATTCCTCGTGACTAAACACATGTCCAACTCATCGACTTTCACATAAGGATCAGTTCACATAATAATCCGTTCACATAAGGATCAGTTCACATAAAAATTAGTTTATATAAAGATCAGTTCACATAAGGATCAGTTCACATAATGTAATGTAATGTAATGTAACAAAACATTTATAAAGCGCCACTTAAGAGTCTCTCAGAAGCGCTCAACACTATAACAATATAATGATCCGTTCACATAAGAATCAGTTCACATAATGTTCAGTTCACATAAGGATCAGTTCACATAAGGATCAGTTCACTTATCTATAACGCGGTTCAGCATGAGTCGAATTTTACGTCAAGTCCTGTCACGTTTTTATGAACCAATAAAACGCAAACATGAAAACTGTGAAGAACTACTCCGTGCTTAATTCTATTCGACATTTATATAGCGCCGGGTTCAAGAGCACCAGTCGTACCTCAGCGCTTGTGCGCCCGACTCTGCGTATGCTAGGTCATAGTTCAGACCCTAGCAATCGGTGCGCACCCCTGGGATTACGGTCACTGATTGCAATGGTCGAGCGCCGATCCCGCATCCCTGCTGCTGCTGCTGATGCAGTCCATCAGTTGAGTCTGACGACCTGGGCAGAGAACCTCAGCTGCTGCTGCGGTCTTCACGACTCAATGCATCGACGATTGGAACAAACAAGACAACTACAGCTGCATACAAAACAGGATGTGAGTCTACGTGTGTATACGTGAAAGTATGCATGTATGTATCTATTTGTGTATGTGCATAATGTATGTATGTGTGTGTGCAATTATGTATGTATGTATGTATGTATGTATGTATGTATGTATGAATGTATGTATGTATGTATGTATGTATGCATGTCTGTACGTATGTATGTAGGCATAGGTGGCTGAATGGATGGATGAATGAATGATCTATGTATGTATGTATGTATGTATGTATGTATGTATGTATGTATATATGTATGTATGTACGTACGCATGTATGTAGGCATTGGTGGATGGATGAATGAATGACGTATGTATGTATGTATGTATGTATGTATGTATGTATGTATGTATGTATGTATGTATGTATGTATGTATATATGTATGTATGTATGTATGTATGTATGTATGTATGTATGTATGTATGTATGTATATATGTATGTATGTACGTACGCATGTATGTAGGCATTGGTGGATGGATGTATGAATATGTATGTATGTATGTATGTATGTATGTATGTATGTATGTATGTATGTATGTATGTATGTATGTATGTATGTATGTATGTATGTATGTATGTATGTATGTATGTATATATGTATGTATGTATGCATGCATACATGTCTATCTTTATGTATGTACGTAGTGTATGCATGTGCGTATGCACGTATAACTATTTCATGAAGACTTTTAAGTAGCAGACTATTTCTAATGTGATGTGGGGTACGGGCGCACTTTTTTATAGAGCGCCTTTTCAGCAGTAATCCTCCGGGATGACCTGCGTTGGTGATTATCAGTAATTTTCAGATAAAGGATGACGAAAGAGACACCAAGGATATTCGTACAGCCTCCTTTTCTCATAACGATCAGGTGGCTATTCATGTACAAGTGCGTACATTTTTACCAGCACAAAGGCTCAAGCACGGTACAGACCCTGGGAAAACAAGGCAAAAGATTATGTTTCATCTATATTTCTCATTTATTTGTCGTTTTCTGTCTGTCTGTATGTATGCTGGTCTGTCTGTATGTATGCCTGTCTGTCTGTCTATATATTATGTGTGCATATGTGTGCATGTGCATATTATTGCACACTTGTATGTTTGAGGGAATGTATATATGCATGTATGTTTGTGTATGTATTTAGGTATGCGTGTGTTTATATATATATATATATTTATATTTATGTGTGTGCTTGTGTGTGTGTGTGTGTGTGTGTGCGCGCGTGTGTGTTTGTGTTTGTGTGTGTGTGTACACATGAATGCAGGCATGTATACGTGTTTGTATGTTTTTATGTATTTGTAAGTCCTATCTCTTCGGTTCAATTATTCCAAACGAAAAACACAATGGTGCAGATTGATGGAGACAATGGACTCAGAACTGCAGCGCAACAACTATCTTTTCGTTAATCGCCGTCTTGATTTGTCACGAGGCTGTTTGCAAAGTTCTCTGATTCAGCTAACAGCAACACACAGCGGAAAATGAATTAATGAATTATGAATTAATAGATTGATGAATTAATTAAATGAATTAATGAATTATGAATTAATAGATTGAACAATTTATCACACTGATCTGGTCGACGCAAGAGTTCTTCTGTTCATTGTGTTTAGCCTATTCAAAGGAAATGACTTTCGTGTCGTCTGTAAGGCTGATGTTTGTGATGATCAACGAAACCCTTTGAATTCACATATGCGATCGTTGAACTTATCAATCAATCAATTCAATTAAATCGATCTGTTAATCAATCAATCAATCAATCAATCAATCAATCAATCAATCAATCAATCAATCAATCAATCAATCAATCAACCAATCAATTAATTCAATCAATCATTTATTAATTCAATCATTCAATCACTCAATCATTCAATCATTCAATCATTCAATCATTCAATCAATCAATCAACAAACCAACCAATCAATCAGTCAATCATTCAATCATTCAATCATTCAATCATTCAATCAACCAATCAACCAATCAATCAACCAACCAACCAATCAATCGTTCATTCATTCATTCATTCATTCATTCAATCAATCAATCAATCAAACAATCCATAGATTTAGTAGTGATACATGTTGGGCTGATCATCGCCTGTTTCCTCTTAGCTTCGTTGCAGCAGTTTCGCCCTCTGAGACACATTTTCTCCTTCAATGTGGAATTGTGGATTATAGATCAATTCGTTGGATGTCTTCTGTTTGTATCCGCCACTGGCGACTTCTTCTAGTCATCTTGAGCAGTCAGTCAGTTCCCAGTTTATACCGTCGTCTTATGATATCAAAAGCAGTTAACGACTTCCTATCTTAGCATTGTTTACTTACTACTGAACCTCTGGCTCGTCAGTAAACAAGTATGATCAACGGGCATCACTTTGCTATCGTGAAGATCACAGAGGATCAGTTTCGTTTGAAGCGACGCTATACTAATTTCAGATTACAATCACAATGTTGCCTGCGGCCTGTCTCTATGACTATTATGTCTATTACACTAGTTGAAGCCAACTCTTTAGTGACGCCGAAGAATACCAGTGGAAATAAAAAAAACAAATAACTAAAATAGTAACAGTAATAATAAAATAATAAAATCGTTCATACAGCGCCTTGCTGTTTTTCAGCGCAGAACGCAACGATGAAAAACAGCAACCAAAAGATTTAGCCAAAATTAGCTCACTTTTTTCTATGTCTCCGTGTTATGTCTAAGTCGGTAACGAACCACTTTGATACCGTTCTCAACGACTTCGTTATTTCGTCTTCTATTGGCTCAAAAATTGACTTCAGGTTCTTCGACCATATATGTACGAGTTGACTAAGAAGATGACGCACAACACCCTTTGAAAGCTTGTTATTCTAAACTCTGCGAAAATAACAGGAGTCTCTGGACCCGTGAGTTCGTATAACTGTAACGGTGTTACATTTAGGTTTTAAATTGCTTCTTGTTTATTCGTCAAGCTGAAGGAAGTTGATGTCAACCTGGAGATATTGCTACAAAAGCAATGATGCACTATCTAGTTAGTATCAAGACATAGCTATAAACCTAGGCTCTAGGGAATAAACAGAACTATTCGAAGATACTCCTACAGTCGACAATAGGCGAAAATCGAATCTATTCGATCAGGTTAAGCTACGGATTTTCAAAGGTTTAAGAAGCTATAGGAATGTTTCTCTTTAGCCCAGTTAATGAGCTTAATCACAGAGAAATGAGTAATATAGAGACCGAGACTTCTGACGACTATTGCTGAATGAAGCAGGTTAGTTTAGACTTTAGAGAAATATGCCACAGTCCACGGAGTGTTTTCGAGGGATTAAAATCTGAATTCCATCATATGCCCCACATACATTGGAATTTGGAATTCCATCACATACACCTCAAACAGTGGAATTTGGAATTCCATCACATACACCTCAAACAGTGGAATTCGGAATTCTATCACACACACACCATATGCATCGGAATTAGGAATTTCATCAAATACACCACATACATTTGGTTCTGCACGCGTGATCTCGCTTCCATAAAACACACGGATATGACGCCAACACTTAGAATACATCAAACTGTGTACGCGAGAGCACGCCAGCTGTGAATTCTTCAGTTATTTGAGTATTCTTTTCTTAGAAGATGAACCTGTTATTGCTAATGAATTATAAAATAATTTTAAAGGATAAGACGTAGGCCAACTTATGTAAAGTGCTTCAAAAGGTTCAGGTAATTACACTTCAATATATGAATAATAGGGGACTAAATGTTTTCAGTTAATTAGTAATTACATTTCAATACATGAATAATATACAGACATCCATACTTGACGCAAGGAACAGACGCACTAGCAAATCGATCCGACCGATAGCTATATCTAAACCTCACCGCCTTCTCGAGATTGTTTATGATACAATGCAAAAGGTTAACGTACATTGCATCAATATTCTCAGTGGTTTTCGTATACGCAGCTTTGCGTTCATCCACCCAATCGCTGATCAAAAGCAATCCTTCGTCAATCGCCATTGACGTTGGCTTTGTATGAGAGTGAATTCTGCTCATAGGCTACACCGAAGACTTGCTGTGGCACTTTTCGTTATAACGCGAATTCTCATATAACGCGGTCCCGGACATGGCTCCCAAAATTAGTAGTTCTACCATGACAGACTACACATTTTCTGAACCACTTAAAACCCTTCTTACGCCACGCTATGTTATGCTGCAGAAAAGAACCTCACTATAATATGACACAGTTATGAAGCGGTTCTTGATATGACAACGGACAAGGGAGGGGGAATTAGGGTAATGGTAACACTCTGGCACGAAGAGCATAAGATCAGCACGGACGCGGGATCGCTCCCGCTACCCTCCAAAAGGTCGACTCAGCTTTTCATTTGCCATGATGCGTTGATAAAATGAGACGTGATGAGTGCCTTGCATGGCTGACAAACAGTTAAATTGACTCCTGTAATAACTTGTGCTCATCCGTTCATACTATGAATTGTAAACATACTGCGGTGTATCAGTTTGAAATAATAAACGAAGATTGCTGTTATTGTTGACTTCCAGCAGCAACATTAGAACGAGTTTTCCTTGTTTTCGACTGCAGAGTGATGGAACGAGTGAGAGGAGAGGGAGAGCTCGCACCGGTCGCTGAGCCGTTTAAGCGATTAGATCGGTAAGAGGCAGATTTCATTTTGACCGTTGATGAAAAGATTGTCCGGAGATTGAGTTTATTGAATAACAACTTATATCGTCCGATCTCAATAAAGACAGACCGTACAACGTTCTATTGACGCTGTCGTCTAAGAGCATTTCTCGGAGGAGCAAATTCCATTTTCATAAACTAATAGATACAGCCGATAATTGTCAATATGTAAATGATTGAATGAGTTGTTTTTATTGGATTTTAGCCGTGATATTGGATACGAGTGTCTCCTTTAAATTCAATTTGAATATATTGGATTGGTTAGTTTTTGAAGACGACGTCACTGTATTTATATACGTATGTCTCAAGCTACTTGTAAACTGTCCAGGTCGTGAGGGGAATACAATCGATTATATATTGCACGTCTCGGATCTAGGATCGAGGCAGGGACTCTAGCGCTACTGAATGGCCTCGGCTGTGAGCGGCGCTATATAAATTACTAATTACATTACATTTCTAAGAGACAGACAGTGGCATGGAAACAGAGAAAGAGACAGACACACAGACAGGCTGACATACAGAGAAGCCGCGTGAGCGGATAAAATAAATGGTGGAAAGGAATGGCGAATGGCGATAGGGAGACACATTGAATGAATACAGATGGAGACTAAAAGAAAGAAAGGAAAAGATAAAAGGAAATGGAAAGGAAAACAGGCAATCATCGGAGGAAGACAGACACGCAGAGCAGAACTATGATAAAGGAATTAAATTAAATGACACGGAAAACATACAGAAAGACAAATACGTCCACAGACTGGTAGAAACACTATCAGTCAGACAGGCAGACAGATAGACGGACGGACGGACAGACGGACGGACAGACAGTGACAGACAGCGTGCATCGCTTGCTACTTTCAATCTCTTACATTGTTAAATTTAAGGCGAAATTTTATCCCGAGTTATGAATGATGACGCGTTATGAATTTATCCATTATTATTACTACTATTTTGTGTGTGTGTGTGTGTGTGTAAAATTTGCCCTACATGTAGGAGAAAGAATCCATGAAGCTCTAAGAAACTAAAACTGTTTTTAAGGTTCTCGTCGCCAACGTGCTGCTCAAACGAGCCCCTAAATGCCACGGCGTTAAAACGTTGCGTGCAAACAGACATATACTGGAAATAATGAATCGCGGGGTCGCCCGTTGATTGTTATTAATTATTATTATTATTATTATTATTATTATTATTATTATTATTATTATTATTATTATTATTATTTTTTTTCGCCCGAGGTATAAATGATCCCTCAGGCTCTTAGAAACTATCCGAAGTGTTGTTTTTGTTCTGGAGTTAGCGGTCCTCGTCCTCGGTCAACTGTGCGAATGGATATTATTATTATTATTATTATTATTATTATTATTATTATTCATTATTATTATCATTGTTGTTGTTGTTGTTGTTGTTGTTGTTGTCTGAAAGTCATCTCAGCAGATCTCAGAGAGCGTTGGCAATGTTCCGGAGAGGCAGATGGCATTCCCCGTTGCAGAGCTACTGAGATACGCTGGAACAAGTACGATTATTATTATTATTATTATTATTATTATCATTATTATTATTATTATTATTATCATTATTATTATTATTATTATTATTATTATTATTATTATTATTATTATTATTATTATTATTACTGACTCTCCGTTTATTAAGCACCACTATCTAATGACTAGGCATCTATCACAATATTGTGAGTGAGGGATTGCTTAGAGTACCTCCTACACAGTGACAGCTCAGAGTACACTCGCACCTGTACTCTGCGCATTACAAGCCAAGCGTTTTAGCCTGTCAACTGTGTAGCATCAGTTGAAGCCTGAAGTGAATTCCCTGTGGGCGGAAGAACATGCCGCCTTGCCATTAGTCATTTTGTTGAACCGTGCTAACGTCACACAATCCTATCGTCGTCGGCATCATCGTCTCAGGTTTCAGAGGCTGACGGTGGAGCATTCAGCTGCAGCGTCTGCTATCAGCATCACACGGTGCCAGCTGCAGCAACCAGCTGCGGTTCGGATGCGGAGATCGATGCGAATCGATCAGAAGACGTCAGATGAAAGAAACGAGAGATGGAGAAAGAGACACTGAGACGTCAGCAACTGAATGAGAGAATGAAAGTATACGCGAGTGAGCGAGCGAGTAAGCGAGTGAATGAGTGAGCGAGTGAGTGAGTGAGTGCCAGAGTAAGTGTATGGGTGAGCAAGTGAATGAGCGAATGAGAGTATGCGAGTAAGCGAGCGAGTGCATGAATAAGTGTACGGGTGAGCAAATGAATTATAGAATGTAGAGTAGGCGAGTGAGTGAGCGAGTGCCTGAGTAAGTATGTTGGTGAGCAAATGAATGGGCGAATGATAGTAGGCGAGTGAGTGAGCGAGTGCATGTGTAAGTGTATGGGTGAGCAAATAAATAACGAGCGAGTGAGTTAGCGAGTGCATGAGTAAGTGCATGGGTGAGCTAGTAAATGAGTGAGAGCCAGTGGGGGTCGGTGTAATGAATACCTCCAGACATGACACAGAACGTCACAAACAGAGGGATGGAATCAGTAGACTAAGGAAAGGAAATGAAACGAAAGGAGGAACAATCGGGAGGATGAAAGGAGCGAAGTGCTGGCGGAAGGATATCCAACAGTCGGAACGGTGGTAAACACGGACAGAAGAAAGGACTGTGGGAAAATTGACTCCGCCTGGGTTTCGAAGAAAGCATACACGTATTATACAGCATGAATAGATGAAGCGATAGAGTAAGAAAAAGGACGCACAGACAGGCAAACAGACTGACATACAGACGGTCAGAGCAAATATAATCTACTGAAAACCCAGCATAAATGCATAAGCACACATAGGAGAGATAATGAGCGGCGTGTGTATGTATGGAAGAATGACTGATTGGGGAGACTTTATCGTGAAAAAAAACGCAAGACGAATACCGACAGCCAGCCAAAACGCTGAATGGCGATGGCAATACATGCATAGTTTGAAGCCGTCATCCTCCTGAAAAGAATTGTAATCGATGAGGTGACTGCAAATGAATTTTAGAAGTTATATATAGACCCCGTTGGGCTCGATGCGCCTCGAGCGGTCAGGGAGGGAGTTTCTGATGTCGTGATGTCTCTATGGTTTGTTGGGTGGCGTGAGGGTTGTCTGGGGGAATACTGACAGGGAGGATTGAAGTACGTAAGATTAAAATGATTTATTGCTAGATTAAGATGGATATAAAAAAGCAGGACTTTATTCAAGTCGCAGGAGAAGCTTTGATCCGTTTTCTTTTTACGACTAAAAAGACTGGAGCTGACATATGAAACTTGGTAATTGAAAGATATCTGCAGAGGAGTAATAGATTTTGCGGCAAGTTCCTTTGAGATAGAATCTCCTATGGATCTTTGCTCGTCTCAATTTATTGGCTAAGTTCTTGGAAGCGTAAGATTAGGAACTATAACAGTAGAAGCGTCAAGAACACGTCGTGACCCATGTCTCTTTCCTTAAAGGTTCAAATCATTTTAACTGATTTTGCATCCATTTAAAATCTCAAGGTCTGTTAGGAATGAAAAAACCGCATGGATGGAAAATCTCCAAAGTGATCAAGAGCGTACACATTAAGGCATGAGAAGTTTTACATGTCTCAGAAAGGTGTGATTCGAAGGCTTAATCAGCCACGGAGAGCAGAGGTTGCCAATAGGTCGGCACTGCCTCCCACACTTATTAAAGCGTATCTACGCTCTTGATCACAATGCAAATATTCATGCATACGGCGGATTAATCAATACCCTATATTTGTGCAACTGTACAAATTGGAGAGTGTAGTGTTTATTTTTGCTGGACTGTCAATCGAGAGGTCATGGTTTAAATCCCTGCCAGGGCAGACTTTTCTGCTCCGCCTGCACCCCTAGCCAATTCGGCGATAATGAGTAAACTGACTGTACAGTGTACACTGTCGGTGGGGAGATGAGCAGTGGCGTAACGAAGTGGGGCAGAGGGGGGCAGCCGCCCCCGGGCGCAGCACCAGAGGAGCGCCAAATTAGCTTTCATTTGTACACAGTACCATGACAAGAACGACTAAAAGTCAACAAGAAACTTTAAAAGGGGCGTAGTCATCAAATCTTGCCCCTGGGCGATGAAATCCTTCGTTACGCCACTGGAGATGAGACAACAAGGGAAAGGACTAGCCACCCACCCTCGTATGCCGAGGCTAAAAAAATGAAGTCCCTAATACTTCATACCCATAGTTGCCTCAGGGATAGCTTAAGGGACTGCTCTTCTTTCTTCTTCTTCCTCTTCTTCTTCTTCTTCCTCTTCCTCCTTGTCCTCCTTCTCCTCCTCCTCCTCCTCTTCTTCTTCTTCTTTTTCTTCCTCGTATTCTTCTTCAAATTGGACTTGGAGTCAGCGAGAGAGACAGAGACAGAGACAGAGACACAGACACAGACACA
>JACEVL010000785.1:347500-485000 GCA_020284085.1 Aporrectodea caliginosa
ATGTTTGAATCGGGTTTCGGGTAAACAATTTTGAAAAGGACGACGTTTCTGAAGCTATTTTCGGTTCAACTGACATATAAGAGGCGAGGAACTCACAGGACTACATTCACTATGAGTCTGAATTGCTAAACATTTCAAGGTGAGTTTCGTGTAAATATTTCTTGTTTTCATCATTTTTTTAAATTTAGGTAGTTTCCAAATGGTCCTGAGATATTGAGTTTTATGAATTTCCTTCAAATTGCTTTTCCACCATAGGCTGTCTCTCTCAGCGCTATAACGTTTTCTTTTATTTAGTCATGTTTTATTTGGTAATTATTTATTAGGGCTGCGGAAGTTAACGATTAATTAATCGATTAATCGTTAATCAATTTTAACGATTACATTTGTATTCACGATTAATAATCGAAGACCGCCTGTTCTATTAGAACCAAACAGTATTAACCTGCTGGTTTGTTACGAAATTGGTTAAAGGAAGAAATTTGAACTGAAAAACTTTAACAAGACTACCAATATGAACATATAACTACTAAGTACTAATTAGCAATGCGACAGATATTGATAATCAACTAAAAGATAAACAATGATTAATGTTAATTTTTAATTTGTCACAACTAATTGGGAAATACATTTAATCACAATTAACTATTAATTAATTGTTAATTCTTAAATAGTTAACCATCAAAAAATATTTAATCGTTAACAGCCCTATTATTTATTGTACTGATTATTATTATATTCGTTTATTGGTCCAAAATCAGATAAACACACCGCTATCAGTTACATTGCATATAATAGAGTCTGAGAGCTATCGCCAAACCAGTCCGGGCAGTGTCGTTGGATAGAGCATCAAAAACAAAACAAAATGGTGCGACAAAGGGTAGAGAGAGGTTTTACCGTATCTAAAATGTATGACTTTGACAAATAACTGTATTTAGTTAGACAGTAACTTAGATTGCGTTAAAGATGATTTTCTATATAGGACACGTGAAATGAAATGCCTATCGTCTTTATTATGTATATGGTCATTTATATAGCGCCTTACAAGAAACTCACGAAGGCAACAAGAAGTTATGGGGTGCGGTCTCAAGTGGTTATTGCATGAGTGGGCAAAGCGAATCTTAAACTGAGACAGTATACGCGAACGATATGTCGGAGTCGTCACACGGAGTCTGGTCAGCAGGTTTGAACCACAGTCGTTAGGATGAAAGATGCAGCGCGCTTCCAAAGACTCCAGTGTCGTTCTTTACCATTGGGCCACAGCTTTTAAAAACTACACAGTTCTGAGTTTTGGCGATGCTTTCGTGCAGTAACCTGCCCGAGTCGGCCATCGGAAAGACATAAACGACACATATATTTATGAACCACATTACAACGGAATGAACTGAAACGGATTTTGAATTGATATTTATGGAAGATGTGAGGAGGTCGACGTTTGCAGTTAGGATTTGTGATCATGCGATGGTGTAGACGTTTGAAGTTAGGATTTGTGATCACGCGATGTAGTAGACGTTTGCAGTTACGATTTGTGATCATGCGATGTAGTAGACGTTTGCATTTAGGATTTGTGATCATGCGATGTTGTCGATATTTGCAGTTAGGATTTGTGATCATGCGATGTGGTGGACATTTGCATTTAGGATTTGTGATCATGCGATGTTGTCGATATTTGCAGTTAGGATTTGTGATCATGCGATGTGGTGGACATTTGCATTTAGGATTTGTGATCATGCGATGTTGTCGATATTTGCAGTTAGGATTTGTGATCATGCGATGTGGTGGACATTTGCAATTAGGCTTCGTGATTATGCTGCCTTTTCTACTGGGAGTTCGTTACGATTATCTGCTCTTTGAACTGACGAGGCGTGGTTGGGGTCTATTTTAGAATTGCAAGGGCTTTTCCTTGAAGGGTTTGGCCTTGACCAAATCGATTTCTGATCAGTATATACTCAAGGTTGTGGTAAAAATCAAATGAAAATAATTAATGTAGAGTTTTACCGATAGTTTAATGCCAGTATCTTTAAGGTTTTATACGGGCAGGTCAATCTATGAACAGTCTGGACAGGTTTATGGTAATTAGCATGACTGTGGTAAATCTAGACTTACCGACATTCAATATCAAGGTAACATCTATGTTCAATTCGTTATTTCTTTAGCCGAAGGCTTGAACAAGATTTTCGAATTACACTTCGTAGGGTCTTTATTCTTTAATTGACTGGAAAGTCTTTAATAAATCTTTATAATTATAAATATCAAAATTAAAATCTTTCTTATTTCAAATTCAAGCTATTGCAGTGCATCGACCGACGGCTGTCCATTCCCTAAACTGAAAATGCGATCATTAGGCATACTCCAATATAAACGTAAACTTAACTCATTTATTCGGACCCAAAATTTTAAGTATAGAGCAGTGTGTGGCATGCGACCAATTGACATCCGTTCCACATTACCAAACCATCGGAGTTTTCACTGAACGAATTTTAACAGGACTGCTTGGATATCTAGGAACCTCTTATGCCATCACATTTAATTTTCTAAAGTCTTAAAATGTCAGCAGCTTTTCGTAGCCAACTCCGTATCCAACTCTTTTCTTCTTTGTTAATTACCTTAACTTCCCAACAATACTTTCTTTGCCTTCAATTTTCCACCATATCCTTCACTTCTTTAGCATCCTTTGCGTTGTCATGTTAATAATTTCGAGGCTGAACCATTTCGTACCTAAACGTTGGAGGACGTGGCTCAAAACTAGTTGTCTTATAAATGTCGTCCATATACTTGGACGCAAACTGATCCTCGTCAAGGCAGCACCCGTGGCGTTCAGGATGAAAACATATGTTATCACGCGTCTCTTTGCAACCGATTTGGTTTGCTATACACGCTTATTTGCTTTAGCTTACACTTTTCGCGGAAATCTAGCGGATGTAAAGGAAGCAAATGGTGGAATCATTAGCAACCTTGGAACACGTGCAGCGGATACGATTACGACGGTCGAATATCAGAGACGTTGGATTATCCGGCAGACGGATAAATTGGTCAGACCATTAACCGGATCTCTTTCCAGGCATAAAGAGAAAAGGATAGAACGCTCTTTCGTTTGTGCAGCTCCACTGTTGCGTCTAAGTGAGAAAAACAGATAGAAATACGACAACATCGTCCACCTGAGCAGAGAGAACAATACTTTCACATCTGCTTATGAAAGGGAAATAAGATTAAACCGCGTATCAGTTAAACAATCGGTAAATAAATGCCTCAAATTGGTCAGAAAGAGGGCAGAAATGAGATAGACGGACATTGAAGCTGACGCAGAGACATAGTAAGCAAGACACGAAGCAGACAAAGGAGGACAAGTGGATCATTCTTAAGGCCAGTCTGTGTGAAGTTAATTCACTACCAGATCAAGTAACGATAGAAGAAGAGTAGTCCCTTAAACTAGCTCTGAGGCAGCCGTGGGTGCGAAATGCTAGCGACTTCATTTTCTTAGCCTCGGCATATGAGGACGGATGGTCAGTCCTCTCCCTCGCCGTTTCATCTTCCCACCGACAGTGTACGATCAGTGTACTCATTATAGCTGAGCAATCCAGACAGAAATAGACGAGAGTGCAGAGAGAGACACACACACACACACACACACACACACACACACGCGCACGCACACACATTCAGAACGACAAACAAAGACGCACTTTAAGTATGCACAACCGAAGTGCTAGAAAGTTATAAACAATGCTAAAGAAACAGACAGATAGACATACGTAACCACTAACCACACAGTCACAGTCACACAGACAGACAAAACAATTTACAGAGTTTCTAACTTACTTACTTACTTACTTACTCACTCACTTTACTTACTTACAAGGCCGTACAAAGCAACAAACGATAGAAATAGAGACAGACAGACAGATAGACAGATGAGGAAGCCCAGGCAGACATCCAGTCAGACGACTCTAGACATCCTCTGATTCTAGGAAGGTGTGTTTGGGCCCTCTAGCGGTTGGTAGGGTGTCAGTCAATCGACTAAGACCGTTGGAGGCGACGAAAGCACTTAAGACTGAGTTCCCTCTTTTATCGCTCCTAGCCCTCCCCCATTCTCTCCATCCCGTGTAAGACACGTTCCCCAATTACTCCGTCGTCCTGCGATTGGGGGAAGAGGAAGGGGAAGAGGAATGGTCTGCATTTTAGCTGCCAAGAAAACCCAAGTATCTCTCCAACTGGTCTTTAATGCCGGCAATAATTATAATTATGACATGAACAATCGAATGATGACAGAATGCATGATGTTACTGATAATAATGATGTCACTAAATACGCTTTGTAAATGTCCGGATACATATATACATACGTGCATGCAGACATACATACATACATATATACACACATAGTCATACATACATACATACATACATACATACATACATACATACATACATACATACATACATACATACATACATACATACATACATACATACATACATGCATACAGAATATCTTCTAAACGTAGGAAATCCGTAGCATCAAGGAAAAATGGTAAGCTCGGTAACGCTTATTAAACGTAGTAAAATCCAACATCTTCGCTTGTGTACAGACCATTACTGGGAAGACAATTTAAGTTATTTTAAGACCCGCTTGAAATCAGTATGAGCCTCTTATTCTTCTCTGCCTCATTTCCGTATGCGCTTCAAGACCAGTCTATTCGATCGCGTTTTCTGATTAGTTCTCTCAAGTGGCACTATGTAAATTTGTGATTACATTTACAATTCTAGTTAAGTTCGTCGAAGGTCTTGAAGACTGCGGTCACATCTCGAATGAAAATTGACAGCCGAGCTGGGCTTGTCCGATCTGCAGTTTCATAAAATGCAGATGAATTAAATAAAACAATTGCATCGTATTTTCAAATTTATGTCATTATTCCTTGAGCATTCTGAGGTTTGTCAGATACACTAACGCTTCGGGTTCCTGTGATGATTTGTTTGGCAAGAAAAGAAACGCTGTTTTAATCAAAAGTACTTTAGGAATATCACCATAGCCGCTTAACAAAAAGTGTGTTGATTAAATATTGCTTCCAAACACGCATTCTGCGCCACAATGGCCTTTAGAAGAGTAGGTCTACTTGTCGTTGTTCAAGCGACTTGTTCAAAGTTTCTTTTCTATAAACTCGTTCCTGTATACCCGAAGAGTGACACATATTTATGGACAATTGCTATGTTCCGAATGGTCTCTGCGTATTATACAATTATACCTAAAAAACCAACTTCTTGCACAGCTGGTATACACGAGCTTTCACCATCGCCAAGCATGTCTCCGTCCATTTCTACTTTAAATTCCGTCATCTTTCATTTACCACTTTGACGTGTCATGAATCATGGGAGGACTTTGGAACGAGAGGAATACAATTATATGACTGAAGAGAATATTTCCAATAGAAAAAATGAACCGAACGCTCTGTATGTGCAAACATTCATTCATTCATTCATTCATTTCGAGCACTTGTTTTAGCGCCCCTTCAAGATATCTACTCAGAGGCGCTCCCGACTACAGCGCGAACACTGAATCGGAGTTTCACGCCGAAGCGCATGAGCAATTACGAGTGAAGGACTTGCTTTACGCGGCGGCTTAAGGTGGATTCAAACCCTCGACCCTCCGGCTGCAAAGCACCGAACAAACCCCTACACCACCGCGCCCCACGATAACTGTGAGATAACTGTGAATCTGTGGACGAAATATGAGAAGTGGCGTGATGCAAAGAAATTTTTTACTTCTATTTTTGAATACAGAACTTCTGAAGTCAAGTTAGCGTGCAATCGAAGTGATACCGCCGGCCTTATTTAGCCAGTGTACAAGAGTTCTTCCATTCTCTGAGTCTATAATGATAATAATGAAATATAGGGCTTACATGGTACTGTATGAAACCGCTCTATCTAACCCTGAATGAATAACAACTTCATTGTTGGTCTAGCTGGGAGCAACGGGTGTCAGAGAGCATCGTTCTCGTCCCTTTATTAGATCTGTATCCAAGTCCTGGCATTAAAGAGAAATATTTATGTATATGCACGTATACAAAACAATTCAATACAATATATGTGTTTATGATTGCATGCATGTATGGATATACATATAAATGTATATAAATGTATGTACGCATATGCATGATATCTATGTATGTATGTATGTATTTATGTATGTGTGTATGTATGCATGTATGTATGTATTTATGTATGTGTGTATGTATGCCTGTATGTGTTTATGTATGTATGTGTTTATGTATGTATGTGTGCATGTATGTATGTATGTATGTATGTATGTATGTATGTATGTATGTATGTATGCATATATTATGTATGTATGCATGCATGTATGATGTCTCTTTCCGCAAGATCTCCGTCCCAGGTGTTTGGGAATCAGAGCAGATCGTCCTCTCCTAATTCCAATTTGTCACCGGTCAACGATCGACCATCCACCGTCCCAGCTGTAGCCATCGTCTCCACAAATTTTCCGAAATTGGCCAAAATGGTGACTTCGTGCTTCAAGGCGCCAAGCACAGAGTGACATCGGCGTTAAAAATCTGGGTCAGGTCGCGTGCCTAACCAATCACACAACGGAAGACTGATGAAGAGACGGCTCTTCTAAGTGGTGGCATCGCCCCTCCGTCTGAAACTCGGTTAACACGAACGGGGGGACAGGCGATAACTAGATTCATTCGCTTTTCTTTGGAGGCGACATCGGGCTTTTTGCTACTCAGTCAGATCTGGTTTTAACTGATGCCACTGTCACTTTAAAGATACTATAGAAATGCTCTGATGCACATGTAATGCACGCACATTTATGCGGTACATATAGGCCTACGTACGAACTTATATAAGTGGCCTACATAATGTAATGTAATTGAACATTTGTATAACTGTTACAGGCCTTCAAGATATCTACTCAGAGACGCTCTCTGGGCAAGCCAATATGATGTTAAATGTCATTATGAACGAATAGTGTAAGTAAGTAATTAAATAAGTATATCTTTTTATTGCGCCAATTGCTAACCGCATTCTGGTTTACATTATACAATGGCCTATAATCTCTAATGTTACATTTTAATTTCTACTCTTATTCAAGCTGTGCTGTCTACAGTGTTTTGGTCGAGTAAATCGTCCTAATTATAATTGTTTATGGACCAAACTGAAACCAGCGGGTGTAACTCTGTTATAGGAACGAGGACGAATAGAGTATACCTGGCTGGTTTTGGGGTAATAGTTCATATAGTACATGAGCAGGGTAGTTAATTACATAAATATACGTCAATACATCGATAACTTGCGCCAATGATTTATGCCTTGAGCATTAGGCACCGGTTCGATTGAAATTGCTTATTAATAATTAGTGGCCTCCCGCATACCCAATTAGACGTGTTCATCATTAGCCTATCGTTAAATAAATTAAATAAACTGGGCAAGATTATAGGCCTATAATTATACGCCTATAATATGTAGGTCAACTTGTAATGTAAATCAAGATCAGACAATAAACGTTGCTGATTTGGTGAACGTTTTATCATACAATCTGTGTCTATGACTCGAGTAATCGAAACAGTATTAGCCACATTAATAGGCCTGTAGTTGAAATGCCGTTTTTGTATGTATTTCTATCTCTTTTTTTATGCGTGTCGGCTTTTTTTGGACTTGATGGTTATTTATAGACACTGGATTCGAAAGCCACTTGAAGGCATAACGACTCGTATTTCTAAGTATAACTGAAATTCTATACAAAAACGTTCGAACGACGAGCTACATTGGTTTCCAAGTGGCTTTTAGTACGCTCTCATAGTTAGAGCGTTAAGCAGTATTTCAGTTGTGCGTCGTAGATAACGCACAGTCGCGAATGAGTTTTTATCGTATTGGCTTTGCACGCTGCAAAAATATTTGCCAGATTGTATCGTGGTTGGGATTACGTGCTTGCTGTAACAATAATTAATTCGCATTGTCATTTGTAGCGGTTCAAAAGAGTGAAAGAAAATTTGCGAGTACAGGACGTGTTATGCATTCATTTATGTTTTAATTAATCTGCGTGTATTGGTCGCGAGATTGACAAAGATACGTGTCTAACGTGGCGTAAACAAGTCATCGGGTACGAAAGGCGCACCGAAAAGAGACCATAGTTTCGCCTAATTAGAGGCGGCCATTAGCAAGCAATACCGATGGCAAAGAAGAAGGAAGAACGTCAGCGGATAATAATGCATCTCGAAAGAGGAAGCTCGTGACTGCAGAAGGAAAGGGAAAAGCGTCATTATCACGATCTAATAAGCAAACCATCAAAGTGAAGAACTAAAAAATACGCAAATTAGAACAAATTGCAAGGAGTGTGCGCATATGGCTATTTATGCAGCGCCTCTAAAAAAAACCAACGGTGCAATTTTCTTGACTTCAGAAGAATACCTACCAGCGCCTACTTTGTTTTGTTGCATTGATAAATTGCGTGCCAACCTAATTACCAGCGCCGCCATTTGTATGCTGGCAACAATGAGATGTAAATATGCTTTCTGGTATAGTGCTTCCTGCATCCATTATGCCCCGTTTGGTTTCAATTAGGTTCAGCCATTGTCAACCTATACAGAATAACTACTTCTGAATACGCCAGAGGGAGAGCTTCTGGACCAGGACACAGCTGAGCTATAGGACCAGTAAGTTGCTGAAAATCTGTATAGATGGCGTTTCACGCAGCGGTTCTGTTGCGCACTGTCATTTGTATTTAGAGTGGAACTCCGTGGTAATTGTTACCATGGTAATTGTTACCAGTGGATAGACTGTGCTGATAATTATGTGATCTGCCTTTGCGTCCCAGTCTCGGTGATGAATCGATCCGTTGCTTGAAAACTTTTCTGTTTCCTCGGAGTGCTCGAACTAGGAGCGCCTCTGAATAGTCACTACTGCTAGAAGCGCTTTATAAATGCCCAGATACAATACAAAACAATACAAGATCTTCATGTTCGCCTGCTTTTAACCTGAGATAGCCTTGCTTGAGTCTATTTCGAATTGTCACTGCTTTATTTTGAAAGGGCTTGACATGGCCATGATCGATTATACCATTGATAGGCATCGTTAATTAGGGGTAAACCGCATGAAATGGTTAATTGACAATTTATTGGCAATGCCGTTAGGTTTGTGATGGTTGAATCGATATAGCCTATGAGTGGCGTGGTCTAGGATGTTTTAATCCGAATGGTTAGTGCAAATTGTTACGGATCTCAAACTCAATTTTGTAAACGTCTTCTGAGGGATTTCAAGGGCTAAAGACTCACCTGTATAATACCGGAAGCAGTTGCATGTACCTACACGCGCTGAATTATTGATTTGAACAGGTAAGATACAATCGACTTTTCATAATGAACGCGTGCTACCTCCAAGCACTAAACACGCACAGCTTTTTTCTAACAAATTTCGGAGCCTTAATTATTGATGGGCATCGTCACGTGACAGTGGCACGTGATAAGGGAATGGTTGAGAAATTGGTGCGCTGAAAACAACGCCCGCAGCCTATTTGTCACGCGCTATGGCTTGCGGTTAATGGAGAGAGCGCAGGACTTACTGTTAAACAGTCGGCGGGCTGAGTGCCAGCTCATGCAAACCACACCCAGTGCAGTAATGAGGTACAATAATGTCCAACCTTGAAACCTAGTGGAGTCAGAGGCGAAAATCCTTGGGAAAAGATTTTTTCTGGGGCCGGATTTTTGCATTTTGGGGGCAGATAGGCCTAGTCAAAACTTTGGGGGGACAATCCCACTCTGTCCCCTCCGTGATTTACGCCACTGCCTAGTGGAGTTAACACTAACGCTTAACTTAGAGTCAAGTAAGAAACGAGAACTACTTAGCCTATATACCGATCTTACAATGAGTAAGTAAGTACATTCTTTATTAACCAATTGCTGATCACACTTTGTTTTAACAGACATCTAGTAAATACTGTTACAAAGTATGCAATATCCAATAGCCTAATGATAACCATTCTATGACGGAAACCCAAGTGTGATGTCTGAGCCGGAGCAGGCACGAGTGAGCCCTGTCACTGCAATTGAGCCACCAGGCGGACAATGAAGAAAAAAAAATTGATGAAGCAAATTTATGACATGGAAATTTTATGACCACCTTTCATGGAAATTTTATGACCTTTATAAAAATCGTTAGCCAAATTGCCCACATTTTCCCTTCCCAAGCTCTTTTATTCGTCATCCACAATTTTATGATTTTGTATCGTAAGCAACATTTTAGCAACTCCATAGCCATGCCTTTGAGTTGTTTCGCTCAACAAATTAAATGTGGGCAGATGTTTTTCTAAGTGGTCCTTGAAAAAATGCGGGTAGACCCTGATTTAGCATGAAAAATCAGAAAACGTTTTCTCCCTGGGATGTCGGGCCCCAGTCCAGTGGGAGGATGATTTAAACCAGTGATGAAACGTTTCCAATTTCTCTCAAATTTCCAACCAGACTAAGACCATAGCATAAATACAAATATCACGAACCAAAATAACAGCTCTAGCCGAACAAAAACACTGCCTTCACCCAGTGCGACTTTCCTTACATACATCAATCAATCAATTTATTTTATTCTTCACCATAGAACGGAACATTGCAATAACATGAAAGTATTAACCAAATAATATATGAATCGTTCTAGTGGATACAAAAGGGGAAGCCCAGTAGGGACCGTGGTCATAAACATGCATACATACACACATACACACATGCATACATACATATGCATACACGCATACATGTATGGGGCGTACATATTTATGCATACATACATACATGCATACGTACATAACAACATGCACATACATACATTCATACAGTGGGGCGCAGTGGTGTAGGGGTATGTTCGGTGCCTTGCAGCCGAAGGGTTGCAGGTTCTAATCCACCTCAAGCCGTCCGCGTAGGGACCTTGAGCAAGTCCTTCGCGCACAATTGCTCTGCAATATAATTGCTTCTGCGCCGCCGAGGCGTGTGGCACTTCTGAGCTTGGGGCAACCTTGGTAAGAAGGGGCGATATCAAAGATCAGTTGTATTGTATAAATACCTACATGCTCATACTTGCATTCATACATACATTCCTGCATACATACATGCACATTCTTACATGCATGCATGCATACATACATGCATACATACATATATTATTATATAACATATGTAACATATATGCATACAAATATAAATACATACATACATACATACATACATACATACATACATACATACATACATACATACATACATACATACATACATACATGCATACATACATACATACATACATACATGTTATACATACATACATACATACATACATACATACATACATACATACATACATACATACATACATACATACATACATACATACATACATACATACATACATACATACATACATACATACATACATACATACATACATACAAACATATATACAATGTCATACATACATACATACATACATACATACATACATACATACATACATACATACATACATACATACATACATACATACATACATACATACATACATATATACAATGTCATACATACATACATACATACATACATACATACATACATACATACATACATACATACATACATACATACATACATACATACATACATACATACATACATACATACATACATACATACATACAAACATATATACAATGTCATACATACATACATACATACATACATACATACATACATACATACATACATACATACATACATACATACATACATACATACATACATACATACAAACATACATACAATGTCATACATACATACATACATACATAGTTACATACATACATACAGAACATAGAGGTAAATAGCCAAGCAAATAAATGCATAAATTAATTAACAAGAATTCCGAGAAAGGACAGTTCCACAGCGTCCTCGAAACGTTGCATCATATTTTCATCAGTTATTACTCTCCTTATTTGCACCTGACACACGAAACAGTATTTGATAAGAGAAATAATTATTTCCGTCGGACGATTGACATTGGTGCATTCTTGATGCGTGCCAGACAGTTCGTATACTTCAGGGCTGTCTTCCAATTCTCGCCAGTCCAATATGCAACCAATCTGCCGTCATTAAAAAGTTCTTCGTATTCAGTTCCATCTGCTTATTGCGAAACGCATAGCCTGCCATTTGTCTAAAGTGTCGGCGCTGCATGACTTCATATTACTTCATTGATGACATCAAATATGCATGCAGTCGTATATAACAATTAAGGAGGCTTTCGTTTTGAGCTGATGGCCACCGAGGGTTTAAAATGCACTTCCAGTCGAGAGACCTTGGCGTCAAACACTTGTTTCACTTTGTGTACCATTAGTAGGCCTATCATTAGTGCTTCAGTGCGAAGAAATTTGTTAAACACTAAAAAGTAGTAGTTTAAAAAGGTGTCAATTTTTCAGGGGAGCAGGTGCCCCTTCTTGCCCCTATGTGCGGGCGCCCATGCATGGTTAGTATCTAATTAGTTTAGGCTATTCCTATTCAAGCTTTACGTCTTAGCCACACGTATCACTCTTATCGTCGGGCTGGGAGCGCTCCTGAGTAGACTGTCTTGAAGGGGCGCTATATAAAACTACTGTAATAATAATAATAATAATCTGTCGGTATTTCTTTCAAGGACTCACACTATTTTACATTGACAATACATGTTCTCTAAAACTCTATATCGTTGTTCTCCTTCTGTATTTCTTCCCACTGGTCTAGACTTTCATTTAATCAAAAAACCTCCTCTATACGTTTCGCTGTATCCATCGCTCATTTCTTCCAGTGGCTCAGATAACTCCAATTGAAAATGCATTTTGTCCATGGATTAATCTCCTTCCTCACTGGTGCCAACTACGAATCGACCCCCGCGGTTGTTTAAGCTCTCGACCAACTCCTACATCAAACTGCGTCGTCTCCTCCAGTTTTCCCAGAAGGCAATTACTGAGACCGGATGTGACGTTTCAATCATCGAACGGAACCTCGAATACGTCACCGGTGTCGATTGGCAACGGCGGCAAATGACGACGTACGGGACGGATACATGGCCATCCGTCAGAGGTCCTAATCCATATGTGATATCCGGGAAGGAAGTCCCATAGAGCGGCAGCCGGACCAGGAATAAATCACCTGTGCCTGCAGCGCCGATCCCTAGGCATGATAAATGCACCGACGGCGAGTGCCGAGAATTGCTCTAATGAATTCAGCTACGTCGTTATTAAAGCCCTTTCGTGTCGAAAGTTGCTCTAGTCTGGTCTCCCTAACTTACTTTGTATCTCTGTAAGTCTCTTCGCTTCTTACTCTGTGTCTATCACTAGGTATGTCTCTCTCTTGCTCACCGCCTTTTTCTAACCTCGTTAGTATAGATCGCCTGATATATATATATATATATATATATATACATATGTGTGTGTGTGTGTGTGTGTATGTGTGTGTGTGTGTGTGTGTGTGTGTCAGTTTGTCTGCGTGTCTGTCTATCTGAGCGAAAGCAAAGAACGACATAGGAAGACTATCTGTCATACACAGCAGAAACTAGACAGATCTAGAAGAAGCGAGACAGATCTAGAAAACGGACGCACAAGCACAGAGACACATAGATAAACAGACAGGCAGACGGACACACATGCTACAGACACACAGACTGTGTGGTTGTCAGCCCTTTATTTATTTACGTGTATTCCCTATGTCGGTCCTTTGTCTTTCTCGCTCTTCTAATTATCTACTGAGCGATATTTGTCAACTGATGAATGTTCTCTGCTACACTTCTGAGTAGAGACCTTGAAGTGCGCTATATAAATTTCGACTGAATGATTGAATATCATTTAACATCGCTAAAGTTAACGTAAAGAGCGTCATAGATTGGATCCAGCCGTAGCGGCGCAATACAATTTTCTAATAACAATTATAAATTACAATAATTTCTGTGCTATTAACTTTCTATCCCTTTATGATCTCCACATGTAGCTGGGTCAAATGTATCACCTTAGCTATGATAGAATACACAGGTATTTTTATATATAATTAGCAGCCTTGTATTCAGATTAGAATGGTGAGCGCAGGTCTTTGAATAGCCTTTCCAAATTACTGAAGCCTCAGAAATGCGACAAGTAGCTTTTCCTGGCAATTCCATCCACCGTTTTCTCTGTAGCCGGATGATCTACCCAATTCGATCAGACAATGTCATCTTCGCAGAACCTTTCCAGCCGTCCTCCCTGTCTTTTCTCAAACTCCTCCAGCTAGATAGAATTTAAATCCGCCGACACAGATTGTCGAAAGGACTCTCCGCTAACCGCGCCGTGACCGTGCCAAAGAACACAGTGCGGCACTTCTAAAGGTCAGTATGCATAATGAAATTATATCATGATCAAAAGAAGCCGAAGGTTGAAGTGGACGAGTCGGTTAACGAGGCGTTTACCTGGATTCCTGGAAAGGAAATACGAACGAAAAACGGAAACAACTATTATAGACAGGAAACGTCAGGAATTACCAGAGATTGAAGTAGAACAATCGGCAAAGGGATGGAAAAAGACGTGTTTTCTTGTCCAGTGTCTCAACTACATAGGAAGATGAAACGCTGAAAGCTGAGTAAGTAGGATTTGATCTCGGCATTGAGTTATTCTTTCGCGAGCAGAAGACGAAAGGAATGTCATATTTAAAAGAGAACAAAAGGAATGTCATATTTAAAAGAGAACAAAAGGAATGTCATATTTAAAAGAGGACTCCAGGAATGTCATATTTATATGAAGACAAGAGGAATGCCATATTCATAAGGGAGGGTGATGGAATAATGGATAACACTCTTGCCTGAAGTTTTCACGGACCCGGTTCGATTCCCGTAAGTCCCCGCCCCTAGGTTTAGCTCATGGTTTCATACTCTAAACAGTGCAATGAGCTTGCGCCTTGCATGGCTGCAACTTTGTTGATATAATTATGTCTTCGGTGATTTGTGTTCTTGTGAATTGTTTAATCGTCATAATAATTATGTACATGTACAGCGCAGTGCGTTTGTCAGGCGCTTCATTAAAGAATAAAATATTATTATTATTATTATTATTATTATTATTATTATTATTATTATTATTATTATTATTATTATTATTATTATTATTATTATTATTATTATTATTATTATTATTATTATTATTATTATTAAGCGTTGTTGGAATTGTAGTCGGATAATCATAAGCATAAATATTCGTTTATTGTTCCCAAGTACAATCAGCATATGACAATTTACACAGTAGACCTAAACAGTAAGGTTGGAACACAACAGGAAGACCTAGAAGGGACCAAGGCCCTGCTGATTAGGGTCGCCCTTGTATCATGAGACAAAATGTAGAATGACAAATGATTGACCTTAATAAGAGGTAAAAACAGAACTGTGAAGTAAAATAAAGACAAAAAAACCTTACCTAGTAAAGCAGAATAACTATTTATTATGATCAATGATGTATTCACGCATTGATTGGTTAAATGAAGACAGATTAGGCAAACTACGGATATCGTGGAATAGACTGTTATTAGAGTACATCGTGGGAGAGACTGGATTAGGGAGAAGTAGTCAATAACAAGATTTCATGTAATTATGGCCTAATAATATACGCCTACGTAGTTATCTACTGATAGATTCAACCCTGAAGATAATGATTGAAGGCACGCTCTCAGCTACACTCAAACGCCTTCAGATTGAATTAATTGGCTGTGCATTGTATTTGATAATTTTTTCGTTGTTTTTCTCTTGTTTTCTTCGCCTACTGTTGTCGGTCGAAGTGTCTTGTTCCCCTCACACGAGCCAATGGACTCCGTAGAAATAATTGCTCTTAGATTATATTTGTCCGCGCTCTGGTTTTTTGGCGAAATTGAGCAGCGACGCTTAAACTAACGACTGGCTGGAAGCAAACGAGCAAATAGTTCTTTTGGACCAGAACCATTAGTCGTCTGCTCTTGTGTATGTGTGCATCTGTGTGCATGTGGGTCTGCATACGTCTGTTATGATCGGCTGTATTTATATGAAAGTAATTTGGCCGCTTGCAGAGTAATTAATCGTTAAATTTCCGTGTGTGCTCAAGTGACGTGTTTTTAATTCAGCAACTGCTTCTTGACAGTTATTTTCCGTCTTCATACGACGACGTCTCCAGATGCTTTCATTCGTTCGTGTACACACTGGACTCTTCTTTGAGTTGCTTGAAACAAAACACCACTGGACAAATATAGTCTGGTCATTGAGTCTATTCACTCAAAGCCTCCATCCCCACACTTACGTCTCATTACAATAAAAGGAACTTTCCTGTTCGGAGTGGGAGATAGTCTAGTAGTTAACGTGTTGGACTGTCAATTGAGAGCCTGGGATTCAAACCTTCCCAAGGCATACAGGAGTTTCAAAACTTCTGCTCATTGAGGCATTCAGTTTAGTCTGTCTTCATACTTTCTCAGGTAAATAAAATAACGCGACTGTCTAAAAAGCTCAAATATATCAACCTTCATTAGAAAATACTACTTTAGTGTTGTACGACTGTACTTAATGTTTACCTTGAACATGTCATAAATATGATTGCATTTCAGTTTATCTGAAAAAGCAATGTTTTGTTCAGTGTACTTGCTATATTAATATGAATATACAGTTGCATAAGGCATACACACATTAACACTAATAAATTATCTGGCATGCTTTAATTTTCGGTACGATTTAAAGTAGTTAAGTAAGCCATTTTCCCAATATAAATCCATGTCTTTCGAGTCAAATAGTTTTGAATCACTTGGCATCAGGGCTTCAAAGATTCGTGTCCCCAAACTATGCTTCATAACTGGAATAAAAAGAAATCGTGTCATATGAGCAGCTGCGATTTGTTTCGGATAATTACCACAGAAGACGTGCATCCGCTTTCTTTGATCTTTGTCTGCTTGACAGAATGTGTGCGTTGATCTGTTTCTGTCTGTGTGCGTCTGTCTGGCATCATTACGTGTGTTTGCAGGAAAGCGTGTGTATGCGTGCATGTGTTGCTGTCCGCGTCTTTATCCGTCTCTGTTTGACTCCTGCTGGGTTGCTCGTTAAGTTTATTTCCGGTCAAAATGTCTTGAAATCGTGTCGACGGTGTTTGAAGTATGAGAGAATGACACTTTTCTGGGAATGGTCAAATCTCCTCGTCTGGATCTAGAACTAAGATCCAGATTGCACGTGTTGTAAGTGCATTCCAGTACGAAAAGAGTAGAGGTGAGAACATTGCGTGTTGCAACATGTAGCCTACGTGCTGTGGTCAGTCTTAATGTGTGTTGATGCCTACAACGTGTGTTAAGACACCTGCGACAGGCGTATCTTGTAGGAGCGCCGCCAAGTTGGGAAACTTTTGTTCATGCACCTGTGATACAGCAGACAAACCCTGTAGTATAGAACATATATGAAAAGAAGATCACGAGAAGAGATAAAGGAAGAGCTTGACGTAGAATAGAGGATTACGATAAGAAAGATAGTGGAGATATAAGAATTTGGTTGTTCGTGAATAATTGTTCGTTGATTGCATGAATAAAAATTTTGAATCAAGATTTCAGTAAAAGTACTGAGATTGTTTAAGAATTCAGTTAAGTGGCCCGTCAGTGATGGTTTTCGAATACTTGCTGTTCCTGGCTGTTAGTTCGAATGGGTGGGGCCTTGGGCGTTACTCCCACACAGTTAACCCACGGTTAAACGCTTTCTTCCATTATTTTATTTTACTCTTTGTTATTGTTCTGACAGCCGACAAAAGATGGTAGCCATATCCTTAGACAGCGATGACATTGACGACGACCCGGTTGGATTCCTCGATGAGTTCAACATGAACGGCGAACTCAACGAGTCGTCCATGTGGGGCTACATGTGCGGCTCGGGCGGCGGCAGCAGCGGCAACACCTCTGGGCTGCTGGCTCCGGCCAGTCCGCCCTCGTCCGTTCCCCTGGCCGACCAATTTCGCTTCGTCATAGACGTCTACGTAGTGGGGTCTGTCTGCGTGTTCGGTTTCCTTGGCAACGCGCTGACGATTGTCGTGCTGAAACGTGACAACGAGAAATCGAATCCGACGTCATGGCTGCTGCAGAGCCTCGCTCTCGTCGACTCCGCCTACCTGATGACGTGCCTCTTCATCCAGCCAATCAAAGCGCTGCACGATCTGACGAATCGGTTCGAGGGTCTGAGCGGCGCCTATCCCCACATGGAGCCCTACCTCTGGCCCGCAGCAGCCGTCGCCCAGACGGGGACTGTCTGGATGGTCCTACTGGTCACCGTCGATAGGTAAGAAACACAAAACTAGAATTTTTGTCAGGAAAAGGTCCAAACTCCCTCCCTGGTTCAGACTAGTTCACATTGATCATAACTTTCCCGACACATTTCGATTTTGTCCAAAGATCTTTGTATGTATGTATATATCAGGGCTCTTATATAGCGCCCTTTGAGTAACTCACAAGCAGTTACTTCCACTATCTTTACATAAAAAAATAGGTTTGAACTGGGCTGACAATACTTGTGTATAACAGAATCCTATGCATCAAAGTTACCTAAAACGATTCCGGGCAGATATGCCATATAGTATACATACTGATAAATAATACATACACAGGCGAAACTGCAACGCGCGCCTGTATCACGATTCCATCTTAATCGCGCACCTGTTAAAACTTCCGCATCATCAACTACAGCGTGGGCATAAAAACAAACTGACAATCATCTTCGACGTAGTCATCCCTTGTGAATTCATCTATCTATTATACTAGCTCTCTGCCTACCTGGGACCAATAAAGTGAATTGAATTGAATTGAATTGAAAGTTATGTGTGTACGACTGTACGTGTTTTGACGTTTTCTCGACTTGTGTTGCGATGCAGGTACATAGCCGTGTGCAAACCGTTCAAGACCAAGCTGCGTAGTCTTCGGCGGGCCAAGGTTTCCGTCGTCATCGTCTTCGCCCTCGCAGTCCTGTACAACATCCCTCACTTCTTCGAAAGGTCCGTCGTCTACGTCCGCAACGACTGCACCGGAAGTAGCTCAGCGGAACTGCGCAAGTCGTCGTTCACATCGAGCAGTCTCTACTTCATCGTCTACAAGACTCTCTGCTACTTCGTGTTCCGTACGTTCGGGCCTCTCCTCCTGCTCACCTTCCTCAACCACCGACTCATCCGGTCCCTGAAGACGATCAAGAAACGCCACGACCGCATGACGAAGTCCTCGACGCGTCAGAAGGAGAACATCACCCTGATGCTGGTCGTCGTCATCACGGTCTTCATCGTCTGCGAGCTTCCGGACGTCTGTCTTCGGGTGGCGGTCACGGCCATGGAGTTGGCGCAGCATCGCGTCAACCTCGACGCGTCGACCGTCTACTGCGCCAACTCGTTCGTCAACATGCTGCTGTCCGTCAACTCATCCGTCAACTTCATCATCTACTGTCTCGTCGGGAAGAAGTTCCGGAGAATCCTGGCGCGAAGGCTGTGTCTTTGCACCCCGTGTGCGTCGGCCTCGACAGCCGATACCGTCGCCTCAACCGGTGTGCCCCCCGTCGAAAGACCGCTTCCGGATGTGACGTCAGCGGATCAACCCGGTTCAAACGTGTGGTCAGAGGCGCGCAAGGGCAAGCAGCAGTCGGTCTGAACACCAGTCGCCGTCATTTTCTCGGCATCGGTTGTCTGGGGGTCGAATGGCGAAGGCAAGTGATACTCGCTCGTTGGAGGAACATGTTTCGCGTTTCTTAGGAGTCCTGTCAAGGCTTGGGAATGTATTCCACTTCGACAGTTTAGACTGACACAAAACTTACTGTATTTTGTTCAGAAACCGCTCAGGATACTTCTTCTCTTCCGGTGCAACATCCTCATATTCACCATCACCTTCGTAGATTAAATTAGAAATCTTGTTTTACCAAATGTATTCATTTGTTGAGAAGATTTATCTAGAGACACTCCACTAACAATAGGCGGTCTCTATGCTAGCCTAAATGTTGTCAAATGTTAAAAAAATTTCAACAGTGAGCAAAGCATTGCACAGAAAAATAGCTGGATCTCTAGCCGTGGGCTCACGTATATATAAACGCGAAACCCAACCAACGGATTCAAATCCAATCCAGATACCATCATGCTTAGAGTCTCTGTACCAAATTCCTTCGATAATGTTGAACGATGAGAGACGGTGTCGCCCGTGACACCCAACAGCGCT
The DNA here is from genome assembly GCA_020284085.1 of Aporrectodea caliginosa. Lineage (NCBI taxonomy): Eukaryota > Metazoa > Annelida > Clitellata > Crassiclitellata > Lumbricidae > Aporrectodea > Aporrectodea caliginosa. Next base: position 367,707 of record JACEVL010000785.1, read on the forward strand.
ACCGTTCATCAGTCCATGATTTGTGGAAGACGACGCTAGTCCGGCTATCCATCGAGCGCTGGTTGCACGTAGGACACTATTCGTCGCATGTCGATCGGAACGCCACCAATGAGTAACTATCGACTTTGCTCCAAAGCTCTCCTCCGCCGAGACGTAAATACTCGGCTGCAGACGGCAGACGTACGCGGTCCGTAATCCCAGAATCAACGCAGAAGTCCACCCGTCTTCCTCAAGCAGTCACGCAGGCCACGTTGATAGAAGGCCAAGTTGATAGACAAAATAATTCTCTGAAACGACAGAGAAGGCGAGTAGACGACTGATGTTACCGGTGAGCATTTCCGATCAGGAATAGACCTGAGCAGGTCTAGATTTGTAAAATATGTATAAATATTTGACAATATTCTGGTCAAGCGTCAAATTTATAGTGGACGTTCATACCGGTGGTAAAAACATTTTGTGAGGTAGAGAGAAGAAAGTAACGGCCAGATATAGATGAGTCCTCGATGTGTAGCTCCTTGGGATGAAGCAAAGCATAACCTGCCCGACAATTACTCACGAGCATCTTAAGCTCTTAAATTCAATGCTCTTTTGCATAGGTAACCGGAGCAGGTCCAACCGTAGGCATTTCAGTAATGCGTAAATCTATACCTGTAGGTATGAAAGGCTTCGTAATATTGAGAGCTAATCCAGAGATTACTAACTATCTACTTATCCTGTTGTGCTTTCCTGTGAAAAATTACCGGAATAACAGGAAACAGGCGATATTTGCCGCAGAAATTAGAGGCCATCCCGATGTTAGAACCCTATAATTTGACCTCTTCTCCTCGGCGGAAGGCAATACCGGTACACGGTCAGCCACCACGATCATTACAAGGCTAGAGTCTCTGTCTATAAAGCTACCGCGTTGCACTTGGCTATATTGTTAGAGATGACACGCGCACAAAGTCTTCATTTTGTCGCATTAATTGGCCAATTTCCGTACATACACGCAATCGTAATGCTTTATCTTGCATGACAATTGTCACGATGCCTCAATGGCCTATGCAATCTACACGGAGTAACCACGTCCGTATCTACTGTCTCTCATCAACACTTGAAAGCTGTACACCGGGGTTGCGCCTATAATTATTAGACCGGTTGAAAAGGCGCTTTTCAAATGCTCTGAATGAATGAGCGAACGGATAATTTAATGATGGATGAATGCTTTAATAACTAAATAACTCTAGAGAATTATCTCGATAATTACGAAGAAGAAGATGAAGAAGAAGTATAGGATAAGGAGAATGAGAAGAAAAGGGAGAAGGAGAAGAAGAAGTAGAATGAGAATGAAAATAAGAAGATGGAGGAGGAGGAGAAGGAGTTACTGTAGGAGGAGGAGGAGGAGGAGGAGGAGGAGGAGGAAGAAGAAGAAGAGCAGTTTCTTTAGCTAGTCCTGAGGCAGCCATGAGTATAAAGTTTTAACGACTTCATTTTCCTTGGCCAGTCCTTTCACTCGCCGTCTCATCTTCCCACTGACAGTGTACTGTTAGTGTACTCACTGTAGCTGAGCTGTCTAGGGGGTGTCCGGTTGGAGCATAAATGTCAAAACAAATGTCTTCCTTGGCTGGATTAGGACCATCGACCTCTCGATGGACGCTAACCATATAGACTACTTGCGCACCCTATAATCCTTTATTATAATCATACATTACACAATGTCAGAAGTCCTTCTGTGACCTCGGACTAAAAGAATAGTTGTAACGTAAGCTCAACAATATCGGCGATTCTCCTGTATATCAAATGTTCATTTATTGGAAAAACTAATCAACACGTCGTGACATTAGCAGCGCTGCCCTTAACACCAGCAAACCTTGGCCCAACTGTATTGGATCTACTGCTTGTCGAGAATTTGGTAGGCCTATGATGCCATAAATATTATATTCTGCTTCTAAACTGGAGAAGTTTTTATGGTTAGCAGTAAAGCATTTTGGCTATTGTTACCAGCCGTTTATCGCGACAGTAATTGCAACTTAGGCTGGCCATTGAAATGAACAATTCTTTCACATTGCGCGGTTGAAACTGCAAATAAAACTAGAACGACGTTTCTGTTCAATACACCAGTTTCATTCCACGCTTTGTTTCTACCAATAAATCGGCCACATTAATGGTCTTTCTGAATCTGGAGGGGCCGATATTTTCCCCGGAAACTTTATTACGGTCCGGTAGGGTGATTCTTAAGTTCTCTGACACTGTCTAGAGACGTGGTTGGGAAGGTTTAGTGTGTATGTGACAGTGAATCTTCTGTTTCTTTTAAGTTCTTGGCACGACCGCGTTCAGCCGCGCGCGGGGGACGCCACGAAACAATTCTCCGCAATTATTATTCTGCCAGGCGTCAGGGGCGATCGGCCGGGTCGTTCATTTGCCTTGGTCGAGGATTAGGGATAGACTTATCGATTGCTAAACAGCTGCAACTGGAGAACCTTAAAACGGACCTGAAGCCGAATGCCATCTGTCTGGCTTATCCATCTTTCAGCTTTATGGATCTCCGAGAAGAGTTGCTTACGGCAACATGATATAAGGCTAATTGTTCCTGTGACCATCGTTGATCGCATTCGGTTTCTTATTATTGCTCTGTGTGCAGTTGATGAGTTCATTGAAAAGGGCACAGAGAAGCATAGTGAAAATAACAAAGGGCACTTATGTTGCTCTCAACAGAAAAAAATTAATAATCCCCAAATGAAAATTATTTACTACTACTACTATAGCCATTTTTAATTATTATTACACGCAGACATTGCAATGTCTTCTTTACTAAGTGCATGTGTTATAATGTGAATTGAGGCTTTGCATAATTACTATAATGACGTCGGGGTGAAAGAAGTTATTAATTAGCAATTAAGACCGACGTAATAAGCATAATACCACCAGCATAATACCACCAGCATAATACCACCAGTTGTCCGAACACTGCAAATGACATCTGAAACCTCATGCGGTTTTGGCAGGAAGAAATTACTGCAGAAAGCAACGGCGTAGAAATTTGAAATAATTTATAATTATTATTATTATTTTAATATTTTTTTTATTTATTTTTCCCCCGAGGTAATATGAAGGATTGCAAAAATTAGGCGTTGTTCTGGAATGGCTAATCTTCACAGATGGATTGGTGGGTTAGGAAAGTGCTAGAAAAAGCAACTGCGTTGAAGCGCTGAATAGTCATAGAAAGCGCTGCAATTAAGACCGACGTAATTAGCATAATACCACCAGCGTTAAATTTGTATTATTAATTACTGCAAATGACATCTGAAGCCTCATCCGGTTTTGGCAGGATGAAATTACTACAGAAAGTAGAAATTTGAAATAATTTAAAATTATTATTATTTTTATTATTATTGTTATTATTATTATAATTACAATTATAATTATTATTATTACTATAATTATCATCATCATCGTCATTATCATCCGATCGTACTTAATTAAGTGCATGAAAGAGCAATGATTAACGACTATTGTTAATATTTTCTTTCCGGGAAACATATAGTCAAGCATTTTATGATTTGTTATATTTCGTTTACAATGTTCTTCCAGATGTATTTTCATGGACCGTTTCATAATGTCTCCTTCTATCTTGCCGATGATAATAGTTTTCTTATTCGCAAAGCCAACAGTGTGTGGACTGGTGAACCTTGTGAACTGTGTCTTTCCTAGTGACACAGTCAAAACCAATAATTTAGTCGAAGTCAATCTCGAATGCCATAACATTTTGTCATCTGACTGCTTGTGTTTTGGCTTATTTCCAAGCGTATTGCACAATATCTTGTGATGTTTCCAGGTTTTTCTGCGTCGCTGCAAGTCTAACGCGATCATTGACATTTGCGAAGTCGCGATTTTATGACTGTTTAGTAGAATTGTAGATTTGTGAATTTCTGTCGTACAGCGAGTTAAGACTATTCGCTGGTTTGTGTGAACTCTGATGTACAGTAGACATTAAGAAGAGTTTAAATTGGCGATTAAGTGCGCATGCTTTTCACCGATATTTTAGACAGAATGACATTAGTGAATTCTCAAGTATTCTGTTCTGAAACAATAAAAGATGTTTGGCATTACTTTTATTGTAGTTGCTCTGTTAAACTGCAGATTGGAAACGTATCGAGAGAGCGAACACCCTGAACTCCAGATAGCCACTTTAAAATAACTCTTAGAAAGTGCTTTGAAACGTTGCAAATTGAGCGCAATGAAGAGGATGCTAAAATTTCAGTTGGTCAGTGGCGTATACGTAGTGGGGGGGCGAGAGGTGCAGGCCGCACCGTGTGACACCTTCAGAAAGTTCAGAGGTGGTGACACCAAAATGACACTGTCCCAATAAAACATTTGCAGAGTATCAGCATAAATTTATTATTTTTAATTTAACAATAACATATAGATCTGATAGCAGAAAGACATTTCTTAAGTCCAGCTTACATGACTGCACTGTATCAGAGCTGAAACTCTGCTAATTTACTTTTTTAAACCTTTTAATGTGCTCCAGAATTACGATTTACTAGTAACATTAGTACAAAAACATTAATAAGGATTCTGTATGGTCTGGTAAAGGAGGAGGTCCATGGGCGACACCACGAGTTACCGCACTGGATGACCAACCCTAATGACGCCAACGGTTTATACCGAGATTATTCAGGCTAAATCTGAAGTGGAAAGACAGAATTGTTAAATGTAATTCCTGATAAGTTATCGAGGTTGTGCTTTGGTAAAATCTCTGGCAGGTGCAGTGAATTTATTTAGTACGTATAGCCGATTATGCTTAGTTCCGACGCACCTTTTGTTCCTCATCTCCTCGAGATCTTTGAGAATGGCATGTATCTTTCAACGCGCGTTGGGAGATATACAAAAGGTGTCTTGCATTTGGATCGCTGTACTTCGCTTCCTTCATGTTTGCAAGCCGCGGATTTGTGCTTGTATACTGAGTTTCAATGACATTAATCAAATTCACTGCAGTTGCCCGAGACTTACCAAAAGTGCAAGTATTATATAGGACGTAGTCACATTACCTTAGCACGAATCTAGCCGAAGCCAACATCAACCAATCTACGTTCATTTGTACGAAGGAAAATATAGTAAACAAGTTCATTAACCTATTTACTATAGGTTAATAAAACGAAAACAGCCTGCAGAGATAGAGTCATGTCGTGTCAGACTTAATAGCCATCGGCTGCAGTAGCTTCTCTCTGCCACCATCAGACTATTCTGCATCGACGACATCGCTTGTCGCATACAATTTACGGTTGTATTTGCCACTTTAGGGTTCGCCTCTGATGTTACCATCTCACCGAACAGTTCCCCGAAGATTCGTTTCTTCGTGAAAACAAAGCTCCGAATATTTCACGCGAACCTGGTCGCCCGAGAGAGTGTAGATTTTCGTCAGCAATTCAGGAGCAGAATTAATGAGACTCTTAACGCTGATAAAACTGCTGTGACTTAGTTTGCGCGGAGACAAGCGAATACCCTGAACTCCTCAGTCAACACGGTAACTCACGTGGAATGTGTGCCTTGGGTCGTTAATCTATACATGACTCTTCCTCGCTCAACTCATGCATTCTGATTTGTTCGCGCATCCTGTCTCCGCCTCAGATTCAGACATTCATTCATTCATTCATTGTGGGAATTTATAGAGCGCTCTTTTATGGTAACTACTGAGGAGCGTTCCCGACCCAGCCCCGGTTGCAAAGAACAGTCTCGAGAATAAAAGAACAGTCTTGAGAATAAAAGACCAGTCTTGAGAATAAAAGACCAGTCTTAAGAATAAAAGAACAGTCTTGAGATATATACCGATGTTACGAGCAGTAATAAATGCAGGAAATGAATAAAATATATTTAGGAGTAGATACGTTGTGCGTGTCTATTCCGCATGGAAAATGGACGCGATGATTACTGCAGTTTATCTGTTTGACATTCTAAAGAACAAAACGACGTCTTGCCAGATGTAAGACTAACCGTTAATACTTTGGCAGAGCTGATGAGATCCAGGTTTTACTTAGAAAATTAAGCCTAACTGGTAAGAAACTTGTGAGAAACACGCAAGATTATTGGCAAAATTTGGGTCTGACAGGTCAAACGTGGCCACAAGCTGTGTGATATCTACCTAATTTGTAGGAATTAGGCATAGCTGGAAGGGCTTAAGTTTGGTAAATTATATACGGGTGATAGAACAGATGCACAAACATTGCACACAAATGCGGATTAAGCCATGCTCAACATGCTTTCGGCCGAACTACAACACCAACAACAACAACGACAACAACAACAACAACAACAACTGCTACTACTACTGCTACTACTACTGCTGCTGCTGCTACTACTACTACTACTACTACTACTACTACTACTACTACTACTACTACTACTACTACTACTACTACTATTATTATTATTACTACTACTATTATTATTATTACTACTACTACTACTATTATTATTATTATTATTATTATTATTATTATTATTATTATTATTATTATTATTATTTATTATTTAGATGTAACTGAAATGAGGTCAACCTAATGGGTACTCATTTAATAGCGCAGTCGACGAAGCACAGAGGCTCTACATGACCGACTTGCAGCACGTGTCGGAAATGGATGAGAGGGCGGAGAGGACGAGGAGCTGGTGGTGGAAGGGGGAGGAGAATTCGTTGATCTCGTCGTTCCATTCCGAACTGGAAAGGGAAGTGGGATTCAGGACGACGGACGTCATCAAAGAGAAAGTAATTGCAGTCACGAATTAATGGAAGACAATAAAGATGAAGAAATTGACAACATTATCCACAGCTTATCTTCGCCTCTGTGTGTGATTCTGGCTTTCTGTGTCTGTGTCTGTGCCTGTGTCTGTGTCTGTGTCTGTGCCTGTGTCTGTTTCTGTGCCTGTGCCTGTGCCTGTGTATGTGTATGTGTAGGCCTACGTGCATGTCTGTTCTTGTGTGCCTGAATTCACTTCTGCTTAGTGCGAAATATTTTATTTCCTGCCATTTAACGCTTATTTTACGGCATTAAGTTTAAATTTTAGCATCGTCTGATTGCTAAACTACATTAATCAAACATTCTCTTCATCAGCCAATCTTCCTCCTCTTTCTCTCAATCAATCAATCAATCAATCAATTTCGTTTATTCACAACACCAAGCTGACAGGTCGCAACTTGTAACAGTTAACAGATAGGAAAAATTGTCTAAGCTCTGACAGTTAGTTATTAAATGGGTTGAGATAGCAAATATTATCTCTGCTCTAACTAAAGAAGAATTAGGCTAGTTGTTAGTTAGGGCAACGAACGAGGTAACCAATATGGTATAATAGACCGGAGATAATGTATTTAGTAGATGTTTTTAAATAATACACGAGATATGAAATTGCGATCGTCCTTGGTTGGGAGGAGGAAAACGTGTGGCCTCGGTCTTAGCTCATAGGGGAGGTGTGGGCGGCTTGACGCTGCATTCATGAATATGCCGATACCATGTGCTCAGCTTGAAAGTGAGTTTTTATTTTGCGATTACAATTGTGTTACGCAGCACAGATCAATTCAATCTCAAAATGCAATCCAGCGTCTGGGAGCAACACGAACAGTGTCAACAGGCGTTCTCATAAAGGAGACGGGAAATGTAATTATGATCGCCTTTTTCAGGTAAGATAAAAATTATGCGATCTTGCTCGGAGGTCATGTCCGCTATTGCTGCGGTGGGTGGCAGCAAAAACATGTACATGGTTAGGGTCTTTAATGATAGCTTGAAAGAAGAGCTCATAGTCAGACTTCAGGTTCAGTTAATCGGCTCCTTCAGCGGTAGCGATCAGGATAATTCTCTTGAAGAGGTGATCTATCCTCTCTCTCTGTCCTCTTTGCTGGTGTACCCCCACCAGGCTGGGAAGGCATAGATGACATGCACCACCGTTGTTGCCATGGTGATGTCGTGATGAAGAGCTGCTGGCTGGAGTCCATGCGAACGGAGTACTATCATTGGAGTACTTTTATTAGAGTACTATTATTGGAGTACTATCATTGGAGTACTGTCATTGGAGTACTATTTTTGAAGTACTATCATTGGAGTACTATTATTGGAGCACTATTATTGGAGTACTATCATTGGAATACTGTCATTGGAGTACTATTATTGGAGTACTGTCATTGGAGTACTATTACTGGAGTACTATCATTGTAGTACTATCATTGGAGTACTTTTATTAGAGTACTATCATGGAGTACTATCATTAGAGTACTATCATTGGAGTGCTTTTATTAGAGTACTATTATTGGAGTACTATTATTGGAGTACTATCACTGGAGTGCCTTATCAGTGGTTAGTCAGTCCATTCACTTGGAACAGCCCCTGTATTAAGAACAGGTGAAGCAGAAATCTCGAACCACATTTTTTCCTGGCGGGAAGTCGAACCCCGACCTCTCAATTTACAGTCCAGTAAGCTAACCACTACACTATCCCGCACCTCTGACATTAGTAAACCCACTAATAAATATCTTTTTTGATCTGAGGCTCGCCACTTCTATCTTACGTGATAACTAAGTATGCGGCTATGCAGTGGAGCATTCTGCTGCATCGTCCAAGAAGCTCTCAGTGGCTTCCAAGACTAGTTAAAATGATAGTCGAGTTCACTAAGAGCAAAAACATTTTTTAAGCAAATTAAATTCGAACATCTCGAACAGTCATCACTGCATGGTAGACTCTCTCATTCACGTACAACCCAACCCATGTTCAGAGTTCCCTGTTAGTGTTACACTGGAGATGCGGAAACTCAATAGCCATCTGGTGGGCCAAAGCAGTCCTATTTCTGCTGGCACTATTGTTATTGTTCTCGAGAAAAAGTTGTAGGAATTCTGAAGATCGCGTGTTGAGACACTGCCCGATGAAGCAGAGCAAATGAAGCAACATTTCCACAGCAACTGAACTCAATGTAATTGAAAATTACCAGCGCCAACGCAGTTTATATATAACCCATGTACCCACGTATGCCAGTTGTTGTATAGGCATATCATGCATAGAGTCTACATGATGATGATGATGATGATGATGGTGATGATGATGATGATGATGATGATGATGATGATGATGACGATGACGATGATGATGATGATGATGATGATGATGATGACGATGGTGGTGGTGATGATAGTTATGGTGATGATGATGATGAAGATGATGTTGATGACGACGACGACGACGATGATGATGATGATGGTGGTGGGGATGATGATTATGATGATGATGTTGATGATGATGATGTTGATGATGACGATGGTGGTGATGATAATGAGGGTGATGATGATGATGATGATAAGGATGAGGAGGAGGAGGAGCAGGAGAAGCAGGAGGAGGAGGATTGTGTCTGTGTATTCGTATCCGTGTGTGTTTGCGTCTGTATCGAAGGCCTTTCATTAGGTATCTTGGCGCTATTCAATACTGTGAATGAATCAATCAATGACCGAACGTGTGTCCAACACAGCACTGTTATGCCCAGTATGTGTGTCTGTTTCTGTTTCTGTCTGTGCCTGTGTGTGTGTTTTTTTGTGCCCGAGTAATACCCTACGTGTCTGCCAGTGTAGCTTCTTCATTGTCCACCATACAAAAGACTGGTGCGTGAGACAAAGGAGCATGCGATGGCACAGCTGACGGTTCCAAGGAACGCCGACGGAGCGAGTGCCATTCAGCGTAGCTGCCCCAATGACCTTCCATCTTCCGAGTTAGACAGGCTTTGTTCCGACGAGGTCTCCAGGCCACTCTCAGCTGCCATATATTCTGTTTGATTTCACCATTATTCAGTCGGATGCACTGGATTCCACCTCGTCGGCTTATTCCCTATAGACCGAGGTAGAGAAAGTGAAGGATGCGTGCCTCTGTCACTAATTGATTTGTTCTCTGAGGAACGCCAAGGCCTTAGATCGAGTTGTGTGATGTAAAACAATATCATAATAATTTATTATGAAAACTGGAAGAGGTTTCTTCCATGTGGCGGCGACGTTTATACTTGCCGTACACTTTCAAGGTGGTACGGCAGCAACATATTTCTCGGTACCATTTTTGTCTGCTTAAAGCTAGAAAATACTTCCAATCCAGTTAAACGTGCATTTTAGATTAGTGTTTCCAAAGTGGTGGTCCGCGGACCGGTGCCGGTCCGCGAGCCCTCAGTTGCCGGTCTGCAAAGTGAGTCAAGAAACTGGTCAAATTGTTTTGGAATTAAGAAATGGCTATTATATTTTTAAAAGTCATTACAAAAAGCTCTTATTAGGCTAGAAATTAAAACGTAATGGAGTAATAGAATTGGTTAAATATGCATTTAAATCAATTTTAATACATAGTTTGAGGAATTTAGGTGATCGAAAACGAAAAAGAGAAATAATTAATAAATTTGTCACCGATCCTCCTGCAGTTGAACAATTCCTACCGGTGCGTGACCTTGAAAAGTTAATTCCTGCCGGTCCGGAAAACTGAAACTTATGGAAAGCGCTGTTTTAGATGACAAAAAATGGCATGAAAGCACTGTCAATATAATGCAAACAGCGTCAGCTTCTGGGGGAAGGAAACTTCCCATTTTGCCGTACTACTTTTTAAAGCGTCGCGACGCCACTGGCTTCTTCAGTGGTCTAATGTAAGTGTGGTTATAAAACAATAAATTATCAATAAAATAATCATCGTCATCATCGCCATCACGGTAATCTGATGGTTACACAGTTATCGTCACAATTATAATCTATTTATTCTTGTTCTCCTTCGTGCTCTCTTTTTCTTGTTTTTCTACTTTTTACTCTTCTGGTTCTTCTTTTCTCGTTCTTTTTGTTGTTCGTCTTGCTTTTTACTCTTTCATGTCCTTCTTGTACTAAACCTATTCATAAATCATTACATACCCATGATCATCGCAATAATCGTCTTCTTTTCCTTCCTTTTCTTTTCCCTTTGCTTCATCACCACCTTCTTCTGCTCCTGTTACCCTTTGCTTATCCATCTTCTTCGTCTGATGGATGAGGAAGCAGAGAAATGTTTTTGGTTGCTGCTGCTGACAGCAATGCTTTCACCATCAAACAAAGGCGGTCTAACAAATGATTCATGAATGCACGAATTATTGCCGTGACTTCTATACATACAAGCCATGCATTTGTGCATCGATCCGACTCATGACCTTAAAGCGATTTGCAAACGTTGTGTAATTCTTCTAGGGAACATTTGCCAACAAAGGATAACAGACAGTCTCTATGCGGATTGATCCAGCGCTCTTTGTAATTTCGTCTTTCTTCCCTCATATTTATCATTTTACATGTATTCACAAGGAAATAATAATCATTTGGGATCAAAATACATCAATCTGCTGTCTAAGTTCTGTCGGCATGGTCGTACGCATGAATGAATGAAGGTATGCAATTATTCATGTATTTTTGTATGCATGTATGTACATGTACATGTGTGATTGTAAAATGCATGTAGACCCTATAATATATTATATATTGAATTTTGAATTGAATTGAATAGCCGTTTATAGACTCAACAACAACAAAAACCTAACAGAAAATAATCTGAATCCGTGATGATACAGACATTTCAAAGTTAATCTGTGGATGTCGTCAATAGGACAACCCTAAAAAATAAACATATCAGCTAGTGCAGGGCTGTCCCTTTTCCCATCAATACCGTTTGCCGACTTTACAATAATTATTAAAACAACAACTGTGCATTTTATTAAACGACACACGACTGTAATTTGTAACTTGTTTTATAGCTTAGTTAAGTTTAACTTTCTGTTAAGTGGGTCGTGTATATGATCCAATTATTTTATTTTGTATGTGTCATAGTTAAGATTTTGATGTTTCTTCAGTGGTTAAATGTAAGTCAAGTCAAGTTTAACTAGAAAAACGACAGCTCTTCGTAGCCATCTGTAATGCCTTTAATTTGGTGACCCTATTCAAGCGGAACTCTGGTTCCTTCTGGGTCTACCGGTTGTTTCTCAATACCCATGTCAATGTTTCATGTCTGTATTTTCTTTTGCTGACTTTTTTGGGATTCAATAAACGAAGAATGAATAAATGAATGAATGTAAGTGAAATTTGAATAGATATGTATGATAGCATTTATGCATGCACCATGTATGTATGTAGGCCAATGTATGTATGAATATATGCACATCAACATACAAATGATCCCACTTCTTATAGGTGAGCAATAACACATTTTGCAGTTGAATACATCATGTGCAATTGTGCATGCTTTAACAACCTGATGCAATATATTTCTCGTATAGTTACTGACAATCAGTTTTGCACTTGATGGTTGTATGCAGAGGGAGGATAAGATCAGTATGGAGGCAAATCGCCAATTGGGAGATTCGCGTTCAATCAGAATGTCATCAACTGGCTTAGGCAAATGTAGAGAGATATAACGCAAATCGAATTCTAGATGACAAGAAGAGCGAGTGACGAGGTCACTAACACCAGGGCTGTAGTTGGGAATGGGGAGATTAGGGTCGAGACAGCGAGACAGCGTTTGGGGTAGTACTTACAGGACGTACGCCCTATCTTTCCGTTGTCCGCGTTTGTCCCCATCTCACATAACCCTCTCTCTCTTCCCCTCATCGGTTCCGCACTCGAGACGAGTACTAAGGCTTATATTAGCCTAATTTGTTGATCTTGCACGGCTAACAGTGTGTGGCATGCAGACACTGTCGCGTTCAATATTGCACTATAATTAGATAGATCGAAGAACAAACCGTGTGTGATTGAAGTTGGTTGTTTAAACACAGGCCGTCCTGAATGACTGCTTAACGAAGTTAAATGCGGACGTCCACATTGGGCATAACCCTCTCCCATTGTCCGCATATGTCTTTGCGGAAATCCTTAATGGATTTTCCCTTTGCATTCCTATCAAGGGCCTTTCCGTTTCCTACGACAGTGGCTTCGAGGAAAGATTCCACGTAAAGTAAACGCCTTTGACTTGCTCTCAAAAGACGCTATAGAAGTCTTCAGAGCACAATGAACCGTAGCGTAACTGGATATTCATAATAATAATAATAATAATAATAATAATAATAATAATAATAATAATAATAATAATAATAATAATAATAATAATAATAATAACGCCGCGGCCTTTAGGGGCTCCTTTATGCAACACGATGGAGACGAGAACCCGTAAAACACAATTAAAAAAACAAACAAAACAAAACAAAAAAAACAAAACAAAACAAAAACAAAAAAAAAACAAAATAATAATAATAATAATAATAATAATAATAATAATAATAATAATAATAATAATAATAATAATAATGACAATTTATAATAATTCTACAAGGATGTTGTAGGCCTATATGAATTTGCAATGACTCCTCATGCTAATTGGAGTATACATCCATATATGACAATTTAGACTGCGCAAGATAGACAATATAAATGAGGACATAACAACTGAATAACACTTTATATGAATGAACGAGAGGGTTATGCCCAATGTGGACGTCCGCATTTAACTTCGTTAAGCAGGAGCACTGAACTTGACAAATGAAAGCGGACAATGGAGATCGTTTGTTCGTACCCATTTCTGCCAACTTGCTTGCGCCAGGAAGTGATGATAATGATGATGTTGAAAACAACAACATTTCGGCCGAATTGCTTACTCAACAACACTCGTCCATTCCGTAGAAGTCTCATGATCTGACAACAAACCCATTATTTTGTTTGTTTCATTCATTCATATAAAATTTACGAACTTCTCGTTGTTTTTGCATTTGACATTTCGTTTCTAACGGTGTTGGGAAGTTTTTATTTCTTTTTCCCGCCCTCGGGCGCAATTAACTGCCCGTTCTGCATAGCTGAGCAGAACCCGTTTCAGACAACTAACTATATACTCCGATGAAAAGGAATCGACGTAAATATTTCACACAAACTGCTGCCAGGATCCGACGAACACGTGTGTGTGTGTGTGTGTGTGTGTGAGTGTGTGAGTGTGTGTGTGTGTGTGTGTGTGTGTGTGTGTGTGTGTGTGTGTGATATTCCTAGGTTTTGGTACAGCGACACGGGCAGGTAGACAGGCAGGCAAGTAGGCAGACGGTCAGACTAGACCGTCCAACAGACATATAGATAATTATATGATCACTGTATTTGCGAATTAACCCAATCCATCTGTTATAGAACTCAAACCATAGATCTATGCAACATATTTCCAATGTGCATATTTTTGTAGGCTTTGTATATGCTATTATACTTTAACCATTGCTTCGCCATAATTGTGTCACTGGTGCTGGAACGCCACTGTGAGGAAAAGTGAGACATAGAGTTAAGCGCGTGACCATAACGGAGATAGCTTGCGCAAGAGTTAGGTCTTGCAAGACGAGCCCGAGGATATTATTATTAAATTTGTTTATTGATTCACAAACAGATAGGCCTAGGCATCAGGCACACCGCTATCTGGTACATACAGTACTGTATTGTATTGTATCTAAAGATTTATATAGCGCCTCTCTCAGAATAACTATTCAGAAGCACTCTCAGCACGAAAACCCCGGGGGAAAAGAAACGTCTTTAAAGAACGAGAGACCAAAGAGGATAAACTAGTCATTAGTTTAGCCCTTAATGAGGGGGAAGGTTATTCCAAGTAGTATACAGTAGTATGGTAGTAGGCCTAGTGGCCGAATGTAGAAGAAAAATACTGAAATAGTAGACCAATGATGCAAAAGATCACAGTCACATGATTCAACGATTAATCGATCGAAAATCGGCGAAAATAAATAGGTGACCAACTTCCCTCGCTCAATCATTCCATCCACTTAGCAAGCTAAGTGGCTATACGACACTGATATACTTAACAGGACTCCAGCGTAAATACGCCCACAGCAAAGTGTATAGGAAGTCACTGAAACAAAGCCAAGAGTGCTCAAGCACATATAGACACATACAAATACACGCACGCGCACATGTAATACATCTAAATTGTCCCTAGCGTGTTGCGTAATCAACGAAGCAAATTGCCTGGACACGATGCGCCTTCGCCAAAGAGAGCGCTGAGGTCTTAATCCGATGTTATGTAGATTTCAGTGGTGGGCTCCTTCGCTTAAGCACACACTTTATACGTCGACATAATGGCCATAAATAATCCGCTAAGCGCTAAATGGAAAATCTGCTGATGTCAATGACTTGCATTTCTGGTCTTTAGATTCAGGGGGCGTTCCGCGTCACGCGGTTTCTGTACTTAGACCTGGAGTTACGGCCACGCGCAACGTAACATAACAAGGGTTTAAGTCATCATCGTAATCTCAATATTTTTACAGCGCCCAAAAACGGGAAGTCGCTGGACTCACAATTGGTCGCTTCGTCATAAATAGCATACTGCTGAAAGCATTTATCTAGCGGTTTATCAGCAGCTTTCTAGAGTTTCTTGACCGGACAAAAATAGAGACACGAAGAGGCACAGTTGGCAATTAGTATGCAACAAAGAGGTATTAAACGCCTCTCACGAGTCTTAATTTATGAGTCTTTTCGAAACGGGCGCTTTATAATTGTAACATTACAATTATATTTAATAAGATAATTAGCATAATGTAGCAGGAATTTATGTAGCTCTAAACGCAACAGAAGGACGTGACAATGTGTGTATGCGAATGCATGTATATAATTATGTATGTATCATATTTGTAATGTATGTATGTATGTATGAATGTATGTAGTATGTATGTAGAAGTATGTGACAATGCATGTATGCATGCATGTATGTATGTATGTATGCATGTATGTATGTATGTATGTATGTATGTATGTATGTATGCATATATGTATGTATGCATGTATGTATGTATGTATGTATGTATGTATGTATGTATGCATGTATGCATGCATGTATGCATGTATGCATGTGTGTATGTATGCATGTATGTATTTATGTGTGTATGTATGTATGTATGTATGTATTTATCTATGTATTATGTTTTTTTATTTTTTATTTTTAATTTATTTATTATTTTTTTATTTATTTTTATTTGGCTACATGAGACAAACTTCGAACCTGCACTTTATTGTTAGTCCCTTTGGGAACACGAAATATGATGAATGCGTTTCTAGGGTGTCATCGATCGCTGCATTTGTAGCTAAGCATAAAAGGATCAAAGAGTGGTTCATGATCTGGAATAGATATTGCAATATAATGTAGATGACTTAAAATTCTGTTCATTCGAGGCCTGCGGCCGATGTTATCGCATGCATGGACTCTCCGTTCGCTTCAGTCCATTCTCAGTGCCTCCTTCTGCCAACTAGCTATCCAAGCAGCTGGGCATACTACCGTCCCATCACACAGACATGGGTCTAGGACATATTCCCCCGAAGTTGGACTGATGAAAATAATTTCCTTTAATAGAAGTTGGATTGATGAAAGAAATAATGTTTCTTAAGTAGAAGTTGGATTGATGAAACAAATTCTATGCTTAAATAGAAGTTTGATTGATGAACAAAGCGGAAATAAAAGCTGGATTTCTGAAAGCCAGAAATTGGATTGATACTATCTGTCTTAAATAGAAGTCAGTGAAAGAAGGCCTTTGCTTCAACAGGAGTTGGTCAATTAAATGTCCGGGGAATTGTCAGGATCAGACATACATACCATACGCCGTATGTATGTATTTATGTATGTCTTTCTGATGTGGTTACCAACAAGCAGACAAGCGAGTCATCTACTTATCTACATGTCAGTCAGTCGGTCAATTAGTCAGTCAGTCAGTCCGTCCTTCCGTTTATCTGTTTGTGTTTCCGTCTGTCTGTCTTGTCTGTCTATCTGTTTGTGTTTCCGTCTGTCTGTTTTTATCTTCTGTATGTCATTCCATTAGATGTCTCTCTCTGGGTCTTAATTTAACGAAAGCCATGCGCTGTCTCATAATGCCTTCAGACAATAGTTCCGATCTCAAACAGCTAACAGCGCATTTTATAGCAGCATTTTGTAAAACAGAAGTCACTTTTGGAGGATTTATAGGGTCCTTAGGCTGCAATTCAGCCAGCATAAGACTGGAAAACCTTTAATATACCATATCGTTCCTAAAGTATCTACAAGGACCAAGCGGGATTTGAATCCGTGACGCTACGGTTAATGCCATTCGCATGTACCAGAGGGCTGCTGAGCAAAACAAACGCTGTATGCTTTCACACACACTGCAATTATTTGGCACATGTTTTACTGCGATCGACACACGGCTGTCGCACACAGGCTACACTGCAGCCTCAGTCTAGACCTTACGACTTTGTGCTGCCTCCAAAGTCTGACAAGAATTTCATACCGATGGTTCCCTTTAAGAGCCTGACTAAAACATACCTAGTAAACAACATTAATTAACCTTGCCGCTAACTAACCATTGAACAATCAGCTTAGGATTAAAGTCAATCTTCTGTCCTTCCTGATGATTGTAGCCTATGTATGTATTGTTTGCCATGTAACGGGTTGCGGTGTGTCATCCCGACTGATATTAAACGAATACGTTTAACAGTTACGCAAGTATCGGCATTAAAAGTCGCATCATCAATACCAGCCACGACATCAGCAGCGCCTTCAGTAGCAGTAGCTTCCATAGAGAACAGTCAGAGCACATCAATACTACCAGCGTCAATAGGACCAATATCAATAGGAGGAGTATCAATACGAACAATATCAATAGGAGGAGTATCAAAATGACCAATTTCAATAGGAAGACTATCTACACGACCAATATCAGTAGAAGGGTCATTGACAGTGCTCAGCATCAGCAGCTGCAGACAATAATTATGACGAAGCAGCATTAAAACAAACACAAAGCAAAGCAGCAGCCGAGTACGTGTTTCTGCTTCTGTTGTAGCTGCTGCGTCCGTTATTAGTCTTTTAGGAAGAGAAGCGGAAAATCTAATTATGAGAACAGAGCAGATGCCTGAAATGGCCACAAACAATGTCGTTAATACAAAGATACAGCAGGCCCCTTCATGTAGCGCCAGTTTATGACTGACGTCAAGAGACTACGAGAATGAAACTCCGTCATGCACTGCACGTCCCTGCCTTAGTGCCAGGTATTGCCAGTCCCAAGTCTGGATGAAGGAGGAGTGTGACGCTAAGGATCTTTGCTATCACAGAGTGTCGTTAAACTGAAATTACTAGGCCTACTAGGCATACGTGACTGGATGCCTACATAACATACAAAAATTAGAGATCACTCCCCCGCTCTGCGACCATTGATCTCTTTGTACCTCTATGTTTTGCTCTTTGTCTCTGTCTGTTTGTCTGTATCCACTTTTCTTTCATCTCTGTCTCTTTCTCTCTTGCTGTCTGGAATGCATTACTGCGTCCACGGACATTATAAAGTTTCATTTTGTTCTTCAGCAAATATAGGTCTATAGTGTTCTACAGTGATGTAATGAAAAAAAAAGACGAGTAGTATCCATTTGCCACCATACACAAATTTTCATCCATGCATCCAGGTTGATTTCCAGCTTGTATTTATGGGAAAAATTAGAAGTTACATGTCGTTAGACGGATGACACCCAAAAGAAGTTACAGGGATGGCCTTTTGAATACTCTACACCAGAATGCATGATGTCAAACTATTTCGTAATTAAAATAAGAATTTGTCTGTATGTATTTCAGCATTGCAACAGCAAAATTTATTTACATAAAGTCACAATTAAATGGCTCAATCTTTTCTTAACCCTTACCACTCACATTAATAATTAATCGGCCCACATTTTTCCGGTCACACATTATTACATTATTACAAAATTACAAATCAGCACAGGTCAATAAATAAGTCGTCAGGTTGAAAAAAGCGATGGCGAGCACAATGCTGTAGAAATTCCTTCTCAGTTTCAAGCATTTCACCACATATGCCACATCCAAAAGATTTTTCCAGAAACGGTTTTGCATCCTTTGGTGATTTGATTTTGGTAATATAAAGACTTTCTCCAAGACTAATTTTCACAAAAGGACTTGTTTTGTCACTAAAATTAGGATGAATGTTTCTTGACAAATATTCACGTGGTTTATATATAACGCCTGTGTTACCCATTTCAGGATCCTGTGGTTGTGCTGCTGCATGGAACTTAAACTGTTTAACTGAGGAACTGCTCTTGGTATCAGGTTTATTGTGTGTTTGTTGCTTCTCAGTTGCATGAGTTCTTCCGTGTTTCTTTAGATTTCCACGTCTTGCGAATCCTTTATTACAAACCTCACATATGTATGGTTTTTCTCCTGTATGGGTTCTCATATGACGAGTAAGATCACTGACTGATTTATGACATACATGGCATCTGTATGGTTTCTCTCCAGTATGGGATCTCATGTGACGACCACCTTCAGTAAATGATTTCTGACATAACTGGCATATGTATGGTTTCTCTCCAGTATGGGTTCTCATGTGATTTCATATAACCTTGTAGCAAATAGCTGACATAACTGACATTTGTATGGTTTCTCTCCAGTATGGGATCTCATGTGTGTTTTCAGATAACTATCTTGAGCAAATAATTTATGACATAACTGACATTTGTATGGCTTCTCTCCAGTGTGAGTTCTCATGTGTCTTTTCAGATGAATATCTTGAGTAAATCGTTTCTGACATAACCTGGCACTTGTATGGTGCTTCTCCAGTATGGGTTCTCATGTGCGTTCTCAGATGATCACTGTGAGCACATGATTTCCCACATAACTGGCATCGGTATGGTTTCTCCCCTGTATGGGTTCTCATGTGGTAAATCAGACTACTACCTACGGAAAATGATCCCGGGCATAGCTGGCATTTGTAAGGTTTTTCTCCAGTATGGCTTCTCATGTGTATTTTCAGATGACCGCCTGTAGCAAATAATTTCTGACATAACACACAATTGTATGGTTTCTCTCCAGTGTGAGTTTTCATGTGTTTTTTCAGATTATAACGTTCAGCAAATGATTTCTGACATAAGTGGCACCTGAATGATTTTTCACCTGTAGGCCTATGGATTCTCATGTGACTATTCAGAGAACTACCTACGGAAAATGATTTCGGACATAACTGGCAACTGTATGGTTTCTCACCAGTATGGCTTCTCATGTGTATTTTCAGATGACCGCCTGTAGCAAATAATTTTTGACATAACTGACATTTGTATGGTTTCTCTCCAGTGTGCATTCTCATGTGTATCTTCAATGTACCACCGTCAGTAAATGTTTTCTCACATAACTGACATTTGCATGGTTTCTCGCCAGTATGGGTTCTCATGTGACTTTTCAGATGACTGCATTGAGCAAATGATTTCTGACATATCTGACATCTGTATGGTTTTTCACCAGTATGGGTTCTCATGTGTATTTTCAGATTACAACCTACAGTAAATGACTTCTGACACAACTGGCACTTGTATGGTTTTTCACCAGTATGGCTTTTCATATGCGCCGTTAAATATCTTACTTCAGCAAAGGATTTCCCACATAACTGACATTGGTACTGTTGCTCTCTAGTATGTTTTCGCGTAGGAGCTGTCAGAATTTCACCTTGAGCATACGATTTCCACAGTATTTGATGTTTCTGTGGTTTTTCGCGAAAATTGGTTCTTGTGTGCTTTTGTAAATCACCAGATCGTGCAAATGGTTCTTGACATAATTTGGATTTGTATGGAGTTTCTTCAGCACTAGTAGCATCCATTTTTAAGCAAATGCACGTGTAGATACTTTCTGCTTTGGTTGAAGTAAGTGCAACTTTTACATGTTTCATGCGTCGATAATAGTTCTTTTGGGATAAAGTAAAAAATTAGTCTGACAGAAACCATAATCTTTTGTAATGAAAGATAAATACATCCAGTCTGTTTTTGATGTAGATCAATGCGATATAGGCCTGCTCAAATGACTCCATTGAGAACTTCTAACATAATGTTGACATTCCTCTTCATACACTGGTTAAAACGAACTTCTGGCATCTATTAAAATGATGAAAAGCAACTTCTCACTAATAGTGTGATTAAGATATAAAACTTATTTCGGCAATCCTGCATTTTAGCGTATTTTATTCTCGTTTCTTCCACTGAAAAGTACTAGAGTATTTAATAATTTCAACGATTTTAATGATAACTGTCATCAATCCAACTTCTATTTACACAAGTATTATTATCATCTAAACTAGACTTCTAGTTTGCGAGGAAACTATTTTCATCAATTCAACTTCCATTTCAATGCAGACGTTCTTTTTATCAATACAACTTCTATTTTCGCAGCCAGATATGAGAAACAATAAAATACGCTAAAATACAGGATACGTACGGTCAATGCAATAACAAAATTCGCTAAAATCCAGAATTACCCTTATTTCAATGTTGTTCATAACTGATTACAGTGATTAAGGTCAGAATGATTTTTATCCTCAGTTGTATGAATAGTTGTTTAAATGTATGCCATGCATTAACCTGATTTTGCCCAGTGTTCCATTATTGAGACATTTTGAAACTAATTTACTTACTTGTAATTTAGCATTATATAGTGACTATAAGTCATCACCTGCCGTTGCAAACAGTATTTCTAAGATATATCTATAGAAGAAAATTATTATTTTGAACAACTAATAGTCGTCATATATGGTCTATATGAGCACTTTTGTGTGAAGGAAATTTCGACGAATGGCGACGAAAAAGTACATAATATTTAAAATTCATTATAACTAAAGATCTTTTTAGAAGTTGCTGTTTTTGGTACGCTAAAATCACTTATGGGTAAACGTGTAGTTGAGCGTCGTAAATTATCCGCCATTGCATGGGTTTCAGCGTTGATCGAAAACAAGTTGGATTGACAAAACGAATTCTTGCTAAATAGAATAATTTTCGTAATTTTTCGGTAAATAGAAGTGGGCCTGATGAAAAGAATCTTGCTTAAATAGAAGCTGGATTAATGGAAAATAATTCTTCATTAAATAAAGTTGTTTTGATGAAAAATAATTCCTGTCTAAATAGAAGCTGGACTGATGAAACGAATTCTTGCCTAATGGAAACTAGATCGGTGAAAAGGATTCTCGCCAAAGTAGAAGTTGAAATTATGAAAAATAACAATGCTACAATGGGCGAATAATTTACGACGCTAAACTACACGACGCTAAACTACACTTATGTTCCATGATAATTATTTAATCAGTTTGTGCAACAAACTTTACTTTGGAATTTTTGCAAATATATTGAGTGTTCCATTATTGGAAGACTGGGCACAAGTGGTAGTGAAAGATTCTCGTTAACATATCACTCTACGCCTCGTTTAATGGATTGCATAATGAAATTTAGCTAGGTTTAGCGAACTTATTTGCATATAGTATAATTTTAATTATTTTGCATCATACATACATACGGTTCCAGGACTGTTCATCAAAGGACGATTCATCAAGGGAGTGTTCATCATGAGAACATTTATCGTTTTAGAGTTCTTTATTATGTACGCATTGTAACATATCGCTTCACCGTTTAATGTATATCAACTATTCATGCATGTATGACATTTAATACCAATGTCCATGATAACCATCATCAAGCCAGCTTCTATTTACGCAAGTATTATTTTTATCATTCCAGCTTCTATTTAAATATTAATTCTTTTCATCAATCGAGCTTCGATTTAAGCAAAACTATTTTCATCATTCCAACTTCTATTTTAAACAATAATTATTTTAATCAATCCAGCTTCGATTTAAGCAAAATTACTTTCGTCATTCCAAATTCTATTTAAGCAATAATTATTTTCACCAATCAAGCTTCTATTTAGGCAAGAATTCTTTTCATCAATCCAATAACCCTCTTGATGAAAAGTCCTTAGATTGAAAGACCTTTATATGTAACAGTCTATGGATGAATCGTTTAGGATGAATAGTCCCTTGATGAATCTATCCTTTGATGAATTATATATCCGCATAGGTATACATACATATGTATGCATGTACTATGATCGAAGAAGATATGTATGTATGTATGATGATGTATTGGTGGAACATATAAGCATTCTGAGCAAACGATAGGTATCAAGGATATATATTATCCAAGTATATATGTATTTATATCTGTATATGTACGTATGAATGTCTGTATGTATGTATGTATTCAAGTATGTATGGTATGTCCGCTTTGTACCTATATATGTATATATATGTACATATACATCTATGTGTGTAAACATATATATGTCAGGTATAATTATATATACTTATGTAGGTATATATGTATTTATATATGTATATGTATGTATGTATGTATGTATGTATGTATGTATGTATATATATATATATGTACATATACATCTATGTGTGTAAATATATACATGTGTAGGTATAATTATATATAATTTTGTAGGTATATATGTATTTATATATGTATATGTATGTATGTATGTATGTATGTATGTATGTATGTATGTATGTATGTATGAGCCCGAACGTGACTCGGGGTTAACCGCTTTTGCATAGAATTCCCGGCCCGAGTAACGTTCGGGGTTAACGCCAAGGAGGTTAATGGATTGCATAATGAAATTTAGCTTGGTTTAGCGAACTTATTCGCATATAGTATAATTTTAATTATTTTGCATCATACATATACGGTTCCGGGACTGTTCATCAAAGGACGATTCATCAAGGGAGTGTTCATCATGAGAACATTTATCGTTTTAGAGTTCTTTATTATGTACGCATTATAACATATTGCTTCACCGTTTAATGTATGACAATTTAATACCAATGTCCATGATAACCATCATCAACCCAGCTTCCATTTAAGCAAGAATTCTTTTCATCATTCCAACTTCTATTTTAAACAATAATTATTTTAATCAATCCAGCTTCGATTTAAGCAGAATTACTTTCATCATTCCAAATTCTATTTAAGCAATAATTATTTTCACCAATCAAGCTTCTATTTAAGCAAGAATTCTTTTCATCATTCCAACTTCTACTTAAACATTAATTCTTTTCATCAATCGAGCTTCTATTTAGGCAAGAATTCTTTTCATCAATCCAATAACCCTCTTGACGAAAAGTCCTTAGATGAAAAGACCTTTGATGAACAGTCCCTCGATGAATCGTTTAGGATGAATTATAGTCCCTTGATGAATCTTCCTTTGATGAACAGTCTGCATACCATACATACAAGTCATGCACACTAGATCGAAGAATATAGTGCCGATAAAGAAATTGGTGGAACCCTAAGCATTCTGAGCAAACGATAGGTTTCAAGGATTTATTTCCAAGTGCTAGAGTGGTTCTGGAACTGACTCTGCCGGCATCCCAGGCTTCAAGCTCCATGGTTATCCACTTTTCACCTAATTGAACCTTGCTGATTTCGGGGTCTGTGGCTAAACAGACATAGTCATGCCCAAAATCTAGCAGCGCTGGCCTGTAACACGAGTAAGATATTGGCTAAGCAGCCACGAAGATCCATTGACAATAAGCTGATGCAAAATCGACTTTTTCTGTTGTGTTGTGGAATGACAATCGGTCGATGTACATGATCAGTGGCGTTCACAGTGAAAATCCCAATGAACCGTTGTGTGTCAGAGGAGATAGAAAAAACACGTCTCGTCACAAGTTGTCAGATACCAGATGTCCAGTGTGTAGCACTACAGTATACAGCCCAAACTTACATGGGGAATTTTTTTTAAACACGCTGCTCCACAAGGTTGCCCTTGTTCCACTAGACAAGAAGAATCTGTGTTTAAAAAAATTGAAGAGATCTGAGCATGTTTAAAGTTCATTCCTTTTTGACACTTTTGTAGATATCGTAGAAATTACGCATCTGATGTTGTAATAGCTTATAAATAAAATTAACACCCATGAACTCCAAGCACCTTCTTTCTGAATAATAAACTCGATGCCAACTGTATTTAAGTAAATAATAAATAAAATAATAATAAGCTTACTTTTAGGGCTGGTACTGATTAAAATAATTTTAATCGATTAATCTCCAAAATTTAATCGAGATTAATCGATTATCTCCCATCCAAATATCTGACGTCGCAAATGTCTGCTAATGGGCTTCTGTCATCAGACCCACGTGGGCCCATATATTGGCAGCCCAAGCCCATGAACCCATTTAATGCCCATCAAAATATCGGACGTCGCAATGTCGGTAAATGGGCTTCTGACATCAAACCCAAGTGGGTGCAATGTGGGCAGCCCAAACCCATGAACCCAACATCTGCTCGCCCCTTGCGCGCTATCGACGGTTTGAACCTCTTTGTCCCTCATGTTAGATCTGCCTTGGCTGAATACCATCCACTTGAATCAAACATGTCGGCTAAAGTCAAACTACTGAAGGTCAATGACTGCAGAATGTGGTGTGGCTCTGATCCAGTCTTACAATGTTGTACTAAGGATGAGTCACAGAAACAATATCTGCTGCAACTTGTCTCGAGTCACTGGAAAAATTTTCCTGTTCCATCACAGGCAACCCTTAAGAAAATGATACTTCCAGCACCTCAATGATTTATGCAGACTGCATAACTATTTAAATCATCAAAAACTATATTGCATTACAAATTGATTGCATTTAATGCATTCTGACTAAGCAGTAACACTGCAGTATATTTTGGGGATTAGGCTGTTCATTGCTCAAAAACAATAACTGACTTGAAATTCCAAATGATACATGTTTTTGTTAGTATAGCGTAAAAGACTGCAAAAGGAGCGACCTCTAAAAATAGTACAATCTGTCCAAAATTTTGCATACAGGCATGTGTTTTCATTTGTAACAAGGGCAGCCTTGTGGAGCCATCCATTTTCAACTGTTTTTGGGGTCACCCTACTATACAGTTTTGAAATATAACATGTTCACCCGAGGTTTTGATCGTATGGATGAGAACACTAGGAACTATAGAGGTGGTGGGCGATCAAAAAATGGTGGCAAGTTTTTTTTCAGTTCGGTATCGAGACCAGTGTACCTGAAGTGAAAGATCATTTTTCATCGCCTGCAGTCAATCCGGACAGTTGCACTCCATGCCAATAGAACATAATAATATATTTTCGTTTATTCAAACAATCCGGTTGTTACAGTGTACAATTATCAATTGAAACAATGCCAAATGAAGAAACATAAATAACTCGAACTATCACATTAACAACAACAGCAATGATCGAACTTTGCATTGCAACTGTTTCAGGTGACTATAAAGCAAAATTATACAAACCAAGTGGATAAATCTAACCAGTTTTTGCATTAGAAATTGTATTTCAAACGAAAAACTGACATAACTTCCTTCTGTACAAAATGGCGAAGGTTTCCGGTTGCGTGCTTAGAGGCGATAGAAGCTGGCTGAAGATAGTATATCCTGCCATCTAGTGAATCACTTACTTAGAGTTCCTAATCAACCTGGCTAAAATGCAAACCTGGGACTTGATAATGACAATGACAATGGACATAATAATAAAATCGCATTTGATGCCATCTAATAAATTGCAGGAAGAACCTATATGAGCAAGTTGTCAGAAAGAGGACTCATAATAATAATAATAATAGGCCTAATAATAATAATAATAATAATATATTTTATTTAATTAAGCGCCAGACAAACGCACTGCGCTGTACACTTACATGTTATATGCAATTGAAACAATTCACAAGAACGCAAATGACAGAAGACATAAATCTTAACTACTAACAGAACATCCTGACCTAGTGCCAAAACTTTACTTATTTAAAAAATGACGCCTACAGTTTCAGATACAAAATCACTGGTTCCACGACAAACTCGTCGAACGACATTTCGTCTACAAAGTTATTTGATAGGCCTATTGTCACTTTAAAATGGAAGCCGGGTTGATGAAAAAACTGTTTCCCTAAATGGAAGTGGGATTGATGAAAACATTCCTCTGTTGAAATAGAAGCTGGGATTGATCGAAATAATTTGTACCGTAAATAGAAGCTGGATACCAAGCTGGATGCATGGATGAAACTAAGTTTCCGTTCAGTAAAAGCTCGATTGATGAAAATAATCTTTTCAGTAATTAGAAGCTGGGGTCCTGAGAATATATAACACGCTTTAGCGAAACTATAAGAGAGCGGCCTCTGTTGATTAACCGTTATGGATCCAGAAACACTAGTAGACGAAATGTCGTTCGACGAATTGTTGTGACACCAAAATCACTGGATAGGCCCTACATAATGTTTGTAAATTTGAAAAAGAATTAGTTAGGAGCGAAATTCGCCAGAACTTCGAACATTCTTTCAGTGCCGGCCCTATAGTAGGCCTACATTGCGGGCCCTGTGCAGAGTGAACTGTACGGGTCCCATGACACAAGTCATATTCAATTTGTTTTTCATTGCTAATCATATATATATATATATATATATATATATATATATATATATATATATATATATAATTCATATATATATATATATATATATATATATATATATATATATATATATATCTGTATATATATTTATATATGTATACATATGTGTGCTAAATAATAAATCCTACAAATAAAATCCTCGAAAATCTAAAAGAAATAATATAAAATTACAATAATTACGCAGTCGCGTACAACAGTGGTTTTGAAACTTTCTAGACCAGAGGCCCTTACTTTCTAGGTTCCGCGACAACTCGTCTACCGACATTTCGTCTACCGAAATTTCGTCTAACGACATTTCGTCTACGATACTTCGTCTAACGACATTTCGTCTACAAGACTTTTTAGTGTATCTGTAACCATTACGGCTAATCAACACAGGCCTATTTCTTATAGTTTCGCTAAAACGTGCTATAATTATATGATCAGGAATCCAGCTTCTATTTACTGAAAAGATTATTTTCATCAATTCAGCTTCTATTGAATGGAAACTAAGTTTCGTTTATGCATCCAGCTTGGTTTCCAGCTTCCATTTAAATGAAAAATTAATTCGATCAATCCAGCTTCTATTTCAACACAGGAATGTTTTCATCAATCCCACTTCCATTTAGAGAAACAGTTTTTTTCATCAATCCAGCTTCCATTTTTAAAGTGACATTATAAAATAACTTTGTAGACGAAATGTCGGTAGACGAAATGTCGGTAGACGAAGTGTTGCAGACGAAATATCGGTAGACGAAATGTCATGACACGGTGTCACTGACACCTACAGTGTAAGAATCATGAAAAAATTCATAATTCTTACAATAGGTGTCACGACATTTCGTCTACCGACATTTCGTCTACAACGATTCGTCTACAGACATTTCGTCTATAACTGTTGGCTAGTATACTAGGCTACTATTGGCGAATATTGGAAGGTGGTCGAATAATTATATCGGAAACAATATTATCGAGGAAGTAGTTGCCCGTGGTCAGGCATTAGTAAATATTATTATCAATGAGTTACAGAGGCGTTCTCCAAGTAGGCCTAGCTACTTCTCCGCAGGTCCACAACATTGGACAATACATTAGACAATAGGCTACACCAATAGACAATACACCAATCACCGTTATACCACAGTATAAATAATTACAAATAAATAATTATTAAATTAAATTAAATTAAATAATTATAAATAATTATTTATACTGTGGTTAAACCTCGAATACGACACCTTTGTAGCATCAACCATCAACCGATGACCCATGAACACACCATTACCTCTAATACTTAACATCATCAACCAGACGGATGGCGCCTTCCAGGTTGCTTCCTAGTCCTACACCAAGGCGGTGTCACGACAACTCGTCGAACGACATTTCGTCTACGACACTTCGTCGAGCGACAATTCGTCGAACGACATTTCGTCTACTAAGTTATTTGATATTGTCACTTTAAAATGGAAGCTGGATTGATGAAAAAACTGTTTCCCGAAATGGAAGTGGGATTGATGAAAACATTCCTATGTTGAAATAGAAGCTGAATTGATCGAAATAATTTTTCACGTAAAAATAAGCTGGAAATCAACCTGAATGCATGGATGAAAATAGGTTTCCATTCAACAGAAGCTGGATTTATGAAAATAATCTTGTCAGTAATTAGAAGCTGGATTCCTGAGAATATATAGCACGTTTTAGCGAAACTATAAGAAAGCGGCCTCTGTTGATTAGCCGTAATGGATACAGATATACTAGTAGACGAAATGTCGTTATACGAATTGTCGTAGACGAGTTGTCGCGGAACCCACGAGGACTGGGCGCCTGTTTATGGCTGCCGTTACTTTGTGATTACGTTATTATTACTATACCCAATTATTACTTCTATGTTTTATTTCTTATTCAATCTCTATATCCCATTGTGGAGTGTAGGACATTATCCCCCCCGGACATTATCCCCCCGGACATTATCCCCCGGACATTATCCCCCCGGACATTATCCCCCCCAGGGTAGGACATTATCCCCCAGTCTAAGATATAATCGTATAATATTCTTTAAGAAATCGGTTAAGAAATGAACGACATAAATTCGTCTAAATGACACTAACTAGTCTTCACTTTATAACTTATTCACCGACTGACACTAACAAGTCTTCACATTGACCGCCAGGTACGAGTCAACTCGTACTTGAATGGGATTGCCGAGACGCCAGGTACGAACGAGTTAACTCGTACTTCAAATAGATGCTGCCAATCAACGCTGCCTCTTGTAATGATAGCTCACATTTCGAGTCTGGCCCTGGCTTGTCGACGCTTTTCGACAGGGCTGACGCGTGTCAAATTTACGCCAGGAATGCCTCGTGTCAAATTTACAATAGGGCTGTCGGGATTAAAATGTTCTAGAGGGCTGTGGCGTACTGCTAATAAATGGTCTGGCGGTCAAAGTGTTTCGTACTGCTTATGAACTGAGCGACATTAACAAGTCTTAAGTTATATACATATATACATATATATATATCCATATATATCTATATATATATAGGATAACATATGTACATGTATATATAAATACATATATATACAAACATACGTATAAATATGTACATATACATATATTTACACAGAGGGGGGATAATGTCCGGGGGGATAATGTCCTACGCAAAATTGGGGGGGGATAATCAGTGTGATTTTCCTTACAGATTTTATTTTAGTTACAGTTATAGTTATAGTTAATGATATTTTATTTTAGTTATAGTTATAGTTATAGTTAGTATTATTTTTAGTTATAGTTATAGTTATAGTTAATGGATTTTTATTTTAGTTAATTTTAGTTAGTAGTTATAATGAGGCCAAGCGAAAATGTGCATAATTAAGACGCATTACACAATTTGTTCAGAGCTTGGAAAGGCTTTCAAGAATGGGTGCATTCAGCTTCATGAATACACGACGTTCCAAATTCACTGACATCCGATTGCGTTTTCCACTACATAGTTCCCCACATACACTAAAGACTCTTTCACAATACGCTTCAGACGCCGGGGCAGACACAATGTCTTCTGCTAGTGGAGCCAGCCTTGGGTAAACTTGCTCCCTTTCTATCCAGAAGGTAAGAGCTGGTTGCTGAAGATCTTTAAGGTAGCGACATTCGGCAATATAGCGTCCAAGCTCCATCTTAAAGTCATCGGTACTGTTAGCCAGTGCACTGATTGGTTGACTGATGATGTTGTTGATCCTGTGCGAGAGAAATGTGAATCTCTTAAGTGATGCAGAGGACGCAGAGGTTGCTGCAGTTGAACTTGATGAAGTTGACTCAGCAGTTTCGATAGGTTGGGCATCGCCTGACAGAGGAACTTCATGGTCATATGTTCTTGGCTGCATCTGTTAAGGCAAACAATTATTGAATAATTTATTTAATTTTCTGCTTATTACAAAATAATGACATAAATAGAAGAGAATAGTACATGTATACTTTAGCCAGTACTGTAGCAAGGATGCAATAATACCCCAGTTTCAGAGAAGTGCTTACTGCTTGGAAAAATATGTAAGTAAATAAATGCGACTTCAGCCTCGATTTTAAGAAAAATACTGAAAGACTCTCATATGATTTATATAAATTGCTTAATTAAGATAAACACTTTTACAATATGTTAGCAACATCGTTACAGCACCAAGATAAAGGCTGAAAACTGAAACAGATGCATAGAAAAAAAACGTAGGCACACATACCAGAACAATGATAAGCTGAAACAACACTCAATCTCTTAACAGGTTTATTTTTAATCTCGTAATATGAAATATTGCACCGGTAGTATAGCAATTTGAAGCACTTTAATTAAATACATGACACATAGAAATATTTCTTTATGACGACACCTAGAAACAAAGAGAGACGCTGTAAAGCTCGCAAAATTCAACAAACAAAATGAAAAACAGCCATTGGCAAAGTTGAGTCTGTTAATTGTACATGTACGGCACACTAATATCTTACCAGTTTTTATTATCTTCGCCGAGTCTCCTTCTAAGCACCGCTTTCTATCACTCTCTGCAGTGCAGACTTCTTTGTATGTAGATGGATGGTGATACTTGATATGATTGAGCAGATTAGTCGTGTTTTTACCGGTTATGAGCCGGCCACATAACTTCCCCTCGTTAGCACCACCACCGCTGATGATACACGAACTCTTATTTCTGACTGAATCGTACTTGAAATGACTCCAAACAGAATTTCCGCGCTTGCGGCCGCTCAAGATCTTTAGAGACATTTTTACTACAAGATTAGCCTACTACGACTATTGTTTTGCAAATTTGCGCTAGTTAACGTAACGTGGGTCGCAATCTCTATCAAAACGTTTACAATAAAATGCGCCAGTACTACTGGGTTAATTCACAAATTCAAAATCCCGGGGCGAACATAGGCTATTATTAATTTGTAGTGCATTTTCAAGTTCTCATGTTTGACTTCAATTTTTTTGCAGGGCTAACGAAAATAGCGATGAATTTTCGTTAGTGTTATTTTCGTTATAGTTATAGTTATAGTTAATGATATTTTTAGTTATAGTTATAGTTATCGTTAACGAAATCATTTTATTTTCGTTAACGAACATTTTCGTTATAGTTATCGTTAACGAAAATCACACTGGGGATAATGTCCGGGGGGATAATGTCCGGGGGGATAATGTCCGGGGATAATGTCCGGGGGATAATGTCCGTTCCCCCCATTGTGCATTTGCTAATGGAGTATTAAAGGCTATAATAAATTACTAACTTATTAAAATATTTATTAGTTTATCTTAAAATACTTTAAATTATCCATTATCATTCATGCACGGACCTATTATAATATAGATTCCTTGTCACTCATGTAAGCATTTCTGCGTTTTTGTCAGATTGTTTCTATCAATAAAACGAATATACACATCTTAACAGTCCATGCATTTTTATCAACAACTACGCGGCCATATCAATTCATAGAGGGCAGGAGTAATTTCTCAGCAATCCAAATTAGCTTGTGGCATATTTCTTTTCAATGGACGCCATTTTGTGGAACACAAGGGAGAAAATTCAGATTATAGAAACTGCCTTCTTATTCTGGTAATGCGTTCTAATTAAATTCGCATTTCATATCCTTACAATTCAAGCGTATGGTGTGCGTTTGTTTCTTATTAGGCTGTGCACGTAAATGTGTATTTTTGCGTATTTAATTATTGGCCAGCGTTGGTCGAAAACAAATTGGATTGACGAAAAGAATTCTTGCGAAATACAAGTCGGATTGACGAAAAATAATTCTTAATTAGGTAAACCGGTAAACCGGTAAGTCGTAGTTTACGTTGCTAAATTATTTGTGTTATCCCGTAGTTTATGTTGGTAAATTATTTGAATGTCTTCACAGCCGTACTTCACGTTGGTAAGTAAGCAGTCGGCAATCCTCCGAACGGCGGTCCCAAATTCAAATAACTAGTATAATGTATCCATTTCGAGTGCATTTTAACTTTTCATCAATCCCACTTCTATTTAGCAGTTTATCTTTTCATCAATCCCACTTTCATTTAACATGAATTCTTTTCATCAATCCCACTTCCATTTAAGCACAGAATTATTCAGATCAATCCAACTTGTACTTTCACGGTAAACAATTTTCGTCATCCAGCTTCCATTTATGTTACTATTTTACCAAACCCAGCTTCCATTTAAGCAATTATTCATGTCAATCAAGCTTCCATTTAGGTAAATAATTAATATTTCAATACGTTGATTTACTGTTAAGAGGTGATTTATAAATTCTGAGATACAACACGATACGATACTTCCACTATGGATCATTGATTGAACCATTAACCATTTCTCTTCTCTGGAAACCCAACAGAATACAATGTCTGTGGCACAAGTTCAGGTCCAAAGTACCACAGGTGGTTTATAGCTTTTTCATTGCAGTTTGTGACATCACCTTGTTTATGTTAGAGTTTTGTTCGATACTTTGGATCAGCAGCAGGTCGTTAAATGTGGCATTGGCATTTACCGTGTGGAATGAGATACCATCGTCGACCAGCAGGAATGTAGATTATGTCCTTCTAAAATACAAAACTCTGACAGATTCTTCAACTCACTAGTAAGCTTGAATTCATCATGAAAGAGGTAGAAGCTTGAATTCATCATGAAAGAGGTAGATTTTCAGGCAATAAATAACTTTAGCCATCCACTTTGCCATGTGATAAGCTCCTGACAGTCGGAAATGGTGGAAGTTGGGAGGGGCAGTCCTAAATCAGAAGCTTAACTTAAGCTCAATCAGTTCTTTGTAATCTTCTCGTGCAGTGCTGTCTGACAAGAAATCTTGCAGGAATGAACGCACTTCTTCGCAAAGCTGTTGCAGCAGCACGTTATCAAGTCGGGCGTAATTCAAAGCCTTGTACTTTGCTTGGTTGATGTTTGGCCAAAACTACTGAAATATTTTGAAAGGGACAATGCTTGGTCCATGACTATGGCCAAGCAATACTAAAAAAAACTTCACAGGCTAAGTGCAACAAATTTTTCTGCATCAACTGTTCCAGCAAATTACATGTGCCACACTTTGTCCAATTTGACGCCGTTGTATCAAAGCAAGCACATGTCTACAACTTCTGTTGCAACCGCCCAGAGATTCAACAACTAGAATGTGGCCTTAGCTTGTGCCTGTTCAGTGCCAGACGGAAAATTTAATTACTCCGAGTGTGTTATCTACATTGTGTTCTGTAGTGATGTGAGGCGGAAAAATTGTCCGGAAAATTTCATATTTTTCCGGAAAATTTCGGAAAATTTCCAGTGTATTTTTCCGGAAAATTTTCCGATATTTTTCCATCAATATAATGTTACTAAATAACAATTTAAATGCATAACAATGTTTAAACATCACTCACTCTATACTGTCTTATGTAGTTATAACTGATATATAGAAGACTCAGTAGAAATATTCATTATTGAAACCAATTGCATACTGCACTTTTGTGCACAAAAACTCAAGCATATCAATACCCTTAAAGATGATTAAGCTATACAGTTCGTCATTATGTCCCATATTATAGGCTCCAAATAGATTATCTAACCCATTACCCATAATATTATTATGTTTATTCAATAGATGGCACCGTTAGTGCTTACTGTTCAGTGTGTTCACAAGGCTCAACAACGACAATACATTAAGAATTGGAATTAAACTGCACTGTTAATTTAGAGAAAATATTTTTTCTGATTTAGTCTCCTTAATATTTTTTAGTTATAAATGAAAATATGAGACAAAAACAGCAATTGATGCAGTAGTACTACACACACAATTTTAATACTGCAACAGATTAATTCTTATGAGCCCTATTATACTATTATTTTATGTCTTGAAATATAATGTTATTGGCATTGCCATTGCAATCTGACACTAATCTATTTTCAAATCTGCTTTTCTTGGTAAGTAGTAAAAAAGATAAGATAAGATAAGAATATTCTTTAATTGACCAATTGCTATCCGCATTTTGGTGTACAGACATGGTAAACATACATTAATACTTAAGAAGATCAAGACAGTCA
Source organism: Aporrectodea caliginosa (assembly GCA_020284085.1). NCBI lineage: Eukaryota > Metazoa > Annelida > Clitellata > Crassiclitellata > Lumbricidae > Aporrectodea > Aporrectodea caliginosa. The sequence goes on from JACEVL010000785.1 coordinate 402,531, forward strand.
AATATTCTAAATTACACATATTATTCTAAATCCGAGATCCTATATGCATCATCCTAATGATGAAATTTTCTCTCTCAAAAGAATCTGTTTTAGTTTAATTGTTCGTCTATGAGCTGCCTTCATTTAGCGGTGTATGGACTAAGGGCAGAGCTGACTAATAACTGAGCAGGTGACAAAATGTCAAATTGCCAGACAGTATATACTGATAGTTTACAACACTAACAACATATCAAACTAGGCTACTGTAGCCTGAACTGCTAATGAACAGTCTTTAATGTTTATTTTAATTTTTTAAGGTGAATGTTGCCCACATTGACAGAAATACTGTAAATAAAGGAACTTTAAAGAAATGAAATTTTCTAGTGTCGTCTCATGCTGAAAATCTGACATCATGAGCTAAATGTATTTTTCCGATTCTGCGGAAAATTTCCGGAAAATTTCCGGAAAATTTCCGGAAAATACTTTTCCGGAAAATACTTTTCCCGAAAAGCTACATCACTAGTGTTCTGTAACAGCAGGGCAGTCCTGTCAAAATTTGCCTTTGGATCCTCCATGTTGGTGCTGTCCTTCATTATCTAGAACTTTGGCCTCATTGAGCAACCCCTTAAAGTTATAATTTAATTGCTGAACTTTTGGCAAATGATATAATATTGTAAAAGGAAAAAATGAGCCAATTTTCGGGTAATTTATTGTTTCCGCGTTTTCAAATTATTCTGAGATGTTGGATTGATGAAAAGAATCCTTGCTTAAACAGTTGGATTGCTCAAAAATAATTCTCGCTTAAATAGAAGTTGGTTGATGAAAACGAATTCTTGCTTAAATAGATGTTTGACGGATGAATATAAGATTGCTCAAATGGGAGTTGGATTGATGACAAGATTTCTTGTTTAAATCGAAGTTGCATTGATGAATGAATAATAATGCTACAATGGCCAAATAATTAAGAAGGTAAAAGATAAATTACATATATTTCAAAAGTGTAGGAATATCTATCCTTTTTCATGTGGTACTATGTATCAGGTGGCCCTACTCAGCGGGGTTGCAAGACCCCTTTCCGGTCCCCTGTGTAACCAAACATGCGTAACGGTCTAGTGGTACTAGTATATTATGTACATTCTTCTTGATTGGTTGCCGGATAAATGATTTGTATTTGATTTGATTGGTTCAAAAACTTCAAATTCTGTGAAGTTTGAGGCTTTCAGATGCTGTGTAGTCAGAATGCTTTGGTAAATAATCTATCAACCTTGAGACCACATTTTTATAGATACAGTATCAGGCTCTGTCACCATGCAATGTTACCGCACCCTCATTCGCATTTCTGTGTGACATTGCGCACGTTAAAAATGTTCGTGATGGATGATGATGATGAGGATGGTGATGATGACGATGATGATAATGATCAAAAAATATTTAATTTACAAATTTAAACAGCCTCATGTGGATAAAATTCAGAAACTTTTTGAGCAAGTTCTTTAATGTGTTTAGACGTATCATTGCTATGGATACATTGCAGAAATAGAGCGTTATCTATTCCTTACACAGCAGTTGTTTTCATTGACAGAAGTGAACGTCTGATTTGTGGAAGAGTTTGAGGGAGAGATTGAATGATGACAACCACAGAATTAAAGAAAAATTCACCAAGCTAGGAATTGATCACAACTGCACAAGTATTTCTTCACAATGGGCTTAACCAAAATCTGACGGTTTCCATTCCAGAAGATGAAGAACTTGGTCAGGAAATGTGTGCAAATCTGATAGAAACATTTCGATGTTTGTAGAATAAGGATTCACAAAACCCGAATACATCACAATTAAAGTTTCCTAATAATTCAGCATGAAATCAAATTGGACTGCACATGAATAAAGAGCAAGGCGTTTTTGTCAATTAGGACTAATGGAGGAATACAACGGAGACAAGACAAGAGACCAATTGGCATGGGACACAAATAACAAACCATACAACTGTGAACTATTTGGAAAAGCTTTTGGAATGAAATCCCAGTTAAAAAACCACACAAGAATCCACACTGGAGAAAAACCATACAAATGTAAATTATGTGGAAAAATGTTTGCAGCAAGATGTAAGCTAAAATACCATACAAGAATCCACACTGGAGAAAAACCATACAACTGTCAATTATGTGGAAAAGCTTTTGCGACAAACGGTCAGGTAAAAAAGCAGTGGCGTCCAGAGCTTCCAGGTTGGGGGCAAGGCATAGGAGGACAATGAGCGTCCGAAGGACGATCGCTGAGGCGCGGAGCGCCGAGCAGGGGGAGGGGTTTGGGGAGGGGATGTGCCCCCTCCCCACTTTAAATTTTTTTGAATTTCCATACTGTAATGGTGGCATTTTAAGCTGTCATAGGAACAAAATTGTTCTATTATTTAAGCGCTGATAGGAGCCAACTGTGACTCGTAGCTAAATGTTAAATGTTCGCGTTTTCATATAGTGACCGTATACCGTATACGGCCTCGACCCTGCTCATTAAATTTTTTCAATGAATTGATTGGCTTACATCCTTCATCACTGCTCGCCCGTTCGAATGGACGCCACACCATTTAAGGTTCCCGTGCAAGGACCGTGCTACCCCGAGGTTTAAGATGTAGTTTGAACCGTATTTGAGTTTGACTACTGTAACAGATAATATTAGCAAACCCGACATTTATTGAAATTAATATAAAAACTAGAAAACACATTCAATATCCAAGAACGCCACAAGCCTTAGGGTAAACAGATTGCTGACCAGACACAATTAGCAGACATAGTTTACAAATGGTATAGGCTACAAACCAAGCAAGAAGGATTCAACTACCGAATCGGGAAGCCAAGCAGTGCTGATGCAGTTTTACTGGTGAACAATCGACAATAGAAACAGAACGCCGACTGCTTTAAACGACTGTACTCGGGGTTAAAGTGGGTGGGAATGCGCGGGAACGGCCTCCCACTGCTCTCGAGAATTGGCGGGCGAGGGAGTATTAATTCATAGATATTTTTGTTCCCTTGTCTTAAAACCAAGATAGTGTGAATCAGTTTGCTATGTTTTGTCTCTGTATATATAATGTATCTATTTCACATCAAGTATTATACCCACACACACGCCACATGCATACACACACACACACACACACACACACGCACACACTGATGCCTGCTTTTGCGTGCACCCGTTGAGCGAGAATTGGCGGGCGAAGATGTCGCTCAAAGAGGCAGGCATACTAATAATTTCCACATGTTGTCTTGGACATCCTGTTGAAATGCGGCTGTGTGACTGGTGTAAATAGGTCACTCCATCATGACTCATCACTGCGAATAGGAGAGATAAACAACATTGGACTTTTTCCCTATTCTTCTGTATATATTTAGTGTAAAGCACAATCCGTCACCTGTTGATTAGTGTTTAGTCTTTGAAAAGAAAACAAACTTTGGAAGAGGAGAAGAGGGCCTTCAATGTAAAATGTCAAACCACACACCACATAGGGTACCCCCCTAAAAAAACTCACCGGATTTGCACGAATCCCAGGACCCAGCCTGACCAGTTGGGGCAGTGGAAAAGCATTTGCTCCCCCCCGTGGCGACGCTAATGAAAATAGCATACAAGAATCCACACTGGAGAAAAACCATACAACTGTGAATTATGTGGAAAAGCTTTTGCAACGAAAGGTGAGCTTAAAACCCACAAAAGAGTTCACACTGGAGAAAAACTATACAACTGCCAATTATGTGGAAAAGCATTTGCAACAAGGTGTCTGCTAAAATACCATACAAGAATCCACACTGGAGAAAAACCATACAACTGTGAATTATGTGGAAAAGCTTTTGCAACAAAATGTCAGCTAAAAAAACACACAAGAATCCACACTGGAGAAAAGCCATACAAATGTGATTTGTGTGACAAAGCATTTGGAACCTCTGTTGTTCTAAAGAAGCATAAACGAACGCATACAGGTGAAAAGCCGTACAAATGCCAATGTTGTGAAAAAGCATTTACACAGTTTGCACACTTGAATGGTCACAGAAGAACACACAGTGGGGAAAAGCCTTACAAATGTCAATATTGCAAGAAAACATTTTCACTGTCTGTACTCTTGAATAGGCACACAAGAACACACAGCGGGGAAAAGCCGTACAAATGCCATTATTGCAAAAAAGCATTTGCACAGTCTTCACACTTAAATAAGCACACAAAAACGCACAGTGGAGAAAAGCCATACAGATGCCAATATTGCAAAAAATCATATTCACGGTCTGCACTCTTGAAAGATCACAGAAGAATCCACAGTGGGGAAAAGCCATACAAATGCCATATATGTCAAAAAGCCTTTACACAGTCTTCAAATTTCAGAACCCACATAAGAACCCACAGTGACAGTGGAGAAAAGCCATACATATGCCATATCTGTCAAAACCTTTTGCAAGACGTTGTAACTTAAACAGACACATTGCTTACCACACTGAAGAAACACCGTACAATTGTCATGTGTGTCACAAATCTTTTACTTGTAGTGGCAATTTGATAAGCCACGAGAGAGTGCACACTCGAAGGAGGCCCTATAAGTGTGAACTATGCAACAAGGCTTTTTTCCGTAAGTGCCACCTAGATAGTCATTCAAGTATACACTCTGGAGAAAAACCATACAAATTTATGTAAGTTATGCCACAAAGGATTTGTACGGTCTGATGGTCTGTTACGTCATGCCAGAACCCACACAAAGGATGCTAACGATTGTCTGAAATTCTCTGGAAAGATGTCATCTATTGCTGATAATGAGCGTTTCATAGCAACGCAATATGGATGCGGAATTTGTGATGGAATGTTTCAAGTAGAAAAGGAATTTATGGACCACTGTTCTCAGATTTGTTATTCCTCAGTGGCACTTGACTGTGCAGTATTTTTTTTGAAAATCTGGAACACAACTGCCTTCACTTCAAAAACAAAATTCTTTCTGTGCTTGAAAGACTTCTGCATTATATGTAAATAAGAATTTAAGACAATTCTTCTGTTGCATTCCTCTTAGATGCTTGTTGATTTTGTATGTCCGATACACTTCCGAGTTGTATAAATTTTATTATATTTAACAAATTTATAAAGCGCCTCTCACAGTGCACACCAATCCATAGAACGAGAATTCGTGACTTCAGGCTTTAATATTCGTGAATATTAGGGCATTTTTAATATTCGTAAATATTCGTTGATGACGTCACTGTTTTTGCTTTACAAATTTAAGACTGCCAATTAAGAACATGTGCGGTGGTTTTGCGGCGCTATACTTGCATGGAGCTGTGGTCTGTTATAATGTGGTAGGCTTTTAGGCTTCCCATTTCCTACCCAAATCTTGCCCTACTATTGAGTCTGTCTGTTTGTCTGTCTGTCAGACAGACAGTCTTTCTGTTTTTTTCTCTCTCTCTCCTTTAATCTGAAATCCCTGCACCAGTAATTCTATATCATTTGAAGATATGTTGTTTACGCCAGCATGTCAACGATGCGTTAAGCCCTTAATTGACTTGGCTCGTCTGACGGATGGGGATGAACTTAGTCATAGAGTCGTTGGCATATCTTAGTTCAAATTGCTGGTATTTGCGCCAAAATTCCTTGCTACGCCACTCAATATAATGTCAAGCATGATTTTACCCACCATAGGTCTGTACTTGGCTGAGTAACTGTAACATGTGACTCTTCTTATGCATATTTTTGGCACTGATTTTGTTTACAATTAATCCCAGATTTTGAAGAATTAAGAATTAAAAAAACTAACAAAATTTAATATTCTTAATATTCGTTGGCCCGTTTTAATATTCGTCAATATTCGTCAATTTCTAAAACTCTTAATATTCGTAATATGCGCATACTCGTTCTATGCACCAATCAGAAGCGCTCCCAGTCGAAAGTCCTCAAGACTAGAGACAAGTTTTGAGGTAGTGAAAAGATATAGCAGGAACACCACACATAAGTATTTAGGCGCAAGACCTAGGTAAGATCGGCAAATAAGGACAAGTACCTTTAACTGGATGCGTGCAGTAAGAGGAAGCCAATGAAGTTGTTCAAACATGAATGTAGAGATATGGGAGTAACGCGGTAGACGAACAATAAGTCTGGCAGCTGCACTAAGAACCAATTGCAGAGGGGAGAGACGCACTTTAGGGAGCCAAGCCAAGAGGGAATTACAATAGTCAATGCGAGAGCAACTAAAGACATGAACTAGGCCTATTGAGGTAAAAACCAAAGAACAGATCGTCGGATTTCCGTCAGGCGTCGGAGATGGTAATAGCAGGAGCCGATGAGATTAGTAATGTGGTCAGAGAAGGAGATACAGCTATCAAGAGTGACAGCCTAGGTTACGAACAGATGTTGAAAAGGCATAGGAAGGAAAACTTTCGTCCAAAAGGGAATAGTCAATCTTAGCAAGTTGCTGACGTGTGCCAAACCAGATCAATTTAACCATAATTGGGTTTAAGGAGAGCCGGTTTGAAGACATCCATGCGTGAAGGTACTGAGAAAGCATCAATGCGAGCAATGAGGGACAGCTGAGCAGTTGGGGAACCATGAACACATAATAGTACATGTATGTTCGGGCAACGACTTGTAACAAGGTCATGGTGAACTATTTTTCCATACATTATTTCACTTTATTGATTTATTGAAGAATAGTGGAAGTCAGTTGAATCGGAATATAATGTATTTTTTCAGTAATAGGCCTATTGGCCGAGTAGGCATTTCTTTCATGTGTTTCATTCTTGTCATCATATTGGTTAACTACATTATTTCAAGATACTGAGATCTCTAGTTTGCATAATCTATTGAGACCAATTTGAAGCCTGAATACCGTTTTTATTCGTCTTAATTTCTGAGTTTTTGGTCCGACTCGTTTTTCCTTATGTGGAATGTCTAATTGTTCCACTTGGATCATTCATTGCCAATTTATTCTAAAAGCACACCACCAGCTGGTTACGGACCTATAATCGTAATCATAATTGTAATCTCCACATTTCTAAAGCGCCACTCGAAAGCCAAGCGCAGGGCACCAGCTTATTCACGAGCGCTGAAGGTAATGGCTATCCCGTAGTTTACGATGCTAAATTATTTCAATGTCTTCAATGCCATACTTGACGTTGGTAAGTAAGCAGTCTGCCAATGTCAATGATAAGTGTCATCAATCCAGCTTCTATTTAAGAGAAAAAATCATTCAAACCTCTGCTAAAACAAGAATTATTGTCATCAATCAACTTCTATTTAATAAAGAATTTTGTCATTAATCCAACTTCTTTATGTAGGAATGCTTCTCGTCAATCTTACTGCTACTTAGGCAAAAAACTTCAACGATCCAGCTTCTATTGAAGCAAAGAATTTCTTTCATCAATCTAGGTTCAATTTACTGAAACAATTATTTTAATCAACCCAGCTTAAATTAAACAAACAATTAGTTTCACCAATCCAACTTCCATTTAGGCCAACATTATTTTCATCAATCCAGCTTCCATTTTCAATTGACAATATAAAATAATTTAGCAACAGTAAACTACGATGTGGGGAGGGAACTACGGTGTGGGGAGGGAAGACGAAGAAGAGGACGACCAAGAAAAAGATGGATGGAGGAGATACACGAGACGATGATGATGAACATTCCGGAGCTGAGAGAGGCGACGAGAGATCGGAACACATGGAGAAGGCTGACTATGACGGTCGCTAGGATTCAGCGAATCGACGGCACAAGGTGACAAGGTGAAACTACGGTTTTACCAAACGAAATTTTCTTTTATGTATCTTACGAATCGCCCTCTACAACAAGGATCGGTAAATCAACCCAGTACTGTTCCTGGGATATCTGACCAAAATCTATTTGGTGAAATATGGCAGACAATTTTAATATTATCTCCTTTCTAAAATCACACTGGCTAAATATTCATTTTAACCTTTCGAGTCAGAACTACTGCGCTTGTGCGTTGGAGAGATGGCGACATCTAGTTTGATTTTGAAAAGTTCACTGAGTCTACAATTTGAAAACACAGTGTGATTTTCGTTAACGATAACGATAACGAAAATGTTCGTTAACGAAAATAAAATGATTTCGTTAACGATAACTATAACTATAACTAAAAATATCATTAACTATAACTATAACTATAACGAAAATAACACTAACGAAAATTCATCTTTATTTTCGTTAATACAAAAAATAAAAATAGGAAGTGCAATATGGACGATACGACATAAATGAGAACGAAAAATGCGAAATTTTTATTGTGAAATTTGTCAGTTACTTTGGAAACTCGTGTATTGATGAAGCTGAATGTACCCATGCTTCAAAGGTTTTCATAGCTCTGAGTAAATTGTGAAACAGCGTATTAATACGCACAATTTTGCTTATAGACTTAATTATTGTAACTAAGTAGTAACTAAAATTAACTAAAATAAAATCCATTAACTATAACTATAACTATAACTAAAAAATAATACTAACTATACTATAACTATAACTATAACTAAAATAAAAAATCATTAACTATAACTATAACTATAACTAAAATAAAACCTGTAAGGAAAATCACACTGTGAAAACAATACTTGCAAATATAATCTGGCAAAATTGTTTCTAATTCAACACCACATTCACCTGTTGCTAAGGGCAATCCAACAAGTTAACTGCCGAACTCTCGTTAAGCTGTTATTATCTATGATTGTGGCTTCAAATCCGCTGAGACATAGGCAGCCAATGCAACACATCACGTAAGTAGGCCTATGCAGAGACAGGAGCAAATTTAGGAAGCCGTCCAATAAGCCGAGCGTAGAACTCGATCGAGTCGCCCCAGAAACCCAAGGGGAAGGCCAGCAAGTAGGGAGCAACAGTTGTCAATTCGACTAGTTATGAAAACGTGAACAATGACTACGACCGCAGACATCAGAAGTATAAAGAAGATATAGCAGCGGGCCCAGGACAGAACCCTGGGTAGGCTAACCCCAAAAGGGCAGGGACAAATAAGATTATTTGTGTTTTGAAACTGATCTATGTATCCAAGAACATTTTAAACATAATGATGCTTCATTTGTAGCAATAGGCCTACCCTATAAACTATAGTCCATGGTCTTTTTAGTTGCAGCGAAATCTAAAGGCATGCAGGCTGCAGCTATAATTATATCAACATGAAAGTAACAAGACTATGCTATTGTTCACGGCAGTCAAACATGTCAGTGGTCCTTGCAGTTATTGCAAGTTACTCCATTGTTTTGTGCGAATGCTTCAAGCAAAAGTTACTGGCTTCTCACTGTCTTCATCTTCAGTATCTGCTTAAGCTAATAATTATATAAGTTCTAAATCTGTAGCTGTTGACAAACGTTTATATAGAAATATCGGTTTACGTTGTTATGTTGCATTCAGCCATTTTCACCCAGATGATGGGTAGGCTATTATTATATATTATAATACTACCCTATTATTGTATATTATAGGCCTAATCACTTCCCGTTTTCAAGAGACAAATAAGTAGGCTAAGCAAGCAAATACATCCCTGCATTCCCTCTACAGAATGGCATATTTGTTTATCTAACAGGAAGAATAATGAATACGCTATAGTCGAAAAACTAAGGGGGTGATATCCACCCCTCTGGTATCTCGGCTATAATCGGGTATAACTTTTTAATGGCGTGGGATACCACCACGATGCTTACCTCAAAATATGCACAAATGAACCTCCTACAGCTACCTAAAATGTTAAAATTATATTCCATATGAAACAAGTTTGTTATGCATAAAAATGTAGGGGTGGTAACCCCCTGCGGGTAGCCCGAGGGTTAATGAACTGACACGGATTGATGTCAATATACGTTTTCATTTAAGTTATTCACTAGATGGCAGAATATACTTTCTCAAAACCCGGCTTCTGTTTCCGGTGAGCATGCTTATTGCATCGCTCGCCATTTTGTACGGATGGAAGTTCAAATGGCATTTTCGTTTAAATACAATTTCTAATGCGATAACTAATAAGCTCTTATTACTCAGTTTATATACTTTTGGGTAAAGTCGTAGTTTACGTTGCTAAATTATTTGATATTGTCACTTTAACATGGAAGCTGGATTGTTAAAAAAAACTGTTTCCCTAAATAGAATTGGGATTGATGAAAACTCCTGTGTTCAAAATTGAAGTTGGATTGATCGGGTAAAGTCGTAGTTTAGGTTGCTAAATTATTTGATGTTGTCACTGTAAAATGGAAGCTGGATTGATGAAAGAAATTGTTTCCCAAAATGGAAGTGGGATTGATGAAAACGTTCCTGTGTTCAAAATAGAAGTTGGATTTCAGTAATAATAGTCCCAGGTTGGATCGATCGAAATAATTTTTCCCGTAAATAGAAGCTGGATGGATGAAATTAAGTTTTGGATTCAATAGAAACTGGATTGATGAAAATAATTGTTTCCGTAATTAGAAGCTGGATCCATTAGAATATATCTTTGCTTAAATAAAAGTTCCATTGATGAAAAATATTTCTTTCATGAAATAGAAGTTGGATTGATAAAAGTCATTTTTTCAGATTAAACAGAAATTGGATTGATGAAAAAATTTCTTAATGAAATGGAAGGTGGATTGATGATAGTTAACATAGGTAGACTTCTTACTTACCAACGTCAAGTACGGCATTGAAGACATTAGAATAATTTAGCAACGTAAACTACGACTTTACCCAACTTCTTCTTACACTCGATATCTTTTAATCATTCCAACTTCCATGTAAGCAGGGATTATTTTCATCAATCCAACTTCTGTTTAAGCAAGAATTCTGTTTATTAATCCAACTTCTACTCAAGGAAGAATTATTGTCATCCATGAAGCTACTACCGCTTTCGAACTATCGAATCTTCGGACTATCGACACGTAACCTACACAATCACAGTTGAAATTCCAGTAAGCATGCAGTTTAGCGTCGCAAAAAATTGAAAATAATTCTTAATTAAATAGAAGTTCTATTGATGAAAAAATATTTAAAATATTTTCTGCTTAGATAGAAGCTGGATTGATTAAACGAATTGTTGCCTAAAATAGAAGCTGGATTGATGAAAAGGAATCTTGCCAAAGTAAAAGTTGGATGGATTAAAAATAATAATACTGCAATGGACGAATAATTTACGATGCTAAACTACATGTTTGCTCAAATTCCTTTGGATAATGAAGTCACTGGGTGTTTTACTATGAATCTATCACTTATAACCTTGCTGGTGGAATTTCAGTAAGGCAACCATTTTGGAACAAAATTAGAAATTGAATTACTTAACTATGCCTGCCATTGATAGGTAAAAGTGTATTTTAGCGCATTTGCTTCGTGATGGAGGTAGCCGTGTATTTCAGCGTATTTAATTATTTCAGGGATTTTCATGATTACTGTCATGACTTCAGCTTCTTTTTAAGCAAGATTCTTTTCATCAATCCACTTCTATTTAAGCTAAAATTATTTTCATCAATCACACTTCTATTTAGCAAGAATTCTTTTCGCCAATCGAACTTGTATTCGACCAACGCTGAAACCCATGCAATGAGGAATCATTTGTGACGCTATACTATGCGCTTACCGAATTATTTTTATCAATCCAACTTCTAATTATGCAAAGAATTCTTGTCATCAATCCGACTTCTATATACGGAAACGATTATTTTCATTAATCCAGCTTCCATTTACGCAGCCAAATAAGAGAAATAATAAAATATGCCAAAATACTCGGCTAAAAACATTATGAATTACATACACTCAACTGCACTTTTACCCAGTTAGCCTTCAGTCTATGAACAATGGTGAAATAATTATAATTTATCATTTTAGCATTCTATATTATTCTCCCATTGTGGCATATAGTTTGAGCATCAATTCAACTTCTACTTACACTATATTTTTTATCAATCCAACTTATACTTACACTATGATTTTTTCATCTATCCAACTTCTACTTACACTATATATTTTTTTCTCAGTCGTCCAACTTCTATTTCAGCAAGAATTCTTTTCATCGATCCAATTTTTTAAAGCAAGAATTCTTTTAATAAATCCAAGAACTACAAACTATAATTTCCTATGCTAAACCCGGTTTTGCCCGATATGCTGCAATGTTATAATAATAAAGAATGCTAAATAACCTAAATAATTTTATGTCTTAAGACAAACTGTTACTGATGTTGCTTTTCTTCATTTAGTAGGTTCTGGAAGTTGTTTTTAACAAATGCATGAATACGAACAACATTATCTTAGACCTTCTCAATGCAGTCATTTGAGAAGTCCTATATAATATCTTATTAATCTTTATCAAGAAATCACCTGTTGACTATAGTTATCTCCAGCTTTTAGTATCATCAATTATTTCTTCATTGTTTAACATTGCTAATGAATAATAATGCAAGGTCGTGCTATTCTACAGACATTGGATGGCTTCGATGTTTCATAACAAAAGATAATTGTTTTCTGCTATTAGTTCTTTCTTTATCTCAAAGGAACTATTATTGACACATGAAACATGTGAAAAGTTACACTTGCTTCAACCAAAGCAGAAAGTATCTACACAAGCACTTGCTTTCAAATGGATACTACTCGTACTGAAGATACACCATACAAATCCAAATATTGTGAAGGATCATTTTGCACTTTCTGGTGATTTACAGAAACACATGAGAACCAATTTTGGTGAGAAACGACAGAAGCATCAATTACTACAGAAATCATATGCTGAAATTCTGACAGCTCCTGCAAGAAAACATTTTAGAGGGCAACCATACAAATCTTAGTTATGTGGAAGTCAATTGGTGATATGCTTTGATGACAGTGCATTGTGTGAATCCATACAGGCGAAACCACCATACAGGTTGCGGATACACTGGAAGTCATTTGCTCAAGGTAGTCATCAAAAAACAAACATGAGATCCCATACTGGAGAAAAGCCATACACATGTCAGTTATGTCAGAAATCATTCAGTGAAAGTGGTAAACTGAAATTACATATGAGAACCCATACTGGAGAGAAACCATACAAATGTCGGCTGTGTCTGAAATCATTTACTCAGGGTAGTCATCTGAAAACACACATGAGAACCCATACTGGAGAAAAAACATTCAAATGTCAGTTTTGTCAGAAATCATTTAGTGAAGGTAGTAAACTGAAACTACATATGAGAACCCATACTGGAGAGAAACCGTACACATGTCAGTTATGTCAGAAATCATTTACTCAAAATTGTAAACTGAAAATACATATCAGAACCCATACTGGAGAGAAACCATACAAATGTCAGTTATGTCGGAATTCATTTCCTGAAGGTCATGATCTGAAAGTGCACATGAGAACCCATACTGGAGAGAAACCATACAAATGTCAGTTTTGTCAGAAATCATTCGCCCAGAGTAATAATATGAAAATACATATGAGAACCCATACTGGAATGAAACCATACATATGTCAGTTATGTCCGAAATCATTTACTCAAGGTGGTCACCTGAAACTGCACATGAGAACCCATACTGGAGAGAAACCATACATTTGCCAGTTATGTCAGAAATCATTTTCTCGAAGTGGTAATCTAACATCACACATGAAAATCCATACTGGAGAGAAACCATACAAATGTCAGTTATGTCAGAAATCATTTGTCAAAAGCAGTCATCTGCAAACACATGTGAGAATCCACAGTGGAAAAAAACCATACAAATGTCAGTTATGTCATAAATCATTTGGTGAAGGTAGTGTTCTGAAAAGACACATGAAAACCCATACTGGACAGAAACCATACAATTGTCAGTTATGTCAGAAATTATTTGCCTGTCGTGGTAATCTGAAAACGCATATGACAACCCATACTGGTGAAAAACCATACAGGTGCCAGTTATGTCATAAATCATTTACCCAAGGCAATAGTGTGAAGAATCATATGAGAACCCATACTGGAGAAAAACCTTACAAATGCCTGCTATGTCAGAAATCATTTCGTCAAAGTGGTGGTCTGAAAATACACATGAGAACCCATACTGGAGAGAAACCATACAAATGTCAGTTATGTCAGAAATCATTTAGAACAGGCAGTGCTCTAAAGTGTCATATGCGAACTCATACAGGAGAAAAATCATACATATGTGAGTTTTGTAACAAAGGATTCACAGAACTTGGAAATCTGAAGCAACACAGAAGATCGCATATGAATGATAAACAACAAACGTGCAGTAAACCGTATCGTAAGGGCAGTTCTTCAACCATGCAGTTTGGACTCCATGCAGGACTACAGCCACAGGATCTTAATATGGAAAGTGAATCAATTGCCAACCTATCTGTTCAATTCATAACATTAAGCAGTACAGGCGTCATTGATAAACTAAATGAAAGTTTATCAAAGAACTTGCATCATGATTGTAATGAAACTATAAGTCCTATTGCAAAAATTAGTCTTGCAGAAAGTCTTTGCATTAACAAAAGCAAATCACCTGAGGATACAAAACCGTATCTGGAAAAACATTTTGGATGTGGTATATGTGATGAAATTCTTGAAACTCAGAAGGAATTTGTAGAGCATTGTTCTAGCCATCGCTTTTCTCCATATGACGACTCGTTTATTGATCTTTGCTGATCATCTTTGTTGTGACACAGTGTCGTTCAACAGCAACTGACTTACTAAGATGTGCTGTTGCAGTGCCGCTATACATACAGACAAATTCTTACTGGATATCATTTTAATTGCAAAATAGTTAGCTATCGAGCAATCCTGTGTTCAGTAGGTTGACACGGGCCTCCCTTTAGTGCTTCTTGTGTAAGGTGTCAACCACCTGTCTTTTTTCACTGCATGACAGTAAACACTGTAAATTTGACGAAGATCAATATGAAATGTTACATATTGTCCGTGGGCGTAGTAAAGTATTCCGTTTTGAGTTCTAGTATTTGAAAACTTGACTGTTAAATCTTGAATCTAACTGCATGCAGAACTTGATAGTGTACGTGTGGATCATTTTGTGAGACTATATTAGACTATGCTTTGCTATTTGTATTGTATTTGCATTCTTGATGTATTAAGGAACACTGTTTAATTAATCTACTTATAGGATGTGCGATTGTTATATTTTCATTAAGAAAAATACACATGTATTTACCTGTGGGTCATTCCATCTGGAATGATCTCCCGCCAGAGCTGCGTTCATTACTCCTGGTCAACTCAACTGGATTTTATCAGTCACTCAAGTCTTTTCAAGTCGTTTTTCTATAGTCGTGGCTGGGCTAGAAGCGCTCCTGAGTAGGTTTCTTGAAGGGGTGCTATATAAATTCTCATAATGAATGAACATGTGATCAGGATTAGCATGCATTCTGAACCTCACATGAGGAAGTGCAGAGCCTTTCTGATTGAGGCTGGACACTGACGTCTAACGTGGACCTGTAGATGACAGTGAGGACCCCGCCAGCCACCAAGCGACCTGAGGTTCCACTCCGATGAACATGAAGAGCAGAAAAGCCTTCTGGGGCAATGTCACGCTGGATGCAGTCGAGTGTGTCAGCGCATATCCACGTTTCAGACAGTGCTAGCATATCCAACCGTTCGTCTCTGATGAGGTCGTGAATAATGGCATGGCTACGAATGGCTGAACGGATGTTGAAGCTGCCGAAGTTTGTGGCCGTTGATTTCGATGCTAGCTTGTTGGACTGAACTTTGTCGGAGGGTGGACCAGGGTTGCTTTCGATGTCACCCGAGAGTAGCAGGAGAAGAGCGACCACAGCAGATGAGAGAGAACGGCGACGCCTGGGACGAAACGGCCAGCCCGTACGTGACCATGGCAAGATCCTTGTGTTCAGTGGCGTAACAACCATGTAACGAATGTGGACAAAGTCCAGGGGCCCCGAAGTCTGAAGGGCCCCTGAGTTCCAAAGAACCCCAACCATTTTAGCGTGAGTTCAGCAGGAACTTGAAACAACAAAAACTGTGTTGGACATACTCAAACTCATATAGAGCTCTCACGTGATGTGAGTCATCCCTATGCCGGAATCGGGTATTGCCTATGTGCTGTTTGCCGCTCTCCCAGTCACCCTCGCCAGTGCGAAGCGCTCAATCGTTCTCCGTATTGAAAATCATAGCGACGTATCTTGGAATAACTATCTCACAGGACAGGCTTGATGGACTTGCTCTTCTTGCGATCGAAAACGAATGTGGAAAACTAAATATTCATGACTTGCTGTTTGTTTTCAGTTTTTCTGTATCCCACCTATTCTTCACTGCCTTCTTCTTCCTGATGAATTTTAGTTGAAGGTGCACTGGGTCATGGTCCGTGTCTGCATCAGCACCCGGCAGTGCTCTGGAATTCTTCACACTATTTCTATATCTTTGTCTAACCATGATATAGTCCAGTTGATCTCTTGCACCCTCTCCGGGTGCCTTCCATGTATATCTTCTTATTTTTCTTGCTGGAACCAAGTGTCTGTTCTCAACAATTCCTGTCTTTTGCAAAATTCTACTAGCTTCTCTCCTCTTTCATTTCTTTTCCCTAGCGCATATTATCCTACATATTTTTCTTGACCTTCTTCTCCAACTGATGCATTCCAATCTCCCATAACAATTGCATAGTCATTTCCTTTGATGTTTTCAAGTCGTTCTTCTATCATCTCGTAGATATTATCTGTACAGCTCCTGGCTGTAACAGTAGGCGTAATGTAATATAACCAGTAATACGTTGGTATGGGCTGAGGTAGGTGCCTAGACCGATGGCAGAAGCTCCCCGCGGTCTACCATTTCCAGTCGTAAACCGTTGACCGTCGGATCAGTTATTGGTACGGCGCCACCCGGTCGTAACTTTGACCCGCGGCCGACCTATCGATAATTGAATCCACGTCAGCCCTGTTGAAAAGTCGACAAACCGGGCGCCCGACTCGGAAGCTTTAATTATCACTACCAGATGTTGCGTCGACGGACTCGGAAGTTTGACTATCACTACCAGATGGAGTGTCGAGTGACTTAGAACCTGAGCCTAGAGGCCCGTATATGTAAGTATGAATATTCGAGTACGAGGAACTTCGTACGTGGTGGCCAATGCGTTAAGCATAGATATATATATATATATACATGTATATATTTATATACTGGGCTGAGGCATGCATCTGATTGGATAGGAACTATAAGGCAGCCCCGTTGTAAGCGCCAGAATGTATATTTCCTATAGTAAGAGATGTTTGAAAAGGAAAGAGAGTTAGATATACGAGAATGCAGACAGAAAATAAGTCAGTTCTCAATTGGCAGTCGGACGGAAAGGCTGAAATGGAACTCAGGAGCAATGCAGAGCGAACCGCGTCTACCCCAGGGATCGAATCTAGAGTACTGCAGACGGTTCCCAGCTCCAGACGCTATGGAGAGATGTGTCTTCAACCGTACCTCGAGCATTTATACCTAGATTAGGAATCGATAATAAGTCCCGGACGACAAGAATCGAATGACGACGCCACTGACAACCAGAACGATGTACGCGCTATCAACAAATGGGCCCTTCCGTCTGGAATGATCTCCCGCCAGAGCTGTGTTCATTACTCCTGATCAACCCAACTGGATTTTATAAGTCACTCAAGTCTTTTCAAGTGTTTTTCTTTTGTCGTGGCTAGGCTAGAAACGCTCCTGAGTAGGTTTCTTGAAGGGGCGCTGTATAAATTCATAATGAATGAACATGTGATCAGGATTAGCATACATTCTGAACCTCACATGAGGAAGTGCAGAGCCTTTCTGATTGAGGGTGGACACTGACTTCTAACGTGGACCTGTAGACGACAGCGATGCCCCCGCCAGCCACGAAGCGACCTGAGGTTCCACTCCGATGAACATGAAGAGCAGAAAAGCCTTCTGGAGCAATGTCACGCTAGATGCAATCGAGTGTGTCTGCGTATATCCACGTTTCAGACAGTGCTAGCATATCCAACCGTTCGTCTCTGATAAGGTCGTGAATAATGGCAGAGCGACGAATGGCTGAACGGATGTTGAAGCTGCCGAAGTTTATGGTCGATGGTTTCGAAGCTAGCTTGTTGGACTGAACTTTGTAGGAGGGTGGACCAGAGTTGCTTGCGATATCACCCGACAGAAGCAGGGGAAGAGTGACCACTGCGGATGAGAGAACGGTGGCGCCGGGGAGGAAAAGGCCAGCCCGTACGTGACCATAACAAGAACCCCGTGATGTCGCGCAGCGCATGGTTTATTCGTCCTGTAATCGCTTGCACAGGACGACTTTCAGGGTAAACGTGTAGTTTAGCGTCGTAAATTATCCGCCATTGCATGGGTTTCAACGTTGGTCGAATACAAGATGGACTGACGAAACAAATTTTTCCTAAATAGAAGTCGAATTTATGAAAAAATTAATTTTGCTTAAAAAGAAATGGGATTGATGAAAAGAATTTTGCTTAAATAGAAGGTGAATTGATGAAGAATAATTTTTAATTAAATAGAAGTTGTATTGATGAAAAATAATTCCTGCTTAAATTTAAGCGGGATTGATTAAACGAATTCTCGCCTGTAAAGAAGCTGGATCGATGAGAAGGATTCTTGCGAAAGTAGAAGTTGGATTGGCTAAAAATAACAGTGTTACAAACGGCGAATAATTTACGACGCTAATGTAGGCTACACGTTTACCTCGGTTTTGTTAGAGAAAAGTTATTGAAACGGCGACGTCAACAAACGCAGTTAGGCCTACGTTTATAATTATTATTGACTCTGCAAGTAACGTCTAACGGTTGCAGACGGTAAGAACGGTTTTCAAAGTTTAAGTGTCCATATTCGGCTATGTGACAGTCTGTTTCAGGTAAACGTGTAGTTTAGCGTCGTAAATAAGTCGCCCGTTGTAGCACTGTTGTTTTTCATCAGTCAAACTTCTACTTTGGCGAGAATCATTTTCATCTATCCAGCTTCCATTACGCAAAAATTGGTTTCATCATTCCAGCTTCTATTTAAGTAGGAATTATTTTTCATCAATACAACTTTTATTTAATTAATAATTATTTTCCATCAATCCAGCTTCTATTTAAGCAAGATTCTTTTCATCAGCCCCACTTCGATTTAAGGAAAAATTATTTTCCTCAACCCGACTTCTATTTATCGAGAAATCGTGTCATCAATCCAACTTGTTTACGACCAACGCTAAAACCCATGCAATGGCGGATAAATTACGACGCTAAACTACACGTTTACCCTGTTTCATTTAGGCCTACCAACTGATGAACCGATAATATGCAGTTAGTCGAAATATAAATCCATAATATGAGACACAAAATAACAATAAACCTCTGCTCCTCAAAGTGCTTCTGAATCGTTGCTTCGACTTATCGACTGCTTACGAACTACGGCACTGAAATCTCTATTATTATAAACTCGAAAAAAGTAGAAGAAAAAACGAGATCAAAGCATGCGATAAACTTTTTGCATCCATCTTCCACCTGGCTACGGTGTCACGACAACTCGTCGAACGACATTTCGTTCGTTGAACGACATTTCGTCCAACGACAAATGTTCATCCAAAGTTATTTGATATTGTCACTTTAAAATGGAAGCTGGATTGATGAAAAAAACTGTTTCCCGAAATGGAAGTGGATTGATGAAAACATTCCTGCGTTGAAATAGAAGCTGAATTGATCGAAATAATTTTTCCAGTAAATGGAAGCTGGAAATCAGCCTGGATGCATGGATGAAAATGGGGTTCCCATTCAACGGAAGCTGGATTGATGAAAATAATCTTGTCTAGGGGTCTGAGTGCCAGTGAGTGGCCGAGTGGGCTGGTGCCTGCTCGTCACGTCGGCGACCCGGGTTCGATTCCCGGTCGGTCGGTTTATCAGAGATTAATTTCTCGGACCTTTACTGCGGGTGGCTCGGTCGCAATATAAACGTGGAGTACAATACAATACAATACAAACACACAACCTGACGGCTTCAATCTGCTGCTGACGTATCTCTTCATCACTTTTCCGAGCTCTTTCAAATTCAATCATCTGCTCTAATCTTCTCGTTTCAGCATCTTCTCTATCTCTTCTCAATTGCTCTAATTGAATCTCAAATTGCTTCCTTTGCAACTCAAGTTCTGCCACACGAACTTGTTCAGCTCTCTCTTCTTTTTCCCTCTGAAGACGTTCTGCCTTCTCTTCCTTTTCTCTCTGAAGACGTAATTCTTCCTGTCGCATTTCTTTCCCCTCTTGTCTTCGTTTCTCCTCTCTTTCTTTCTCCTCTTGTCTCGTCATCATCATCCATTGCATCATCATCTCCATAGTCATAGGCCCAGGTGGTTTCTCAATAACCTTTTCCACAGCACCACCGACAGCACCTTCTTCCTCTTCTTCTGCTTCTTCTTTAACCTTCGCCACATGTTTGGGGGTCAAAATTACCCCCAGGGGTATATTTTCATCTGTAACTTTCTAAAATGTGGGCACCAAAAAGTTTCCTTTGGTGACTTTTCCTATAAATTCCTCCTTGTCAAAATGGTATGAGTGACGTCATACGTTGACGCTTAGTTCTGACGCTGTGACGTCATTTTGGTGAGGTCTTAGAGTGAAATTCATGTCCATATCATTAGTGTCCATACAATGAGGTGTATCTCTGCTTCTACGCAAGGTATCTTGAAGATTATTTTTTGTGTCTAATGTTTTAGGGGTCAGGGAATTCACTCCAGCTACTGACAAATGCGTGACCTTGACGGAAGACCTTGAAATTCAAGGTCACATGATTTTTTACATGACCATACCTATCTCTGCTATTATACCTGTTAGAACAACGAAGTTTTTTGGTTCCTATGGTTATTTGGTACAAGGAACTCAACAAAATATAAACAAAACACAACTGGAATATGTTATGTTACATCTTATGTTACATCGTTTCACTTCTCATAATTTGTTTATGACTTGTTGCCAGTGTATCTAACTACATTCGGTACAGGTAAATGATTGTGTGGAATGGTTACCACAAACAAATTGACCACACGTGCTGCATCTGTGCTTCGTCTTGGTGTCATTCTTTCGATCGCACATGTGACATCGTCCTCTCTGAGGAGTGATGACTGTGTCGTTCTGTGTTGTCGTAGGAACAGGCAGATTCACGTATTCCAAAGCCCGCTTTATCGATTTTCTGCCGCTTACGCAGGGCGTGCTTCTTCTGCTGTCGATCCATGGAAGACACATACTTTTCCCCATTTCCAATATGAATGCTCTCCTTCTGTCCTTCTGATTAGTGTTTGCAGAATCCACCCATTCAGGATGTTGATGAAACCAAATCACGGATGCGTTATGTGCAGCTATATCCAGAAGGGTGAAGAAAAGTGTCAAGGGCCATCGTCTGGTAGAACGTTTCACTGTATATTGTCTGCACATTTTGTCCAAAGTGTCAACTGCACCTTTAGTGCTATTGTAGGTAAGGATGACCTCTGGTTTCTTGTGACATTCGGACGAGATCACATTGTCGTGATGAGCAGTTGACAATAAGGTGACAGCCTTATTTTTCTTTGGCACGTATGACACTATTGTCATCTTACCGGAAAATCCAAACACTGATGACAACAATTCTCGTTTAGCATTTGGTAGCATTTCTCTAGGTATGCATCCTTTCGACTTTCTCAATGTTCCGACTAGGGTCAGAGAATTATCTAACAGATGTTGAGCTAGAGTAAGATAGCATGCGTAGAAGCAGAGATACACCTGATGATGGTATGGTCACGTAAAAAAGCATGTGACCTTGAATTTCAAGGTCATCCGTGAAGGTCACGCATTTGGCAGTAGCTGCAATAAATTCCCTGACCCATAAAACATTAAAAACGAAACAAAAATTATCAAATTCCATGCCCAGGAACAGGTATACCTTGGGGGTCATTTGGACCCCCAAGCATAGAAGACGTAGTTTTTTTTCTCGCGTATGGCGAAGGTTAAGCCAGACTTCAGCTAGCGCTTCTAACATGTCTTCACGTGACATATCTTCCAGCTTTTCTTCTTCAAAACCAGCCTTTAACAAGCGCTGTTTTAATCTTTCAGAAGACATCTTCTTCAGTTCTGCTTGTTTCTTTACACTTAATTTCTCCATCTTACTTGTTTACTTCAGTGCTTTCCTTTCTGGAGAACACGAGTTTTCTTTTATGTTTGAAGTATCAAGGGATCGTTCTTTGTTTGAAAACAACAAACTTGTATACCTTTGTCGTTGATGCTTTCGTTGTCGTAGATTTACCAATGATTTTAATGTGTATTCACCAGTCGACGTTGTTTCGAATCTCCGAACCGACGTTGTTTCGAATTCCACCGCTGCTGCCACCAAATATGTCACCAACTCTTTTGTCCTTTCTTAGTTGTGACCTAACTCAAACACTTTTCCTTATCTCTACGTAAAATCTGCTCAACTTCTTCTAACTGTTTAAGAATTAAATTGACACAGTTCTTTGAATATTTCGTCTTCAAACACAGTTATACTTCAAACACAGTTATTTGAACTTAATATCAATGTTCTTTATCGACACAACTTAACTGTAACTTTTAACATACAGTTCTCTACTTCATTAAAACAACAACTACACTATATCTTCAAATTCACTTTCATCAGCAGTTTTCTAAGTTTGGCGCGCTAGCTGCACCTGCAACGAGCAGCCAATGTTTTAGGCTACTTTAGGCCAAGCGCCCGTCAGCCGACAGCAACTAAGGCCTAAGACTAAAACCGCTTAACAATCGATACACATATATATATATATATATCAACCTAAGGAACACCTGTGCTCATTATATATGCAAAACATTTGTTGAAGAGGCGTTCTTTGAGTATCTAACTGCCGACTACACATGAAAATTGAGTATGCCCAGTTAATTATTTTCTTGGGGTTTCTGCTATAGATTTACGAAGTTTTCCTTAAGTTTCTTTCAAAAACTTTTTGTTATATTTTTATTTTTCTAGAATTTCCAAGTGTTGCCATGGATAATAATTCTTAAGTAAAGTGTTTTCAACTTCATGATGTTGATGTTTTAATGGGTTTGGTGTAGTATTGCATGATGGCTTTATTCCAACATGAAGTATTTCAGACACAAAAAGTGTGATTGGGAATGTGATCCATCTGTTAGGAATGTTACTGAATTACATGGCAAGAGATTTTGTATATGTATATAAGAATAGAAAAATGGATGTTTTAAGTTTGTCATCATGTTGTTTGTACAGGAGGCATAGTTGCAGTTCAAATAAATTCATGTTTGAAAGTTTTCCTGTAGCAAAATGCTGTAATAACTTGTTAGGGATTTTATGTCGCTTATGTACATTAAATTTGTGCTTTACAAGGAAATAAACATTAGGATTTAACGTGTTTATTGTATAGTTTTCAATCAATCTAAGTGGAGAATAGTAAAACTTGCAAGAACCTGTTTCAAATCAATGCCCAGTAACAGCTGTAAGGGTCTATGAAAGAAGTAATTTGGGAACATCTTAAAGATTTTCTTGTGATAGAACTCAAACTTCTGTACAGTATATTGATTCCATTGTCTGCAGGTTTTGTGTCGGGTATAGAAGAGGGAAGGGATGGAGGCATAGGCGCAACCACCCTATGGGACCCGTAGGACGCGTCCCCCCAACTTTCGGGCAGGCTGGGACGGTCCCCCAACTTTTGAAAATTTTGAGGTAAACAAGAGCCCAAAATGCACTCCATTTGGTATTAAATGCTCAAAATTGCGTCGTCGTCTGGGGCTCCGCCCCAGACCCCGTTGGCGGAGCTTACGACGCTCCCCCGTATCCCTATAGTCGTTAGGGGCTTCTTGCTTTCCGCAATCGCGGCTGTACGTGCACCTTCCGCACTCGCAATTTCCCCCACTCGAACGTTCTAGTAGGTCCGTCCCCTAACAAATCGCTGGACCTGGCCGATAGAATACAGAGTAAGGCTAAAGCCGCTAAACTCAACTGAGTCTATAAGAATTCAGTGCAGGATGTTGCTGTATAATTTCACTCTAAACCTGTAGCCTACTTATCACGCTTTAAAATTCGACTAAGGCTCGCGGTAGAAGCCTAGGAGGACATTTCAATTTTTACTTCTGAGACTGCGAGTGGTATTCTTCTAAAACCTAAAATCTCAGTTTATTCATATAATAAAGTCATATTTTTTCACATAATCTAGATGGTTTAGGTACTTTTATATCGAAATCATCGGTGAAAATTTTGAGGTAAATTAGAGCCCAAAATGTACTGCATTTGGCATGAAATGCTCAAAATTGCGTCGGCTTCTGGAGCTTAGCTCCAAGACCTCGATGGATGATATTACGATGATCCCCCATACCCCCTAGTCGTTAGGGGCTTCTTGCCTTCGGCAATCGCAGCTTCGCGCCTTCGGCAATCGCATGACACAAAACTATGCGCAAAAGTCAACAACGAGGAAGAAGCGATAATACTGAGGGAGGACTTGGAAAGATTATACAAATGGTCTGAAGATTGGAATATGCTCTTCAACATTGACAAATGTGCAGTTATGCATGTGGGAAGAAAGAACAGAGGTTTTGAGTATGAAATGGGAGACAGGAAATTAAGAACAACGGAAGAGGAGAAAGATCTGGGTGTCATAATTCAACAAAGCGTAAAACCATCAAGACAATGCCGAGAAGCAGCGACCAAAGCAAACAAGGTACTGGGACAGATCAAAAGAACGGTAATCAGCAGAGACAAAAACATCTTTTTGAACCTGTACAAAACTCTGGTCAGGCCCCACTTGGAGTATTGTGTTCAAGTATGGAGTCCGTACACAAAAAAGGATAAGGAGGTGCTGGAAAAGGTGCAACGGAGAGCAACTAAGATGATCAGAGGATTTGGAAAAATGACATATGAAGAGAGACTAGTGAATTGTGGATTAACAACACTGGAAAAAAGAAGATGCAGAGGAGATCTCATTGAGACATACAAGCTGATGACAAACAAAGAACAAATACCATGCGAAAGATTTTTCCAGTTGGCTGACAGAAGCGGATTACGGGGACACCGATTTAAGATCTACAGGAAGTCCGAAGGCAGCACCAAGCAACGATTCTTCAGCAGCAGAGTAGTAACTGCCTGGAATGAGCTGACCGATGAGACTGTTTCAGTGGAGACACTCGACAGCTTCAAGGCCAGACTCGGACAGATTGGATATTAGAGACATGTACATTTTAGTGGTGGTTCTCACACAGATGCTAGTCTTCTGAACCACCGAAATCCTTCCAAGATATCAGTTTATTTGGCTTGGTGGGCCGTCGCAACTAGCCTAGATTATTACGAGTATAATAAATTTGTAACGGGCGATATCACTGAAATTGTATTGTATATTGTATTGTATTTGGTCATTTATAAAGCGCTTCTCATAGCATAAGCCTTTCAGAAGCGCTCCCAGTGCGAGGTACTCCAAAGAAAAAGGAAGGTTTTAAGGTGAGAGAAAGAGGTAGAGATGCTCAAATAGAAGCTGGAAAATTGTGAACCTGAGGCGCTGATAGTTAGCCACCAGGAGAAAATGCAGTTGGATATCCAAGGACGGCTTCAATCTGCTGCTGACGTATCTCTTCATCACTTTTCCGAGCTCTTTCAAATTCAATCATCTGCTCTAATCTTCTCGTTTCAGCATCTTCTCTATCTCTTCTCAATTGCTCTAATTGAATCTCAAATTGCTTCCTTTGCAACTCAAGTTCTGCCACACGAACTTGTTCAGCTCTCTCTTCTTTTTCCCTCTGAAGACGTTCTGCCTTCTCTTCCTTTTCTCTCTGAAGACGTAATTCTTCCTGTCGCATTTCTTTCCCCTCTTGTCTTCGTTTCTCCTCTCTTTCTTTCTCCTCTTGTCTCGTCATCATCATCCATTGCATCATCATCTCCATAGTCATAGGCCCAGGTGGTTTCTCAATAACCTTTTCCACAGCACCACCGACAGCACCTTCTTCCTCTTCTTCTGCTTCTTCTTTAAGCCAGACTTCAGCTAGCGCTTCCAACATGTCTTCACGTGACATATCTTCCAGTTTTTCTTCTTCAAAACCAGCCTTTAACAAGCGCTGTTTTAATCTTTCAGAAGACATCTTCTTCAGTTCTGCTTGTTTCTTTACACTTAATTTCTCCATCTTACTTGTTTACTTCAGTGCTTTCCTTTCTGGAGAACACGAGTTTTCTTTTATGTTTGAAGTATCAAGGGATCGTTCTTTGTTTGAAAACAACAAACTTGTATACATTTGTCGTTGATGCTTTCGTTGTCGTAGATTTACCAATGATTTTAATGTGTATTCACCAGTCGACGTTGTTTCGAATCTCCAACCGACGTTGTTTCGAATTCCACCGCTGCTGCCACCAAATATGTCACCAACTCTTTTGTCCTTTCTTAGTTGTGACCTAACTCAAACACTTTTCCTTATCTCTACGTAAAATCTGCTCAACTTCTTCTAACTGTTTAAGAATTAAATTGACACAGTTCTTTGAATATTTCGTCTTCAAACACAGTTATACTTCAAACACAGTTATTTGAACTTAATATCAATGTTCTTTAACAACACAACTTAACTGTAACTTTTAACATACAGTTCTCTACTTCATTAAAACAACAACTACACTATATCTTCAAATTCACTTTCATCAGCAGTTTTTAAGTTTGGCGCGCTAGCTGCACCTGCAACGAGCAGCCAATGTTTTAGGCTACTTTAGGCCAAGCGCCCGTCAGCCGACAGCAACTAAGGCCTAAGACTAAAACCGCTTAACAATCGATACACATTATATATATATATATCAACCTAAGGAACACCTGTGCTCATTATATATGCAAAACATTTGTTGAAGAGGCGTTCTTTGAGTATCTAACTGCCAACTACACATGAAAATTGAGTATGCCCAGTTAATTATTTTCTTGGGGTTTCTGCTATAGATTTACGAAGTTTTCCTTAAGTTTCTTTCAAAAACTTTTTGTTATATTTTTATTTTTCTAGAATTTCCAAGTGTTGCCATGGATAATAATTCTTAAGTAAAGTGTTTTCAACTTCATGATGTTGATGTTTTAATGGGTTTGGTGTAGTATTGCATGATGGCTTTATTCCAACATGAAGTATTTCAGACACAAAAAGTGTGATTGGGAATGTGATCCATCTGTTAGGAATGTTACTGAATTACATGGCAAGAGATTTTGTATATGTATATAAGAATAGAAAAATGGATGTTTTAAGTTTGTCATCATGTTGTTTGTACAGGAGGCATAGTTGCAGTTCAAATAAATTCATGTTTGAAAGTTTTCCTGTAGCAAAATGCTGTAATAACTTGTTAGGGATTTTATGTCGCTTATGTACATTAAATTTGTGCTTTACAAGGAAATAAACATTAGGATTTAACGTGTTTATTGTATAGTTTTCAATCAATCTAAGTGGAGAATAGTAAAACTTGCAAGAACCTGTTTCAAATCAATGCCCAGTAACAGCTGTAAGGGTCTATGAAAGAAGTAATTTGGGAACATCTTAAAGATTTTCTTGTGATAGAACTCAAACTTCTGTACAGTATATTGATTCCATTGTCTGCAGGTTTTGTGTCGGGTATAGAAGAGAGAAGGGATGGAGGCATAGGCGCAACCACCCTATGGGACCCGTGGGACGCGTTCCCCCAACTTTCGGGCAGGCTGGGACGGTCCCCCAACTTTTGAAAATTTTGAGGTAAACAAGAGCCCAAAATGCACTCCATTTGGCATGAAATGCTCAAAATTGCGTCGTCGTCTGGGGCTCCGCCCCAGACCCCGTTGGCGGAGCTTACGACGCTTCCCCGTATCCCTATAGTCGTTAGGGGCTTCTTGCTTTCCGCAATCGCGGCTGTACGTGCACCTTCCGCACTCGCAATTTCCCCCACTCGAACGTTCTAGTAGGTCCGTCCCCTAACAAATCGCTGGACCTGGCCGATAGAATACAGAGTAAGGCTAAAGCCGCTAAACTCAACTGAGTCTATAAAAATTCAGTGCAGGATGTTGCTGTATAATTTCACTCTAAACCTGTAGCCTACTTATCACGCTTTAAAATTCGACTAAGGCTCGCGGTAGAAGCCTAGGAGGACATTTCAATTTTTACTTCTGAGACTGCGAGTGGTATTCTTCTAAAACCTAAAATCTCAGTTTATTCATATAATAAAGTCATATTTTTTCACATATCTAGATGGTTTAGGTACTTTTATATCGAAATCATCGGTGAAAAATTTGAGGTAAATTAGAGCCCAAAATGTACTGCATTTGGCATGAAATGCTCAAAATTGCGTCGGCTTCTGGGGCTCCGCCCCAGACCCCGATGGGGGAGCTTACGACGCTCCCCCGTATACCCCTAGTCGTTAGGGGCTTCTTGCCTTCGGCAATCGCAGCTTCGCGCCTTCGGCGCTCGCAATCCCCTCTCAGACATTTTGAGGCCTTAGGGCTACAGCTCCCCCCAAGCCGGAAATCCTGGCGCCGCCACTGGAGGGAGGACTTGGAAAGATTATACAAATGGTCTGAAGATTGGAATATGCTCTTCAACATTGACAAATGTGCAGTTATGCATGTGGGAAGAAAGAACAGAGGTTTTGAGTATGAAATGGGAGACAGGAAATTAAGAACAACGGAAGAGGAGAAAGATCTGGGTGTCATAATTCAACAAAGCGTAAAACCATCAAGACAATGCCGAGAAGCAGCGACCAAAGCAAACAAGGTACTGGGACAGATCAAAAGAACGGTAATCAGCAGAGACAAAAACATCTTTTTGAACCTGTACAAAACTCTGGTCAGGCCCCACTTGGAGTATTGTGTTCAAGTATGGAGTCCGTACACAAAAAAGGATAAGGAGGTGCTGGAAAAGGTGCAACGGAGAGCAACTAAGATGATCAGAGGATTTGGAAAAATGACATATGAAGAGAGACTAGTGAATTGTGGATTAACAACACTGGAAAAAAGAAGATGCAGAGGAGATCTCATTGAGACATACAAGCTGATGACAAACAAAGAACAAATACCATGCGAAAGATTTTTCCAGCTGGCTGACAGAAGCGGATTACGGGGACATCGATTTAAGATCTTCAGGAAGTCCGAAGGCAGCACCAAGCAACGATTCTTCAGCAGCAGAGTAGTAACTGCCTGGAATGAGCTGACCGATGAGACTGTTTCAGTGGAGACACTCGACAGCTTCAAGGCCAGACTCGGACAGGCACAGATTGGATATTAGAGACATGTACATTTTAGTGGTGGTTCTCACACAGATGCTAGTCTTCTGAACCACCGTAAACATTGTTATATATTATATTATTTGGCTTGGTGGCCGTCGCAACTAGCCTAGATTATTACGAGTATAAATAAATTTGTAACGGGCGTATGGTCGCACCGAAATTGTATTGTATATTGTATTGTATTTGGTCATTTATAAAGCGCTTCTCATAGCATAAGCCTTTCAGAAGCGCTCCCAGTGCGAGGTACTCCAAGGAAAAAGGAAGGTTTTAAGGTGAGAGAAAGAGGTAGAGATGCTCAAATAGAAGCTGGAAAATTGTGAACCTGAGGCGCTGATAGTTAGCCACCAGGAGAAAATGCAGTTGGATATCCAAGTGCTTGAAAGCCAAGGATAAATAGTGAGATTTTAGCCGCTTTTTTTAACCCTCGGGCTACCAAGGGGGGAATGGTTACCACACACCCCCCTACGTTTTTATGCATACAAATTTCTTTTAATGGAATATAATTTTTACATTTTAGGAAGCTGTAACAGATTCATTGGCGCACATTTTTAGGTAAACATCACGGTGGTATCCCACTCCATTCAAAAGTTATACCCGATATACCCGAGGCACCAGAGGGGGTGGATGCCATCCCCTTAGTTTTTCGACTATAGCTTATTGATTATTCTTCCTAGAAGAGAAGCAAATATACCATTCTTTAGAGGCAATGCAGGGCTTCATTTTCATACTCATATGTTTCTTTTTTGAAAACCGGAAGTGATCAAAATAAAATAATAATACGCGCAGTATGCGTGAAAAATGGCTGAATAGAAGCACTCCCCTTAGTTTTATGTCTGTAGCGTATTTATTTGTCTTCCTGGAAGAGAAACAAATATACCATTCTTTAGAGGGAATGTAGGGCTTCATTTGCATACTTACATGTTTATCCTTTGAATACCGGAAGTGATCAAAATATATAATATAACGCGTAATCTGTGTGAAAATGGCTGAATACAGCAACACAACGTAAACCGCAGCTTTATGATGTAGTACGTGCAACAACAGTGGCTCGTTTACTCTATGGTGCCCCGGCCTGGTGGGGGTTTGCGGGACAACAGGATAGATGCCGACTTCAATCAGTAATAAGCAAGCTAATCCGCCTCCGGTACCTTCCTGAAGACTACCCAATATCATTTGAGCGACTTTGTCTTGAAGCTGACACCCGTCTTTTCTCTGCAGTCCTGATGAACCAGGGCCACGTACTGCATAGTTTACTTCCACCAAAAAGCCCCAACAATATACCCTGCGACCGCGATCGCACGACCATTGTGTACCTCTTGCAGATAATTTACAGCGAAAGACGTTTATTGTTAGAATGTTGTAGGCCTACTCGTATTGACATTAATTAGCTGTTGATTGTTGTTACGATGTATGTACACCAGAGTGCGGATATGCAATTGGTTTTATTAAAGAATATACTTACTTACTTACTTACTTATAATGTATATGGATATATATATATATATATATGTATACGTATATAAACATTGTGTAGGGATGTATGTGTGCATCTTGGATACAGAGATTAGTTTCAAAACACACATAATCTTATATTTGTTTATCCAAAAAGTACAAAATGTACGAAATAATATAAAATATCGCTAATTATTATCGGGTCCTATGTTAAAAATGATGCAATTTCGAGGTGCATTCACATAATGTACAACTAAATATATCATTTTGTACAGAATTGAATGCTGAATCCATTGGTGTATTACAATATTATGATATGTGAAACGAAACCCGAAACCACCCCCCCCCTTGGTAGTCAACGTCACAAAAAACCTTGGTAGCCTGAGGGTTAAAGGAAGGAAGTGAATTTGAGCTACGAAGGCCAGTCGAGTCCAATCCTTTGGAGCAGAGGCGTGGAATGCACGATAGCCCATAGGCCTAACTGTTCTGCATCGAGGCTCTCTAAAAAAAACTGGTAAGTCTTACTTGATGAACGCAGGTAACGAGTAGGGATGTAAGGATCGAGTCAGTAGTGAATGAAGATAGGCAGGTGTGCTGCAGTGTCGAGGGCTTTGTAGGTCAGACAGGCCAATTTGAATTTTATTCTGAATTCAACAGGAACCCAAAGGAGTTGGAGTAAAACTGATGAACTTGTTCGTAGTGGAACACGCAGCACAACGCGAGCCAAAGAGTTTTGGATGCGTTGCAGCCTGTTGAGATCGAGGTCTGAAAGACCCACAAAAACCGAATTAGCATAATCAAGGCGATAATTATGTGATAGGGGAACATGCTATAAATATGGTTTGTGACGACCTCTGAACTGATAGCCAAGCATACTAACTACCTGACCATCGCGAATGAATGATGACCCTTTATCAGACGACGATACAAAAAGAGCTAATTCCATTAACCACGCACATGGGCTTAGCCATGCAAAAATTCGGAGGGT
Source organism: Aporrectodea caliginosa (assembly GCA_020284085.1). NCBI lineage: Eukaryota > Metazoa > Annelida > Clitellata > Crassiclitellata > Lumbricidae > Aporrectodea > Aporrectodea caliginosa. The sequence goes on from JACEVL010000785.1 coordinate 434,080, forward strand.
TTTAAGATTTCGGGGGTTGCATTGAAATTCGTCGCAAAAGTCCAGCTTTTTGTATTTTGCATGTAAAAGCATACAACAAATTTTGTCGGAAACTTATTTGGGGGGGTTGAACCCGTAAAACCACCCCCTAAATACGCCCATGACCACGCATTATGCCACCGGTTTACAGAAAGCCCTTTAAGCGTAACGATAACTTCGTACAACCCATGTACCCAGACAGCCACGTTTTGCAGGGCCCACGGGGTGCCGATTTTGATTGCCCACAGCGCATTATCATCGCCAGCCCAGAGGGTCGGAGGACGGGCAACGCCCGTCCATACTTCACAGGCCAGCGCTTGTGGACCCGTGAGGGAACGCAAGGGCGGACCCCTGCGGGGCCGGCATTTATCGTCTTACCTCATCAAGCCCTAAGCGGTGCGCAGGCTGCGCTCTAAGGGTTTAGCTGGAAGGCCCAGGGGAGACCGGCGCGGGCAAGATGTCACTGCACCCAGCGTCGGCGTTTATAGTACCGCCAGTGGCAAATCATCGCCAGGTGCTGGACCTACGATTTTACCTATAGTTTGCCCACACTGTGTCACTGTGGGACCTACGATTGTGCACACAGTTTGCCCACACTATATCACAGTGGGTCCTACGATTGTGCACACAGTTTGCCCACACTATATCACAGTGGGTCCTACGATTGTGCACACAGTTTGCCCACACTGTGGGCTCTATGAATGTAGTTGTAATTAATGGATTGTCAGATGAATTTTTATATGTCTTTTATATGTACAATTCCACCCAGACTAATGCACTATTGAGATTGGATTGAACAGCTATCAATGTAGCTAATGCATGACATAGAAAAAACTTCCAGTTCTATGGCAATAATTACGTTGAAGTTTACACGATTCAATATATTACAAAGAAAAACAAACAATGGAAAAGTTGAACCAGTTCTGAATTATAATGATTTCAGAGTTTCGTGGAAATGATTATATTGCATCAAACTATCCATTAAATCACAAAAATTACAATAAGTGGAACAGTTAATATTAAACCAGTTCTGTATAAGAATATCGCTTCAACTTCACTCTAACATATTATCACATTTCTATTGAAATAATTATATTGAAGTTAACACCATGCATCGTATCAGAGAGAATGACAAACAACAGAGGAACATTTCGGCTAGTTCTAAATTATAGTTATTTCAGTTTTATGTAAATCTATTGCAGATAAAACCAACTACCATAATAGAAACATTTACAAACAGCAGAGCAGCTAATACTAAAACAGTTCAGAATAATAACAAGTTAATTATTTATTTAAATTAAACTTCACTCTAATTACCTTCACATATTATTTGCATATTTCTAAGAAAATAATTATATTGAAGTAAAACATCGTTCATTGTATTGCAAAGAATAAAAAACAATAGTGGGACAGTTAACCCATTAACTATGAGTGTGTACTAAAAGTGACTGGGAACCAATGCAGATCATTGTTAAAGTGTTAAATATAACAATGTGGAACACATGACTTCAATTTGTAACGTGTCACCAACACGACATATCCGTTTTGAGATTTCTGCTTCTCTTGTACCCTCTAACCAACTAAACTATAATAAGCACACTGACCTTAAACTATCAGTGGGAATAACAAACGGCAAAGCAGAGGACTGGTCACCTGATCTCATAAGCAGAGGCCAAGAAAATGAAATCACTACGACTTCATACCCATGGCTGCCTCAGGTTTAGCATACGGGACTGCTCTTCTTCTTCTACTTATAATATATTAACATTGATATAGAAATAATATTAGCTTTTTCCTATCCTATGTCCTGTCCCATGGACATTTTAAAATTGGAGTTGAAAATTCTCTGACCCATGGCAGGTGACATAAAGCTAACCTTTGTCTGTTGTTATCCTTTGGCTGGTGTGATGGGCCAATATGCAGTAATGCATAACTCTTGTGTCCTGTTGCATACATACATACATATAAATATGTACATACATACATACATACATACATACATACATACATACATGCATGCATACAGACCCACATACATCCCTACTGGTCCAGAGGCATGTCCAAATAGTAATTTAGTAGATATGCAGTTCATATTCAGTAAAATATTAGGGTATGAAGTGCTAGCGGCTTCATTTTCTTAAGAAGGCAGATGGCCAATCCTAGCGTTCAATGTCCAATATTCAGTGTATGGTCAATGTACTTAATATAGCTTCGTTGATACGAGATATGACAGAAGAAGCAGAACTCTTGAAACGGATATCTGCCCTGGTTATGACATGTTACCAATTGAAGCCGTATGCTCCATATTGCTATATTTAACACTTTAACAATGAGCTGTATTGATTCCCAGTCACTTTTAGTACACTCTTGCCGTTAAAGTGCTAAAACATGGCTTTACTATTCCACTTCAAACATATTAACATAAATATGCAATTAATATTAAAAATAATGAAACCCAAAAGAATGAAAACCAGTGCATTCTATTGCTATCATAGCAAAATAAAGTTAAAGTATTTAAACACTAAACATCTTAAATATCTAATAATTTCACCATACAACTAGTAGTAAGAAATATATGTCACACTTAGTGCCTACATACGACTGTCTATGCACAATTAAAATACATTAAAATTAAATTATACATGAATATATTAGCCAATACTTTACCGTTATTCTACACTACATTAGGCTTCCTCAGAGAGAGCCTTTGGTTATAGGATTCCTCTGATTATTGGCTGCAGTAAACAATTACTTTAGCAAACAAGTAATAAATATAGTTCCACACTGAAGCATAATCTAAATTTAATAAATACTAAGGCAAGAGATGACGTCTACAGGTCTGCTGCAGTTTAAACTAATGATGCCACTCAGTGTGGAATGGTAGACTCGTTGCTGGTTGAATGATAAGGCTTTGATGCTTCATTGTTGATCCTCGTTCCTCTGTGGAATGATAAGGCCGTTACTCCCCGTTCCTCTGTGGAATGATACGGCCGCCGCTCCTCCTTCCTCTGTAGAATGATAAGGTCGTTGCTCCTCGTTCCTCTGTGGAATGATAAGGCCGTTACTCCCCGTTCCTCTGTGGAATGATACGGCCGCTGCTCCTCGTTCCTCTGTAGAATTATAAGGCCGTTGCTCCTCGTTCCTGTGTGGAAGGATAAGGCCGTTGCTCCTCGTTCCTGTGTGGAATGATAAGGCCTGTGCTCCTTGTTCCTCTGTGGAATGATAAGACTCCTCGCTCCTCTGTGGAATGATAAGGCCGTTGCTCCTCTTCAGGCTCACCGCCGTAACAAAACACAACCATGACAGCATTATGTTGCTATATTGCGCATTTAGATACAGACACACAAATTCATATGATAGAATTAAGGCACTGTTAGTCGCATAATTATAAGTGCATATAATTAAACACCATTTATCAAGTACATTGACTTGTGCACACAAAACACACACACACACACACACACATCTATATAATACATCACCATAAGCGTAGCTACACTCCTCTTGCTTTTATATACTGGAACTTCTATTGACCAATGACCACAATGCCCAGGATTTTGCCAATGGTCTGTGAAGTTGCCTGCTCTTGAATTTCAGTCTTGCTACATGCCTGTATATCACCTAAATGTGAATATCACAAAGACGATCAGACCTGAAGCCCACCAACCATGAATTTTTATGTTAACGTACAGGTCCATGAGTGAGGGTGATCTGTTCTCGCCACCTCATCTTGCCACCAGAAGTCCAGTCAGTGTATATGCTTGCAAGGTAAAACAGACATTTCAATACCTGTGTAACCTGGAGTGGATTTAAATACCCAATCTCAAGGTTGACAGCCTAGTATGCCAACGATTGACTATTCAAGCCAGAGGTCACTGTCGAAGGACCTTGAGCAAGTCCTTCACTTAACTGCTCAGAGCCAGCAATGTTCAGCTGTCTGGTCATGTCCGCACTTGTGAACTTTGAAAGGAGGGTAATATCAAATACAATTGTACTGTACCGTATTGTATTGACTACTGTGCACCCATTTGAATGTAACCTAAGACATTAACACATACAAAAGTTATCTAAATGTATGTGAGGTAACAAATTTGCTACTATTTTCATACTTTCAGTTAACAGACCAAGATATCGATAGTTTAAAAGGTATGTCAAAACTGGCACATGCAGACATTCACTACTATTCAATAACATAACTCCCAGCACCATAAAACAGTCTTAGTCATACAGTTAAATAAATTATATTATCATTTTAATAATATTAATAACTTCTACAGCGCCTGTATATAATGCACAAGACAACAACCGATGGCACACAAAAACCATGTTGTCATCATATCAACATCCAGGTCGGTCTGTTGAGAGACAGCCTACGGTGGATAAACAATGTGAAAAAGTGAAGTTTTAGGCTGATAGCAAAATGGATTTGTGACTGAGCAGAACGAGCCAAACACGAGAAAGGATCTTGCTGAAAAGTGATAAGACTGTTGAATATGCACGATTCGATGGAAGTGGAACGAGAAGCAGAGGCAAGCCGAGACTACGCTAGATAGATAGGCCAAATACTGTTTAAATGAAGACATTTATTCGTACCCATCGCAGCCAAAATGGTTGGCGTCAGGAACTGAATATATATATATATATATACATAATTATATACGCATGCTATAATGTGCATATACACTCACCTCTAAAGTCTTGTAACAAATGCCGACTTCTACTAGAACGATCCAAAACGGATAAATTACAACAACTGACCGTTTTATAATTTAAATTTTCAATAAAACCCCAACACAGGTTTCCTTGTTTGAAATTCCGCCATTTGTATTATTCAGCGATCTGATAGGCTGTAGAACGCTAGGGCAGCATTTAGGTCATCTCCGTCCATCGCCCTCTCCCACACCCCTCCCGTGACCATCTCCCTCATCCACCTCCTCAGCCTACAACGGTGGTGTCGCTTGTTTTCCGATTGAATCCACCGCTGCGCCTTAATTACCCCTCCAAACCTCCCACCACGACTCTGACACGCGGCCCAATTTCGACAAGTCTGCGCAACACGAGGGCCAATGCTGGTCCTTCATCTCACTGTCGGCAAAGTCTGGCTCACCGTGTGCAAGACCAAGGCCCACAGAATTTTGCGACAGTCATTGAAATCATGGCAAAGTAGAGGAACGACCACACTAGGCCGACGCCTCGAGAAAGCCGACGGGTGCCGCCAGTGGCCCGCAGAGGGAGCGATGGGGGAAGGCTGTCTGGGTAGTGCCAGTCCCAAGCCAGCAAAAAGAGGGCGACGTCAACGCTGCTGGTAGCCATAAGATGTCGTTGAACACTGGAACCACTACTGATCATGTTCAAGGGAGGTCCTGAATCTGGCGTTTCCCATACGATTCCTTAAACTACGAACGTCCTCAAAATCTCTCTCATATACTCGCGACTACCGCTTAAGTGCAATCTGTGCCACTCCCAGAAACTACCCCTACCGATGCAAATATTTAAGTAAATGCAAGGTCGGCGCAATCGGCTTTGATTGCCAAAAGATGTCGCTAAACAATGAATTATACAGTTCTATTCTTAAACACCTTTAACAATATTCCTTACGACGTTATACATACAGCAACATCACGTCAAATAACCATTCGAATAACTAACATCACGCCAAATAACCATTCAAATAGCTAACATCACGTCAAATAACCATTCAAATAGCTAACATCACGTCAAATAACCATTCAAATAGCTAACATCACGTCAAATAACCATTCAAATAGCTAACATCACGTCAAATAACCATTCAAATAGCTAACATCACGTCAAATAACCATTCAAATAGCTAACATCACGTCAAATAACCATTCAAATAGCTAACATCACGTCAAATAACCATTCAAATAGCTAACATCACGTCAAATAACCATTCAAATAGCTAACATCACGTCAAATAACCATTCAAATAGCTAACATCACGTCAAATAACCATTCAAATAGCTAACATAACGTCAAATAACCATTCAAATAGCTAACATCACGTCAAATAACCATTCAAATAGCTAAAATCACGTCAAATAACCATTCAAATAGCTAACATCACGTCAAATAACCATTCAAATAGCTAACATCACGTCAAATAACCATTCAAATAGCTAACATCACGTTAAATAACCATTCAAATAGCTAACATCACGTCAAATAACCATTCAAATAGCTAACATCACGTCAAATAACCATTCAAATAGCTAACATAACGTCAAATAACCATTCAAATAGCTAACATCACGTCAAATAAACGTTCGAATGCCTAATATCGCGTCAAATAATCGTTCGAATAGCGAGTGGGACGTCCAGTCCGCCAATCAAGGCCTGATGACTTCGCCTTCACTGTCTCAGTGGACACTATCACAGCTTTTAAGAAGAAGCTAGGAAAATTGGGCTATTAATCATGTTCCAGGTTAATTGCAGTGGTTCTAACACAGACTAAACGTCTTCTGAACCACTTAAAACCCTTGTTATGTTATGTTATGTTATGTTAAGCCATCCAGTCCGGCGACACTGTTTGCTGTTTAAAATTTTGCGTGAACGTAAACGCGTGTGGTAAATTCCAAACACCTCTTTAAAATTTTTGTATCTTCAACGAACGATCTGAAATCGAGAAACTGAAATGATATACAATTATTTATTTTTAAAGACGTCAACAGCCATAGCATGCGCAGATGACGTTAAACTTTTGAAAAGAATAAATAATGTAGGGCCTATCTAAGTATGAACGCGCTGTTGTAACGTCGCGAAAGGGCAAGACCTCAATGTAGCAAACATACTTAAATTCTGAGGCCGTGATGAAAATTACACACCTCTTTTAAGAGGCATTGAAATTCAATGTAACAGGGATCGTGGACTCTTCTATAAGTAGGCCTACTGTTTATCCCTTGTGTAATTTTCCTCAACCCCGTCACTATTCGTACTCTGGTATTGCCAGTCCCAAGCCTCGAGAAATGAGGAGGACGGCGCTATTATTCTATGTTACGACAGAGTGTCATTAAACGGCAATTAATCAACCTTTCTAAAGGTATTCTCTTTAAAAAGTCAGTCAACCTGGAGATGCACGAAGAACAGCCGTTTGTTAGTAGGCTTATCATCATTATGCATATTTATTAAGCGCCAATATTTAACGACTAAGCATCAATCAATGGCGCTGAACAATTGTGAGCGTAGGACTTGCTCAAGAGGTCCCTACACAGTAACCGTCTCCTCAGGGGATGAGGAGGATCGAGCCCAACTTCTTCGCGTTACCCGGCGATCGCTCTTTCCAATCGGTCCCCGTGCCACAAGACGTCTTTAAACTGTGGATATCCGGTGGTCCGGTACGCCATAACAGTCCTAAGCCCTATGGCGCAAGTCCAAAGCTTATATAAGGGAGGGGCGAAGAGTAGTTAAACAGAAACATTAAAAAGACATGCCAAGGTCGAAGTCAAAGATACTGGTTGCCACAAGGTGTCGCTATACGCTTACAGCTACAATAATTTCCTGCATATCAAACTTTCCGCACCTTAGCGATCATTCTGGAAACAGTAGACAAATCGTAGAAACAAACCATAGACAAATATATCTGCCGATAATGTGGAGAAAAGTTAACGTGGACGTCTACTGTACACAGTCCTACTTTCCGTAAAATGTCGTTAAACGTTAAACACTGCAGAACCCACAATAGAATAATTCCTACTTAGGCAAACTCTCTATCTCGTAAAACAATTATCACACGGATGCTTTATACTTATTTTTTTTATCTATTTGATGATCTTGTACACCAAGATGCGGTTAGCAGTTGGTTTTTCGATAAAGGATAAACGTACTTGCTTACTTACTTTAAGCTGGAAATGTCTGAACACCCTTTTAAAGGTGATAACGTCCTTATATATAATATTGTTTTGCGCCTCGTTTTAATGAATTGTCGTGAGCTTTACACTGTAAGAGAGAAAAACTTTGTAATAGGAAATACAATGTTCCAGCATCATAACAATCATAACAAAATAAGCCGGACTATTAGTTTTTTTGCAATTGCATCGCTTGAATAATCAAAGTAATTATCGCCTTAAAACTATCATTAGACAGAAATGACACAGAAAAATGAGAACGCTACATAAAATAAAAATGACGTCAAATATTCTATGGCGTTAACTATTCTTTGTACCGCCATGGCGAAGCGTCTGTTGACAATTGATGATAAATCGTTAATTCGTGCGTTAAGACTCGAAAAAGGATGGGGTTCGCTTCGAATGATTAGAGAATTCCCACAACGACAATGGAAGCGAAGTACGTTGAATGATTTGATTAAAAAGATCGACGAAACTGGCGACACTAAAAGAAAACAGGGTAGCGGTCGACCGCGATCGGTTCGTACGGCTGATAACGTAGGAACTGATTTCAAGTCAAGAAGGCCAACCGGGAACAAGCAAATCTCCGAGAGAAATTGAACGTCAAACTGGTATTATCTCGTAGAACTGTTCAACGTATTGCTAAATTTGACTTACATGATAGTTTTAACGCCACCTTGTGGCCGCCAGGACGGTTACGTCGACTACAACTTAATGTAGTGCGTCGTTCCGTAGCGATTGCACGCCTAATTCCTTTTTAACGACTAGCTGTGTGGTAACAGAGACCATTAGCGTCGCCCTCCTCCTTTATCCAGGCTTGGGACTGACACTGTCAGTAAGCGAACAGTGGCGGAGTTAGCGATCGCACGAAAGTGAGACTTATAATTATGATAACCTATTTTAAGGTGTCTAAATTTAGCCTAATATATTTTTGCAGAATTAAAGTGTTTAACGACATCTTGCGGCTGTCATGACCGTTACGTCGTGACAGTAACTTAAGGACAGTTAAAGGAGGAGGGGAGGAGGGTGATCATTCGAACGATTGAATGAAATGAGAGATACTATAACACTGTCCGAAATAGCCGACTTAGGTTAAAGACTTCAATTGCTTTGGTTAGTCGCTGTTTACTAGGGCCTTGGAAGATAAGTCCTCATTCGAATGGACATTGAGATCTTCCTGAAGACGTCCAGTCCAAACGGTCTCATCCTCTACAACGTCTACTCTGCGGATTGAACTTCGTTCTTTTGGCACTCATCAATCATTTCGTCCTCTTTGCCTTCGACCTGGGCACTGAACCGGCCGTTTTAAGGCAATGGCATTGGACTGTTTTAATTATCCTATAGGTACGGTGAGAACTGTTCAAAATAATTACACACCTCTTTTAATAAGTGTTGTATCCACTGTATAACTATAAATAGACGCGATTTTCCGCTAATATAAGGTGTGTGTCCACAGTTTAACGGCAGCTTATGGCAACATAGGCCGGTGCCGCCGACAAAGATTTGTTTTGGCATGCTAATATAAGGCGTTGCATGTTTTCGAATTATAGGGTGCATACGACATTTAGAAGAGGTGGATAAGGGTATGCGGACTGTTCATCAAAGGACGATTCATCAGGGGACTGTTCATCAAAGGACGATTCATCAAAGGACTGTTCATCAAAGGGCTTTTCATCAAGGGACTGTTCATTGTGGGGCGCGGTGGTGTAGGGGTATGTTCGGCGCCTTGCAGCCGGAGGATTGCGGGTTCGAATCCACCTCAAGTGGTATGTTTGGTGCCTTGCAGCCGTAGGGTTGCGGGTTCGAATCCACCTTAAACCGCCGCGTAGGGACCCTGGGTAAGTCCTTCACCCGCAATTGCTCATGCGCTTCGGCGTGAAGCTCCGATTCAGTGTCTGCGCTGTAGTCGGGAGCGCCTCTGAGTAGAAATCTTTAAGGGGCGCTATATAAATATCCGAAATGAATGAACGAATGGATGAACGAATCAAGATGCTTACTGGATTGATGAAAGAATTCTTGCTAAAATTGAAGCTGGATTGAGGAAAGGAATTTTTGTTTAAATGGAGGCTGGATTGATGAAAATAATTACTGTTTAAATAGAAGTTGGAATGATGAAAATTATTTTGCTTAAATCGAAGCTGGATTGATTAAGAGAATTCATGTTTAAATCGGAGTTGGAATGATGAAAAGAATTTCTGCTTAAATAGAAGCTGGATTGATGAAATTTAGAAGTTGGAATTATGAAAATTATTTTTATAGGAAAGTGAAAGTTGGATTGATGAAAATAGTTTCTTATGAAACTAGAAGCTGCCTTGATGAAAATAATACTTGCGTAAATAAAAGCTGGATTGATGACTGTTATCATGGACAATTGGACATTGGTATCAACATTTCATATAATATGAAACGGTGAAGCGATATGTTATAATGCGTACATATTAAAGAACGCTAAAACGATAAATGTTCTGGTGATGAACAGTCCCTTGATGAATCGTCCTTTGATGAATAGTCCTAGACAGGGGCGTCCATCCTCCCTTACGCCTATGAAGCATTCCCCCCTCGTGTCATCAGATCCCCCCCCAAGACGAAGACCCCAGGCGATTGGTCGACTGTCGACAAAAAGAAAATCTCGATTATCGAAATTTGAAGCACAATAAATTTTATTGTTAGATTCTTTAACTTTTAGTTCACTAATCATCCAACATTATGCATTATAAAATATGAAGGCTTGTACACAGACAGAGGCATACCGCCATAACGGCCAGACAGTACTAACATAAGTACTAAAATTACAAGAGGTTGGAGGTGCAGTAGGTGCTTTTTCAGAGCAGCAGAGTTCGTAGCCAAGCGATCAACAATTTCGTCCAGTTTTTGTGATAGTGTCTCGTTCACAGGCTAATACTGTCAGAGGTGCAAACCAGTCATCAACCATGATTGATCTCAGTCGATTTTTCACAATGCGGATGCAACTCATTATACTCGCTCAACTGAGCAGCTGGTCACTGATGAGCGTATACGATAGCCTGAAAGTTGCCATATCACATCGTACACGTAATGGATTAACATAACTGCTTTCAATCCACTGTCCAGTCGACAGATGTCTTTTGCTCGTCATCATCGTCACTGCCTGTGCCTGCATCATCTAACTGAATCAGTTCAAGTTAGGTCGCAGTTAAATGGGTTAACTATACTGTGTGGCGGTAAGTTATCCTCTGTTAACAACTTCCCTGGCGTTAACACCAAAACGATAGTAGCCTGTGCTACTGAGCACCACATTTTTCACTGTCCTATTCTCAGTTTTCTAGTCATCTTGCCTGGTGATCGTCTTGCTCGATAAACCGGAAAGTTTGCATCAGCATCGTGGAACGTTGCAATTGTTGTGCTTTGCAACAAGAGACTATACCATGAATGTTTATCTTCTCTGATCAGTTTCAGTTTCTGACTGCACTGACGTATCAGCTGAGGCGTATCAAATAAAAAAAAACAAATCGATTAATTTCTAAGACGGAAAACTGAATTTAACGTACTAAAAAATGTCTCCCCCCTGAAAAGGCTATGAAGATTTCTGCTTCATTCCCCCCATAGGATGGACGCCCCTGGTCCTTGAACCGTATAAGGACCGCTCTTATTTTATTCATTTAGTTACTGTCCAACGACGCGCTGATATTTATAATATTTACATAACAAGGATTATTAATGTCGCCCTCCTCCTTTAACCAAGCTTCTGACTGGCACTACCAGCTGTGGGTTACATGCAGTTTGATGTAAATGATTGATAGTAACTTCTATTGCTTTGGTGTCTAATGCACTGTAAGTCTGTAAGGCATCAACCGATGATGCATCAAAACAATCCGTAATCTCAGGTCAACATCCAGAAGATCAGTCCGTAAGAGACAGAGAGACAGCCTACGGTGGAGAGCATCGACAATTCGACATATATATTAGTTCTGATCTAATCTAAACTAATCAATCTAATCTATTTTAATCATATCTAATCTAATCTATTTTAAAACATTCTCTTTTCACTGGGAGCGCTTCTGAAAGGCTTAATATGCTATTAGACGCGCTTTATAAATGATCAAATACAATACAATACAATATAATCTAATGACATTTATAGTACCGTCTTAAGTCGCTTAGACTTATCAGCTGACTTACCGACTCGACATCGACTTCTTGGGTAATCAGGAGCGTCTATTAGTTACCTAACAATATAACATATTTTACCGCATGCTGTACATTCTGTATTCTGTACCGACCATGCCTTCATTTCCTCTATCAATTGATGCGACCCATTTAGCTCTATACGAGTCCAATATGGAATTTATACGGGTCCTATATGTATGTGTGTATGTATGGGCACTTCCCAGACAGCCACGTTTTGCAGGGCCCACGGGGTGCCGATTTTGATTGCCCACAGCCAGGGGCGCAACCACGGTCCAGAAGTTGGGGGGGACCTACTAAAATGTGTGAGTGGGGGTGGAATTGCGAGCGCCGAAGGCGCGAAGCTGCGATTGCCGAAGGCAAGAAGCCCCTAACGACTAGGGGGTATGGGGGAGCGTCGTAAGCTCCCCCATCGGGGTCTGGGGCGGAGCCCCAGAAGCCGACGCAATTTTGAGCATATGATGCCAAATGGAGTACATTTTGGGCCCTAATTTACCTCAAATTTTTCACCGATGACTTCGATATAAAAGTAGGCTACCTAAAACATCTAGATCTGTGAAAAATGTGACTTTATTATACGAATAAACTGGACGTGACAAGGGTTTAAGAGAATTGAACGGAAAAGAGTAGAATAAGCTCTAGAACAGTGTTTGTCAAAACTAGGAAAATCGGCAGGGAGGAAGCCTTAACGGGTCAATTTTCTCAGAATACCGTTAAGGCGTTTATGTTCCCCTACAGGCTACAGTGGCAAATCCACACCAAACAGAGGAGGCATAATTTAAAGTAGCCGTGCGAAGGCAGTAGCCCTAACAATGTCAAATTAATTGTAAAAAAATCAGTGCCAAAAATATACACAAGAACAGTTACATATTGCAGTTACTCATTTTATAATCAGTTACTTCACTGGGTTTATTGTTCGAAGTGTTCAAAGGCTATGCATGCGGGCCGGGGAAGATCATGCGACATTCACAATTTTGGCGCCCAAACTAGCCACAGCAGTATTAGCACACAGCGACTCGATGACTCAGCTCCCTATCCCTCAGCACTGGCGCATCATTTGAACGTTAAACTGGAACAGAGAGGGAGATCGTAAAGAGACACACAGAGACAGACTGAGTGTGTGTGTGTGTGTGTGAGAGAGAGAGAGAGAGAGAGAGAGAGAGAGAGAGAGAGAGAGAGACACACACACACACTCAGACAGACAGACAGACAGACAGACTGACAGAGTGACACAGAGAGAGATACTGTGAATCGGTTCATCTATTTTGTCTGAGGACACTTTTGTGATAAGACTGCTAACACACGTAGGCTAGGTGGTGGTATCCATTATATATATTTATAAGCTTACATGTATATATTTACTGCATGCTGTTTGTATACGGAGAATGGCGTACATTTATACGTATACATAACCAGCAAATGGCTGGCGGTAGAAACTGACGATGATGATGATGAATCACTATTAGCGCGCAAATGATACTTATTGTATTACCAAAACCGTTGTGGGGCAGCATGCTCCCGCCTTGGCGCTACAAAATCAAAATTTGTGTGAGCTTCGGCGTGTTTGGCTCGATAGGTTAACGGTCCTCTGGTCATGGTCGTCTTTTTACAGAGTTCCTCAAGAGTAGGGCAACCTTGGCTAAACGTACCAGCTTACGGACCACAGCACAGAGTATAGCGCCGCAAAACCACTGCACATATTCTTAAAATAGTAGGCCTACTCTTAAATTAGTTCGTAAATAAAGCGGAAACAGTGACGTTATCAACGAATATTTACGAATATTAACGAATATTAAAAATTTTGTAATATTCACGAATATTTACGAATATTAAAGGCTGAAGTTACGAATTCTCGTTCTATGCCGTGGGCGACCAAAACACGTAGCCGAACATGGATTGTAGGGCTTTGCAGCATATTTTGTCAATGTGTGCCCCAAAGCCAATCCGATCAGAGATGGTGACACCCAAAATAACCATTTCCTGGACTCTCTTGATGCCAGGGATGATAGGAGGGAGGGCAATAGGTTTGGACCTCGGTCGTTGACAACCATTTCTCTGATCTTAGCATGGTTTAATTTAAGATTCCTAATGGATGCCCACTTAGAGATATGGTCAAGTTCAGAAAGAGTGCTGTCAATGCATGAAGCAGGGACCAGCAAGTAGCTATCGTCGGCATATATAGTGAGACGGTTTTCACTGTATTTAGGTTTAAGGCTAGAAATGGCTTTGACAAAATCAGTAGGTCCAATGGCGGCCAGAGCCTTGTACTATACTGGCATTAATGGTACAGAGGGGAGAGATCGCGGAAGGCAAGAAGCTCCTAACGACTATAGGGGGTATGGGGAGCGTCGTAAGTTCCCCCTCGGGGTCTGGGGTGGAGCCCCAGAAGCCGACGCAATTTTGAGCATTTGATATCAAATGGAGTGCATTTTGGCCTCTTGTTTGCCTCACAATTTTCAAAAGTTGGGGGGACGGTCCCGAGCTGTTCGAAAGTTGGGGGGGACGCGTCCCACGGGTCCCATAGGGTGGTTGCGCCTATGCCCACAGCGCATTATCATCGCCAGCCCAGAGGGTCGGAGGACGGGCAACGCCCGTCCATACTTCACAGGCCCGCGCTTGTGGACCCGTGAGGGAACGCAAGGGCGGACCCCTGCGGGGCCGGCATTTATCGTCTTACCTCATCAAGCCCTAAGCGGTGCGCAGGCTGCGCTCTAAGGGGTTATCTGGAAGGCCCAGGGCAGACCGGCGCGGGCAAGATGTCACTGCACCCAGCGTCGGTGTTTATAGTACCGCCAGTGGCAAATCATCGCCAGGTGCGGGACCTACGATTTTACCTATAGTTTGCCCACACTGTGTCACTGTGGGACCTACGATTGTGCACACAGTTTGCCCACACTATATCACAGTGGGTCCTACGACTGTGCACAGAGTTTGCCCACACTATATCACAGTGGGTCCTACGATTGTGCACACAGTTTGCCCACACTGTGGGCTCTATGAATGTAGTTGTAATTAATGGATTGTCAGATGAATTTTTATATGTCTTTTATATGTACAATCCCACCCAGACTATGCACTATTGAGATTGGATTGAACAGCTATCAATGTAGCTAATGCATGACATAGAAAAAACTTCCAGTTCTATGGCAATAATTACGTTGAAGTTTACACGATTCAATATATTACAAAGAAAAACAAACAATGGAAAAGTTAAACCAGTTCTGAATTATAATGATTTCAGAGTTTCGTGGAAATGATTATATTGCATCAAACTATCCATTAAATCACAAAAATTACAATAAGTGGAACAGTATATTAAACCAGTTCTGTATAAGAATATCGCTTCAACTTCACTCTAACATATTATCACATTTCTATTGAAATAATTATATTGAAGTTAACACCATGCATCGTATCAGAGAGAATGACAAACAACAGAGGAACATTTCGGCTAGTTCTAAATTATAGTTATTTCAGTTTTATGTAAATCTATTGCAGATAAAACCAACTACCATAATAGATACATTTACAAACAGCAGAGCAGCTAATACTAAAACAGTTCAGAATAATAACAAGTTAATTATTTATTTAAATTAAACTTCACTCTAATTACCTTCACATATTATTTGCATATTTCTAAGAAAATAATTATATTGAAGTAAAACATCGTTCATTGTATTGCAAAGAATAAAAAACAATAGTGGGACAGTTAACCCATTAACTATGAGTGTGTACTAAAAGTGACTGAGAACCAATGCAGATCATTGTCAAAGTGTTAAATATAACAATGTGGAACACATGACTTCAATTTGTAACGTGTCACCAACACGACATATCCGTCTTGAGATTTCTGCTTCTCTTGTACCCTCTAACCAACTAAACTATAATAAGCACACTGACCGTAAACTATCAGTGGGAATAACAAACGGCAAAGCAGAGGACTGGTCACCTGATCTCATAAGCAGAGGCCAAGAAAATGAAATCACTACGACTTCATACCCATGGCTGCCTCAGGTTTAGCATACGGGACTGCTCTTCTTCTTCTACTTATAATATATTAACATTGATATAGAAATAATATTAGCTTTTTCCTATCCTATGTCCTGTCCCATGGACATTTTAAAATTGGAGTTGAAAATTCTCTGACCCATGGCAGGTGACATAAAGCTAACCTTTGTCTGTTGCTATCCTCTGGCTGGTGTGATGGGCCAATAAGCAGTAATGCATAACTCTTGTGTCCTGTTGCATACATACATACATATAAATATGTACATACATACATACATACATACATACATACATACATACATGCATGCATACAGACCCACATACATCCCTACTGGTCCAGAGGCATGTCCAAATAGTAATTTAGTAGATATGCAGTTCATATTCAGTAAAATATTAGGGTATGAAGTGCTAGCGGCTTCATTTTCTTAAGAAGGCAGATGGCCAATCCTAGCGTTCAATGTCCAATATTCAGTGTATGGTCAATGTACTTAATATAGCTTCGTTGATACGAGATATGACAGAAGAAGCAGAACTCTTGAAACGGATATCTGCCCTGGTTATGACATGTTACAAATTGAAGCCATATGCTCCATATTGCTATATTTAACACTTTAACAATGAGCTGTATTGATTCCCAGTCACTTTTAGTACACTCTTGCCGTTAAAGTGCTAAAACATGGCTTTACTATTCCACTTCAAACATATTAACATAAATATGCAATTAATATTAAAAATAATGAAACCCAAAAAGAATGAAAACCAGTGCATTCTATTGCTATCATAGCAAAATAAAGTTAAAGTATTTAAACACTAAACATCTTAAATATCTAATAATTTCACCATACAACTAGTAGTAAGAAATATATGTCACACTTAGTGCCTACATACGACTGTCTATGCACAATTAAAATACATTAAAATTAAATTATACACGAATATATTAGCCAATACTTTACCGTTATTCTACACTACATTAGGCTTTTTCAGAGAGAGCCTTTGGTTATAGGATTCCTCTGATTATTGGCTGCAGTAAACAATTACTTTAGCAAACAAGTAATAAATATAGTTCCACACTGAAGGCATAATCTAAATTTAATAAATACAAAGGCAAGAGATGACGTCTACAGGTCTGCTGCAGTTTAAACTAATGAATGATGCCACTCAGTGTGGAATGGTAGGCTCGTTGCTGGTTGAATGATAAGGCTTTGATGCTTCATTGTTGATCCTCGTTCCTCTGTGGAATGATAAGGCCGTTACTCCCCGTTCCTCTGTGGAATGATACGGCCGCCGCTCCTCGTTCCTCTGTAGAATGATAAGGTCGTTGCTCCTCGTTCCTCTGTGGAATGATAAGGCCGTTACTCCCCGTTCCTCTGTGGAATGATACGGCCGTTGCTCCTCGTTCCTGTGTGGAAGGATAAGGCCGTTGCTCCTCGTTCCTGTGTGGAATGATAAGGCCTGTGCTCCTTGTTCCTCTGTGGAATGATAAGACTCCTCGCTCCTCTGTGGAATGATAAGGCCGTTGCTCCTCTTCAGGCTCACCGCCGTAACAAAACACAACCATGACAGCATTATGTTGCTATATTGCGCATTTAGATACAGACACACAAATTCATATGATAGAATTAAGGCACTGTTAGTCGCATAATTATAAGGGCATATAATTAAACACCATTTATCAAGTACATTGACTTGTGCACACACACACACACACACACACACACATCTATATAATACATCACCATAAGCGTAGCTACACTCCTCTTGCTTTTATATACTGGAACTTCTATTGACCAATGACCACAATGCCCAGGATTTTGCCAATGGTCTGTAAAGTTGCCTGCTCTTGAATTTCAGTCTTGCTACATGCCTGTATATCACCTAAATGTGAATATCACAAAGACGATCAGACCTGAAGCCCACCAACCATGAATTTTTATGTTAACATACAGGTCCATGAGTGAGGGTGATCTGTTCTCGCCACCTCATCTTGCCACCAGAAGTCCAGTCATTGTATATGCTTGCAAGGTAAAACAGACATTTCAATACCTGTGTAACCTGGAGTGGATTTAAATACCCAATCTCAAGGTTGACAGCCTAGTATGCCAACGATTGACTATTCAAGCCAGAGGTCACTGTCGAAGGACCTTGAGCAAGTCCTTCACTTAACTGCTCAGAGCCAGCAATGTTCTGCTGTCTGGTCATGTCCGCACTTGTGAACTTTGAAAGGAGGGTAATATCAAATACAATTGTACTGTACCGTATTGTATTGACTAATGTGCACCCATTTGAATATAACCTAAGACATTAACACATACAAAAGTTATCTAAATGTATGTGAGGTAACAAATTTGCTACTATTTTCATACTTTCAGTTAAACAGACCAAGATATCGATAGTTTAAAAGGTATGTCAAAACTGGCACATGCAGACATTCACTACTATTCAACAACATAACTCCCAGCACCATAAAACAGTCTTAGTCATACAGTTAAATAAATTATATTATCATATTAATAATATTAATAACTTCTACAGCTATATTATCATTTTAATAATATTAATAACTTCTACAGCGCCTGTATATAATGCACAAGACAACAACCGATGGCACACAAAAACCATGTTGTCATCATATCAACATCCAGGTCGGTATGTTGAGAGACAGCCTACGGTGGATAAACAATGTGAAAAAGTGAAGTTTTAGGCTGATAGCAAAATGGATTTGTGACTGAGCAGAACGAGCCAAACACGAGAAAGGATCTTGCTGAAAAGTGATAAGACTGTTGAATATGCACGATTCGATGGAAAGAGAAGCAGAGGCAAGCCGAGACTACGCTAGATAGATAGGCCAAATACTGTTTAAATGAAGACATTTATTCGTACCCATCGCAGCCAAAATGGCTGGCGTCAGGAACTGAATATATATTATATATATACATAATTATATACGCATGCTATAATGTGCATATACACTCACCTCTAAAGTCTTGTAACAAATGCCGACTTCTACTAGAACGATCCAAAACGGATAAATTACAACAACTGACCGTTTTATAATTTAAATTTTCAATAAAACCCCAACACAGGTTTCCTTGTTTGAAATTCCGCCATTTGTATTATTCAGCGATCTGATAGGCTGTAGAACGCTAGGGCAGCATTTAGGTCATCTCCGTCCATCGCCCTCTCCCACACCCCTCCCGTGACCCTCTCCCCCATCCACCTCCTCAGCCTACAACGGTGGTGTCGCTTGTTTTCCGATTGAATCCACCGCTGCGCCTTAATTACCCCTCCAAACCTCCCACCACGACTCTGACACGCGGCCCAATTTCGACAAGTCTGCGCAACACGAGGGCCAATGCTGGTCCTTCATCTCACTGTCGGCAAAGTCTGGCTCACCGTGTGCAAGACCAAGGCCCACAGAATTTTGCGACAGTCATTGAAATCATGGCAAAGTAGAGGAACGACCACACTAGGCCGACCCCTCTAGAAAGCCGACGGGTGCCGCCAGTGGTCCGCATTGGGAGCGATGGGGAAGGCTGTCTGGGTTATTATAGCGCCCCTTCAAGATTTCTATCCAGAGGCGCTCCCGACTACAGCGCGGAGTTTCACGCCGAAGCGCATGAGCCATTGCGAGTGAAGGACTTGCCAAGGCTCCGTACGCGGCAGCTTTGAGGTGGATTCGAACCCGCAACCCTCCGGCTGCAAGGCACAGAACATACCCTACAACACCGCGCTCCTCCGCTCCACGTTGGTATAGTTCAGTTCAGTTCTTTTTATTGATCACCATAATACAATCACAAATAAACACAATCAAGACATTCAAGTGCAGTGGCGTCAATAGGTAGACCCAAAGGAACATAAGGTTCCGCTAGCAGGGTCACCCTAGTTTCATCAATCATTAATCTAACAGTATTTTGTTTATTCATCATTTACAACAGTACGTCTTCAAACAATCCTTGTTATGGTGTCCATAGTTATTCTTACAGGAAATAAAACAATATTCAAACAACAAATGCAAAATTAACTAGTATGCTGACAGAGGACATACCGATGACTGTTTATTGTCTCACCGGTTGTAGAATTCGACAAAATGGGTTCAAACGCCAGTTTTCTCTCGGGAGCGCAAATGTCCGCCTACTTTCTCCAATTTCTCAAACATATTATGATCAATGAATTATCATAGCTTCATGCTGATATACGCTGTTTAAAAACATTGAAACCGGCGTGTTTTCAATTATTAGACGTTTGCTTAGTAGAGACGTCATTTACGCAGGAGAGAATTGCGTGACGTCAGGCCAAGTGACGGAGTCTGAGTATCGGTAGTAAGTTAGTTAATTAGTAAAATAAGACAGGCTATATATATAAGGTAGAATTAAATAACAGGTGATCTGATATCGACTGATTGTTAGACTTCTAGTCTGTTGCTCTTTGACATGGACCTCGTAAGCAAGTTTCCTCCTGTCCTGCTGGTGATAATTATAAAGTGAATAAAGTCGATAGCAGTCAATAGCTTAGCGACTGGTCTGAGTCTTGACGGCTTGGCGGTTGACGGCGGCGGTGGGACTATTGGCAAGTAGACTGACACGGTTTAAGTTAAACTACACGAACGAGATTAATCGATAATCCAGAATTGACTATAGGAGCATTAGGGCCTACATTATCATGACTGCATAGGCCTAAAACTTTACTACGACCTTAACTACAAACCTAACTAAACGCGGTAGGGTGAAAGTGCCATTTACCGTCATAAGCGAGATTTTTTAAGCATTCGACAAGGATTTAAAAATATAAACATGTCACCTGTGACTCTGAAATTTTGCAGTGACTAAAAACCCGCTCGCATCTTCAGTTGACGAATATAAGTGTTTTTATGACTGCACCTTATGCGTTACAAAAAGTAGTTTTATCCGAATTTTGTCATATTTTCAGTTACCGTCTTGATTTTTCATCTATCGCCATGGTGACGTTATCTAGTTATCGTCCAGTCAGAGGATGACGCTATCTAGTTATCGTCCAGTCAGAGGATGACGCTATCTAGTTATCGTCCAGTCAGAGGATGACGGTATCTAGTTATCGTCCAGTCAGAGGATGACGGTATCTAGTTATCGTCAGTCTGACATAGTGCCGACGTCTAGATATCGTCCAAAACAATGGCGAAAATCAATAATAGACGCCGGGTGTTTTATTCCCAAATGCTTTATTTCGTGAGCAAACAAAAGCAACAAAATTATAGAGCACATATTCTGCTGTAGGCCTATCTCAAAACTTAAAAATGAACAACTTGTCGAAAGCACAAAACAAATTAATGCCCGACTAGAAAATACACGATCTGTCCAGGGGAGACATAGGCCTAATAGAAATTACATAGCCTAATAGAACCCTATAGCCTATGTCAGTTTTTGACAGAATAACTAACAGCACTCTCTGCTCAACACTGACATAACTACCGTTTTTAATGTAACGCTGCTATCTATAGCCTAATGCTCAATGTAATCAGTTTTTAAATATAACACTGAATCTCGGCTTTCAGCTGAGTATCAGCCCCTCTTAATACAACAACACAGTTCAACATTAACAACTTTTTATGCAACAACACAACTCAGCCAGAAGATGTCGCTAAACAATCGTTGATACAGCGCACATGTCTTAGACACCTTTAACGCGCATCCTTCCGATTGTATAATTACATTGAGCAATGGCGTTTAATGATAACATTAGGGGTCGTCCATTAATTATGTCAACAAAATAGGGGGGAGGGGGTTTGGAAAAGTTTGACAGTTGTTGACAAGGGGAGGGGGGGTCGGCAAAATTTGACGTCAACAAATTTTTTTACAATGAATCAACACAATGTCATACCCTTCAAAATGGTAGCGAAAACAATAAGTAATGCAAAATATATGAAGTGCTTATTGTTTAATACTACTAAAAAGCTGGTAATAAACTAAACTCATATATTTTGAAATTCGGGATTGCATTTTTAGTGTAAAAATTTAATTAAAAAAATTCTACATGAATTGAGCCATTGTGTTTCTTTTTTGTAGGGGGGGGTTCTGGGATTGTTGACATAATTTTTAGGGGGTCCGTCAATGTTTGACAGTTGTTGACAAGGGGGGGGGGTCAAAAATGGCCTAAAATTTGTTGACATAATTAATGGACGACCCCTGAAAAATTGTCTTCAAAGATTTAAAAATTTTAGAAAAAGGAGATTATGATTCTCATTTCAGAACACCGTTGTCAAATATGCTGAAATCTGTAATAAAAAAGATTTCACTTTACACTTGTATGTTAAAACTGATGCTAAGTGTTTGTTTGTTAACATCAGATGTCATAATCATAATATAAATATGACGGTGTTTCTTATGGTCTTTGTGCTATGATAATGCTCGTTTGTAGACTTTTGGTGGATATGCTATAACAAAATGCATACCGTGGATATATTTGAGTCCTGTTCTAAATATTTGCATATATTATGATAGTATTGTGTTATTGAAATGATCAAATACTTCCCTAAAATGTACCAAAAAATTATAAATTTCATGTCTTGCTTACATTTGTGACAGGTGTCATTCAAGCTGTATTAATCAAATGAAATGTAATAGATTGAAAATCTCTGGTGAGATTTCGGTTCTCTTTTATTATCAACGCAGTAACATAATAAATTATAAAGAATTGTCATATTCAATGTTTGAATATATTTCTATAATAATACTTGGTTTTTACTGATTGAGAACTTCTTGAAAATTCAGAAGTGGAATAAGAGCGTCATATTAAAATTTTGTGTCTTATAAATATATAATAATTATTGTTATTGAAATAAATAGATTAAGAAGTAAATGTAAATTAGGAATGGTGATTAAGAATTAATTTTAAGAAACATTTCTTGCTGCTACATAATATTATTGTTGAATTCGCATCAGATACCACATTGTATATATCAAAGACGTTATGAACAATATTTTTTATGTCGTTAAACAATGAACATTAATGCAATGTTAAGGTTATGTTTGGACAGTCTTAAATGGTGTCTTTTGGACGCTATGAATTCATTTTCACTGCACTGTATATGTTTTAAATTGTCGTCAACGGCCTTTGATGTCATATGACGACGTTAAATCGTGGAGTAAATAAAAAAAGTTTAATTGCTAGAGCTAATTAAGGTCATCAGATCTCATAGCATTCGTACGGAAGGTCGACGTTAACGGTGAAAAACAACGGGGAAATTTGCCTAACATTATTGTATTGTATTTGTATTTGAACACTTGTTATAGCGCCCCTACCAGATTTTCCATTCAGAGGCGCTCCCGACTACTGCGCGAACGCTGAATCGGAGTTTCACGCCGAAGCGCATGAGCAATTGCGAGTGAAGGACTTGCCCAGGGTCCCTACGCGGCGACTTTGAGGTGGATTCGAACCCGCAACCCTCCAGCTGCAAGGCACTGAACATAGCCCCTAAACCACCGCGCCCCAGTTGTAATTGTAATGTGTTGTATTGTATTGTACTCCACGTTTATATTGCGACCGAGCCACCCGCAGTAAAGATCCGAGAAATTAATCTCTGATAAACCGACCGACCCGGAATCGAACCCGGGGCGCCGACGTGACTAGCGGGCTACCAACCCACTCGGCCACTCAGGATCCTTATGCGTGCCAGGTGAGGGGTTTCCCTTTCTCTGGCGTCGTCTACCGCCACTTGACTAAAGCCCGGCACTGCCCGTACGATGGTAGTGCCAGTCCTAAGTCTGGATAGAGGAGGAGGTCGACACTGATAAAATATTCTGTGATAAAGCGTCGTTAAAATGCGTATGCACAAAAGGAAATCTCAGCCACAGCAGTAGCCTATACTCGGTTAGTCTGATGGCTTGATAAAGTTAGAAGACGCTGATTAATTATCAAGCTTATGACGTGCATCGTTAAACAGAAACCACGGCTAGCGATGAAAATATTTCTATATATTTAAGCAGTTAAGGTGAGATCCACACAATGGGCCTTGGCAGCCACAAGATTTACTAAACAATGGATAATGCAGTGCGTGTCTAAGACACCTTTGACACGCATTCATTGTAAGCTATAAATGCAGCAACTGCTTTTGATGAAATGAGCTGTAATATGCCAAAGATAATCTTTGCAGGCGGAACCGGGCTATGTTGTCATAAACTTCCGTTAAACTCTGGATCCATTAATCTGAATGCTCTCCCCTCGGACCAGTATTGATCTAGAGACCATTACCTTCAAATTGGTACTGAAAAAGAAACGTATGCATCTACACGAAATGACTGGAGCAAAATACGCACATTTCGCATATATGCCGGAAAAGGGATTTAGGGATTTAGAACCCCTTTTATATGTAATGCATGCTTTTATGTGCAATGTGCATGGCGTAGAGAGCGAGAGGTATCGAGTTCGAGCCCCGTAGGGCGGATATGCTTTGTAGGCTGCTATTAGCGCCGTGTATTGCAGGCTGTCTGTTCTGTTAGTTAACTAGTTAAGCTTGTTTCAATTGCATAACATGTAAATGTACAGCGCAGTGCGTTTGTCAGGCGCTTAATTAAAAAAAAGATATTATATTATTATTATTATTAATATCACTTGCAACCCGTGATTCTGAATCTATACATACAACATAATATGTTCAGATCCAATCCAATCAAAAATTACAAGTTTACATATTTAGCATAGGCCGGGGGATTTCGAACCCCACGCTTTATTTTTTTATCTGAATGCTTTCCCCTCGGACTAGTATTGATCTATAGACCATTACCTTCAAATTGATACTGAAAAAGAAACTTTCGCATCTATTTGAAATGACTGGAGTAAAATCCACATATTTCGCAAAAGAGGGAGGGAGGTTTCGAACCCCCCACGCTTCATGTTTTAATGTGAACACTTTCCCCTCGGACCAATATGGATCTAGAGAGTATTACCTTCAAATTGGTATTGTAAAAACGAAACCTATGTATCTACTGGAAATGACGAGCAAAATGCACATATTTTACATAGGCTGGAGAGGGTTTTCGAGCCCCCATGCTTCTTTTTTTATCTGAATGCTTTCTCCTCGGACCAATATTGGTCTATAGACCATTACCTTCAAATTGGTAGGCCTACTGAAAAAGAAACTTTTGCATCTATTTGAAATGAGTGGAGAAAATACACATATTTTCCATAGGCCAGAGGGGGTTTTCGGACCCCACACTTCAATTTTTATCTGCATGCTTTCCCCTCGGACGAATATTGATCTACAGACCATTACCTTCAAATTGGTGGTGAAAACGAAACTTTTACATCAACTTGAAATGACTGAGTGTCTGGGCCCCCACCATTAGCCATGATGTGCTGTAAGCAACTTCTCAATGTCTACAAAGTGTACCGGTAACTCCTAGATACCGCAAACTACACTCAACAGAGTCAACACTCTTCTTAACAAGTTGTAAAATCGTTTTATGCAGTTAGTACTTTAAAAATAATGATCCAACACAATTCTTTTGTGCATGAGTCCTTAGGGTTTTCAACTGAAGGGGGAGACAGCAAATGTTGCGAAACGGCGGAACAGAAAATGCATGAGAATTTTCCCTTTCACGAATGCCATTTACAGG
The DNA here is from genome assembly GCA_020284085.1 of Aporrectodea caliginosa. NCBI lineage: Eukaryota > Metazoa > Annelida > Clitellata > Crassiclitellata > Lumbricidae > Aporrectodea > Aporrectodea caliginosa. The sequence goes on from JACEVL010000785.1 coordinate 459,725, forward strand.
ATTTTATCCAGTAGTCCCATATATAAAACTTCATTTTGTAGTTTTGGAAAATTTTATTTTTTGATCACCAGAGTACTGTTAGGCAGCTGGTTATATTAAAGAATATACTTACGTACTTATTTTTATAGAAATATGTTGAATATTGAGGTTTTACTGTTATTTTTAGCAAGTTTTTGAAGATGACGAGCAACATTCTCTTTCAGCTTCAAAATTCAGTTTCAAGACAAGGTCCGGCCTACATCTCGTATGTTACTAATTTCTTTGTTTACTCGAAAAAGAACTACTGCTGAAAGATGAAATATGAAGCCCTCTTGTGAGCATGTGAAACTCAAACTTAAATGAAGTCGTCGATAATGTGAGAAACTGGACACTGCTCGTGTTGGAAAGGTTATGACAGCACATACAACTCATTTTTAGACAAAATCACAGAGGTGTCATATTTCAGAAACGGTATGCTCAGAGTGATCATCTGATAACTCAACCTATACTGGAGAAAAACAGTGAAATTATCAACTTAGTATGCTGATGGCTAATAAGAGAGCCCGCACGGAAGAAAAACAATACAGGGGTCAGATATGTCAGAAGTCATTCGATCATGGTAGTAATCTGAAAACGCACACCAAAAGCCACATTGGAGAGATGCCATGCACATGTCGGATTTGTGAGAAATCATTTACTGAAGTAGTTGGCTTGGTGGTGCATACAAAATCCCATACTGGCGAAAAGCCATACAGGTGCCAGTTATGTCAGAAATCATTTGCTAATGGTAGCAATCTGATAAGGCATATGAGAACCCATACGGGTGAAAGACCATACAGGTGCCAATTATGTCCGAAATCATTTGCTTATCAGAGTCATCTGAATAGGAACATAAGAAACCATTCTAGCGAAAAACCATACAAATGTGAGGACTGCAATAGAGGATTCACAAGAAATGGACAGCTAAAGAGTCACAGAAGAATTCATGCAACTGAGAAGCAACACACGCACAATAAACATCATGCCAAAAGCAGTTCTTCAGGAAAGCAATTTAAACTCCAAGCAGGAACACTGCCACAGGATCTTAAAACAGGAAGTGAAGTAATTGCTAACCTGTCTGATAATTTCATCACATTTAGTAGTACATGCGTTATTGATACACCAAATGAGTGTTTCTCAAAGAACATATATCCGAATTCTTATGAAATTGCAGGTTCTTTACCGAAAATTAAAGCTGAAGAATGTCTGCATAGTAGGAAATTCAAAACTCATGTGGGTGCAAAAAGGTCTTTGTCAAAATCTTTTGGATGTGGTATATGTGACGAATTGCTTGAAGTTGAGAAGGAATTTCTGGAGCATTGTTCTAGCCATCGATTTTCTCCACCTGACGACTTAGTTGCTGATCTGTGCTGTATTATATATCCACATGATTGCCGTTGAAAACAACGAAATAATGACTTTGTACCACTTTCATATTGAAAATGTATAGACAGTAGGCATTCTGATATAGCCTATGGAATCCATGGGTTCCTTTCTTACAGGCACCACTTATTTAAGGCTTGCCTTCTTTTCGCTTAATTATCATAATTAAAGTTTGTGCTATGTTCCGGGACTTGACAACTTGTTGTTAGATATTATGTTTAGCTGCAAACATATTTCTGCTGGACTAGATATTTAACAGAGTGGTTTGCTATTCATCATTAAATTTTATGAGACTATTATTTTATACTATACATAGCCTATTATCGTATTGATGCTGTATTAAGTAAAAATTAATAAGCTTATTCTGCTTAGATTAAGTGTTGGACGTTATGATTGGTCATTACGAAAGTCTCTCTCTCTGAACGAACGCGTACTTTTTGCACCCCCCACTTGCATAGGCACACCCACCCCCTTTAGAACGGTTATCACAGTGGCGTAACTAGGGGTTCGCGCGCCCGGGGGCAAGAATTTTTTCCAATTTCCCCTACAAAATTTTTCATGACTTTTTACTTTTTTTTGCTTTTCGCCTTTTTATTGCCATAAATCGTCTTTTTGTTCAAAAACCCTCATTTGCGCCCCCACCCGAGGTATCCATTTATAAAATTTCTCAATTTTCCTCTTAAAAAACCTAAAATTCATCTATTTTCTTGTAAAAAAATTGTCAGAAACCCTCATTTTGCGCCCCCTGCTGCACCCGGGGGCGGCCCCCCTCCCCCTCGTTACGCCACTGGCTTAACACTCTGTCCCCGGTCTTTTGAGGAAAGCACTTTCTTCAGGGCTGTACACTATGTCTCTCTCCCGATATATATATATATATATATATATATATATTAGGGTGGTCCAAAAACACAAAGTGTCTCAGAGTTGCCCTCCACAACCCTCCTTTTGTTCTATGGCTGCCCACTACTACCTCTACCAAATTTGAGAGAGATTGATGAATATTTAGACGTCGCTCAAGGTCAGGGTATTTTCACCATCATCATCATCATCATCATCAGGATCCATGGGCCGAAAGCCCGTAGGTGTCCAATGCAAATTTCATCATCTGTTTCCATAATCCTCTGTCTTGCGCCAATACACTCAAACTGTGTAGGTCTTGTTTGCACCAATCCCTGATGTCATCAGTCCATTCCCTGTTAGGTCTTCCTCTTCGTCCATTTCCATCCATCATACCCATCATGACAGTTTTTATTTTTCTATTATTGTCCATTCTGCATATATGTCCAAACAGACCCAATTTCCTTCTCTTTACTGACTGTATTAGATCTTCCTTTATATGTAATCTTCTTCGGACCTCCTTATTTGTCACCTTCATTGTCCAATTCAGATGCAATATTCTTCTATAGCAGTACATTTCAAAAGCCAGAATTTTATCATGATCAGTCTTTTTAATTGTCCAGGCCTCACACGCATAAAGAGCTGTACTAAACACGCATGTTTTCAAGACATTCATCTTTGTCTTAAAACTAATTTGCTTACTATTCCAGATGGAATTTAGTCCTGCCATAACTCTCTTTGCCTTTGCTATTCTTGCCTTTATGTCCTTTGTACAATCATTATTCCATGTTAACAGACTACCTAAGTACACAAATTCTGTTACATTCTCAATCACCTCATCTTGCACTTTTATTTCCCTGTCTATTGTCTTCTTGCCAAATACCATTGTTTTTGTTTTATCCACATTTATTTTTAATCCAGCCCGTTGTGCAGATGTGTTCAGTGCGCAGACATTTTCCTGCAGCATCTCACAACTATTCTCCAGCAAGTCAATGTCATCTGCAAATTTTAGGTTATTAATCAGTTCTCCCTGTACGGAGATTCCAGTTCCATTGTCTTGTATATTTTCCATGACTCTTTCCAAGTAAGTGATAAATGTATTGGGTGAAATTGGATCGCCTTGCCTTGTCCCTATCGTAGTTAAAAACCATTCTCCTATTTCCCGTCCCACCTTCACTGCAGATTTTGATCTGTCACCAATGTTTTTTAGTATTTGTATCAGTCTGTTTCCTACTCCATATGACTTTAGTACTGCCCATGTCACGTCATGCTTGATAGAATCAAATGCCTTCTGAAAGTCCACGAAACAATTATAGACAGGCTTGTTTTTTCTCTTGGCTTTTTCAGCAATCAACCTTAACATCAGAATTTGTTGGACTGTGCTTCTATCTTTTCTAAATCCTGCTTGTTCATCAGACATATATTGCTTCATTTTTGCCTTCAGACGACTCAACAAAATTGTCATGAGTACTTTCCCCATATGGTTTATTAGTGCTATAGTTCTATAGTTCTTACATAATGTTAAGTCTCCTTTCTTAGGTATTGTTACAAGTATGGACTTCGTCCATTCCTCTGGTACTGTTCCCTCTTTCCACACTTGGTTACATATTCCCTGAATTGTCCTTATCATATCCCTTCCTCCAGCTTTTATCATTTCTCCTGTTATTCCATCTGTTCTAGGACTTTTGTTTTTCTTCAGCTGGTTCACCGCCCTTTCCACTTCCTCACATAGAATACCATCCTTCTCGTCATCTTCAGCTGGTGGAGTTATCTCTCGCAGTTCTTCAAGCAGCTTTTTATTTGTTACCTCCGTCTCACTATATAGCTCACTGCAGTATTCTGTCCATCTTTCTTTTATCTTTTCTTTGTCCATCAAGGTATTTCCATACTTGTCTCTAATTGCTGTCTGTTTTGGTTGCCATTTCGTATTTATAGTTTTTATCAGTTTAAACACTTCCCTTGTTTTGTACTCGCCTGCATATTTTTCAATGTCACAACATTGTTTCTGCAACCAGTTCTCTTTATCCTTCCTAGCTGATGACCTTACTACATTACATAATTTTTTATACTCTTGTGTAGATTGTTCAGATTCCTTGGCCTTTAGTCTCATCTTCCTTTTTTCTTTAGCTAGTTCTAATGTTTGGTCACTTATCCATTTATTCTTTGGTTGTTCTGCTAAAGGTATAGTTGCTTCCACGGCCTGTTCTATTATCTCACCAAGTGTGGTCACTTTCCTTTCCATATCAAGTTGTTCCAATTCTGCATCTTTGATTCTCTGTTCTATTTCTTTCTCGTACTGTGCCCGCACCTCCACATTGTCAAGTATTTGGATGTTTCTCTTCTTTGCATAATGCTTACTTGGTATGTGTCTCACCATATGTGTTTCACCATACTAAGCATGAAATCGATAATCTGCACTAAGAACAGAAAACAGAATTTGAGTTGATTTAAAACATTTAGTGCAGCAATGAACATCGGAAAAGGTTCCAAAATTTTAAATTTTGCTATGGAATCACTGGAACTTTTCTTGAGTAACACATTCTATGTCCTCTGTCGTCTTCATCAGTGTGGCCTTAGAGCTGGACGGATAGGTTTTCCTACAGCGTTTCACGAGCTGAAGAAGGAACTGCTGCTCTTCATTCTTTGTCAACGATTAATTCTATTGCTGCATCAAACCAATGGCTCTCCCAAGCAGAGTCGTTCCTAACTGTCATGACTGACGCGGCCTTTAGGAGGTACTGGGAGGAGTGATCATCGCATCATTCCTTAGGATCCTTTACCAGGAATCATTGGGCCTTCTCTTTTCCATTCAAGTTCAGAATGTCAACGATAACAGTAGTTCTCTCTGTGATGGAAGAATGCAAGGCCAAAGGAGCTGAGGCGTTCAGGAGGATGGTCGAGGCACTTCACATAATTGATGGACTGTGGAATATGGAGGTTTGTCACCATCAGTGTTTTCACATCCACTCCAATTCTATCTTCAAACAAGGACAGGCTCACCAAAATTTCTGAAACGTATCAGGTATTCCTACTGAATTCGGTCGAGGCAACCTTTGCCACTCTCATATTAGGATAATAAATTATGAGCTCCTCCAGTAGCAGTAGATGTTGAGTGGTGCTCTTATAGGCAGAGGAGATTCATGCCAAAACCGAAAATAGACAAGGCTCACAAACAGTGCCAGCTCCTTTACACTGTGCTTCTCTTTGGCAGTTGGAGAGAACAGCTGCTGGAAAAGAAATATTTTAATGCTAAAGAAAGATTTCACCATCAAATGATTGAATGCTTCTGGTGCCTGAAAGGAAACTCTTGCTCCCTTTGCACCACCCTGGAAGATCAAACTGAGTTTCAAGAATTCCTCGTAATCTTCTTTCTGATGTGACCCTTCAAGAACTGCCTTGCAGAATTTCACAATTTTTCTTCTCTAAGAGCAGAAGTGTGTGCATCAAAGATGTCGTCAGATGCCACTTCAGTTCATAGTAATGGCAGACCCTCCAGTAGGTCCAGGTAAAGAGCCGAAACCAGCAAGAGGAAGTAACATGACATGATGGCGGCAAGCCATCCAGGTTAATTCTTGCTAATTCGAATTCTCATTAAAAGTGCAGGCACTATTCTTCAGGCGAGTATTGCTGGCAGTGATGTCATAGACTACATACCACGAACTAGACTCCGTTATTGCTGGCAGTGATGTCATAGACTATATACCACGAACTAGACTCCGAAGTCCGAAGTCCCCAGTCATCCAAAGTCCTCAGGCAGGCTTCAGCTTGTTCGTTACCAGTTTTTCAGCCAATTTTTGGAACTCCCAGCATATATCTTTTCTCCGTCACCTATGACTACATGTATATAGTACTGCATGTCCGTCACCTGTTCCTCATGGTTCTTGTAGCATGATCGTCAGATGGAACTTTTGTTGGAAGATGGGACCCATACAGTTTTTTCTGTGGCCTTCTCTATCAGCCAAACATCAGCACTACTTCTTGTCTTTGCCATTATTGTGTTTATGAGCTATGTCAAAAACAGTCAACTCTCTTCAATTCCTAATCTTCACCAATGTATACTAATAAATCTGACTAAGTACAAAAGTGTACAGTATTTAAAAGCAATTTTAAAATTCCAACATTTGCATCCTACTTCAAAGAATAGTTAATGATGTTGGATTGGTATTTCTAAACTTCAGTTTTAAGAAAACCGTTCAAAATTAGGTAACAAGCGGTTCCAATAATATTTCTTTGAGTAGGTAACAGTCAATAATATCCACTATGCCATGGTATTATCACGAGAATGTTTGGCGACCTTGAGCGACCTCTAAAAATGCTCCAATTTGCTTCAGATTTGGGGCCGTCCATAAATGACGTCACGCACCTAGGGGGGAGGGGGGTCGGAAATTTGTGACGATGTGTGACGTGGGGAGGGGGGTCAGCCAAGTGTGACGTCACATCAGGTCTGTGTAATTAAATTTAACAATTAACAACAATTTAATCTTAAAATAACAGCACTAATTTTGAGTATTAAAATTTTCATACTTTTTTGATTATTTTAATGTATACGGGTACCATTATTAATAATTTTCTAATTATTTAAAGATTTGTCACCATAAGATTTTTAAATACTTATTACAATGACAATAAATGGGCGTTGAAACATGTTTTATTATCATGTGGAAGTTTGTTTTAAGGGGGGTCAGAGCTTTGTGACGTCATTTTTCAGGGGGTGTTACTTTTTGTGACGAAGTGTGACGAGGGGGGAGGGGGGTCAAAAATCGGCCGAAATAGCGTGACGTCATTTATGGACGGCCCCTTTGGTCTACAACTTACTTAGGAGAGGTAGAACAGAGTGCCTGACTAGACGCCGTCCATGACCGTACATTCTAAACTTGTGGAGCATAGTTCTGCTAAAGATGAAATTTTACCATTGTGTCGTGGACCACCCTAATATATATATATATATATATATATATATATATATATATATATATATATATATATATATATTAATTCATTCTGGATATTTATATAGCGCCCCTTCAAGAAATCTTCTCAGGAGCGCTCCCAGTCGAACCACGGCAAAAGAAAAAAAGACTTCAAGAGTGATATTAAAAAACCCAGTTTGGTTGGTCAAAGGTAGCAAACGATGGCAGGCCATTCCAGATGCAGGAGCCTGCAACCGAGAAAGCTCGGCGCTGCCTAGCAGTCAAGCGAGCCCGTGGAACTAGGAGTTGCCCCGTCTTCGCGGAGCGAAGCGCCCGACGTGCTACAACGTCGGACACTGGGCGGCTGAGTTCGCGCCTGCAGGTAAGATGGAGCACAGCCAACGATGTATACGAATTAAAATATAGCGTGACACCAAAGCAACAATCCGGTATGGGATCCTTTGGGCCACAAGCCAGTGCAACACGTCACGCATGGTATCCTGACAATTCCCCGGACAATTCCCCCGCGGACATTCCCCCGAGCAGTAAGTAGGTAACTCTACCATTGTCCATGATAATTGTTATCAATTCAACTCTATTGAAGCAAAGGTCTTCTTTCACCATTCAAACTTCTATTTCAGCAAAGAATATTTTTTTCATCAATCCAATATTTATTTAAAAGACGAATTTCTTTCATAAATTGAGCTTTTATTTCGGCAAAGAATTTGTTCATCAATCAAACTTCTATTTAAGCATAGAATTTGTTTCATCAATCCAGCTTCTATTTAAGAAAAAATATTTCTTTCATCAATCCAACTTCTATTAAAGTAGAGACTTATTTTCATCATTTAAGTTGCATGAAAATTAATCACGGCGCAATAGAAGTTGGTTAAGAATCAATTACGGTCCAATAGAAGTTGGATGACATTCAACTGGAACAATGGAAGTTGGACGACAATTAATGGCGCAATAGAATTTCATTGAGTTTTGACCAACAGGCGCAGCTGACGGATGAATAATTTTCTACGCAATATCCCGGTTTAACCGAAGTTGGATTGATGAAAATAAGTTTTTGCGTAAAATATTAATATTAATAGTAATAATAATCGTGACAATTTTATGGCGCCGATAGCGCAGTGGATAACACATTGGCATAGAGAGCGAGAGGTACAGATCTCGAGATCGAGTCCGTAGGCGGACATGCTTTGTATGCTGCTATTAGCGCCGTGTATTGCAGGCTGTCTGTTCTGTTAGTAGTTAAGATTTATGTGTTCTGTCATTTGCGTTCTTGTGAATTGTTTCAATTGCATAACTGTACAATGTAACCGGTTGCGGTCTGCCAACCGGATTGTTTCAATAAAGAATATTATTATTTTAAGTTAATAAAGTTCTTGCAGTAAAGTTATATTGTATTCGCTAGACGGCAGTATAAAATCTCAAAAACTCCAGCTTACTTTTCGCTCAACCAATATGATCGTTCGCCATTTTGTGCTGATAATAATTATTATAATCTATGAACCAGATTACGGAGAAATTTAACTTTAATGTGTAACCAGGTTAGATTCTGATAACTCTGTGCATATCATTTTGTATACAAACACATTTAATTAACGACAGCTTTGTCAATGAAAGAGTTGTTAATTTTTACCAATATTATGATGTGAGCTTAATGTTTTAATCGGTAAGCGTGTAGTTTATTCGCCCGTTGTAGCAGTTGTTTTTCATCAGTCCAACTTCTACTTTGGCCAGAAGCCTTCTCATCGATCCAGCTTCTATTTTGGCAAAAATTGGATTCATCAATCCAGCTTCTATTTAAGCAGGAATTACTTTTCATCAGGCCACTTCTATTTAACCAAAAATTATTTTTATCCATCCGACTTCTAGTTATTTTTAGTCAATCCCCCTTGTATTCGACCAATATTTTCATCGATTCAACTTTTATTTCAGCAGGTGTTATAATAATCGAGTAATTTAGGATGGCTAAACCATAAATTACAATATTCTCTATATTTCTCCAATTAATCTGTCATTAATTCTGCATATATAAACAAAAGCTGTCAGTTCCATGAGATGGCTATTTGTGTCAGGTCTTCGTTTATGTTATTCTTACTTGCACATCTGTTATTTCCTGCAACCAATTTCATTTTGGATTTTTTTACCAGTTTATTTACCCGCCAGTGCCACTGTAGGCAGAAATGAATATGCCAATCTTCCACTTTAGGTTCCTGTATGCAGTGGCGGCACTACACCAGGGCATGCCAGGGCAAATGCCCTGGTAAAAAAGCCTTTGCCCTGGTCGTTGCCCTGCCAAAATTTTTGCTGTATTATACAGACAAAAATTTTGCTATACAACCTGTATATAGCTTTATTTGACAGATGCGACATAATACACAACTGCATATCCACAGACGTATAGGCCTATGTGTGGGGTCTTACTAAGTAACGTATGCACATGTGTCGGCTACGCATATGTTGAAGTATTTGACCCACAGTAGAAGCGAACACTCAGTTCTACATAGAGACACGCTCCATATACGGCCAACGAAGATTCTCCATTCAGGCGTAACACGACTGCGAACCCTAGCTGTAACCTCTCCTTTTCCGATCACTCTGAAACAGCGTCAACAAGTGCTTGAAATAATATATGCGATCTCCTCTCTGTGTCTCTGTCTCGCTATCTGTCTGTCTGTCTGTCTGTCTGTCTCTCTCTCTCTCTCTCTCTATATATATATATATATATATATATATATATGTGTGTGTGTGTATAGTATATAAGCAGGGGCGCAACCACGGTTCAGAAGTTGGGGGACCAACTAGAATGTCTGAGTGGGGAATTGCGAGCGCCGAAGGCGCGTAGCTGCGATTGCCGAAGGCAAGAAGCCCCTAACGACTAGGGGTATGGGGGAGCGTCGTAAGCCCCCCATCGGGGTCTGGGGCGGAGCCCCAGAAGCTGACGCAATTTTGAGCATTTGATGCCAAATGGAGTACATTTTGAGCTTTAATTTACCTCAAATTTTTCACCGATGATTTTGATATAAAGGTACCTAAACCACCTAGATCTGTAAAAAAATATGACTTTTTATATGAATAAACTGGACGTGACAAGGGTTTAAGAGAATTTAACGGAAAAGAGTAGAATCAGCTCTAGAACAGTGTTTGTCAAAACTAGGAAAATTGAAAGGGAGGAAGCCTGAACGGGTCAATTTTCTCAGAATACCGTTAAGGCGTTTATGTTCCCCTACGGACCTACGGTGGCAAATCCCCACCAAACAGGGAGGCATAAAGTAGCCGTGCGAGGGTAGTAGCTCTAGCAGCGTCAAAGAGACGTTGACCATGGTGACCGTGGACGACCAAAACACATAGCGCGAACATGGATTTTCGGGCTTTGCAGCATATTTTGTCCATGTGTGCCCAAGCCAATCACATCAGAGATGGTGACACCCAAAATAACCATCTCCTGGACCCGCTCGATGCCGCTCGATGCCAGGGATGAGAGGAGGGAGGGCAATAGGTTTGGACCTCGATCGTTTGACAACCATTTCTCTGGTCTTAGCATGGTTTAATTTAAGATTGCTAATGGATGCCCATTGCCCACTATAGAGATATGGTCAAGTTAAGAAAGAGTGCTGTCAATGCAGGAAGCAGGGACCAACATTAGCTATCGTCGGCATAATGAGGGAGACGGTTTCCACTGTATTTAGGTTTAAGGCTAGAAATGGCTATGAGAAAATCAGTAGGTCCATGCAAGGCCTGGACCTTGTATACATTACTGGCATTAATGGTAAAGATGGGAGAGATTGCAGGCAAGAAGCTTCTAACGACTAGGGGGTACGGGAGAGCGTAGTAAGCTCCTTCCCCCATCGGGGGTCTGGGGCGGAGCCCCAGAAGCCGACGCAATTTTGAGCATTTGATACCAAATGGAGTGCATTTTGGGCTCTTGTTTGCCTCACAATTTTCAAAAGTTGGGGGGACCGTCCCAAGCTGTTCGAAAGTTGGGGGGGGGACGCGTCCCACGGGTCCCATAGGGTGGTTGCGCCTATGTATATAAGATATGTATATATACACACATATAATAGTGTATAATTATAAATATATCTGTCTCCGTCGCAGCCTGTCTGTTTCAGTGTGTTTCAGTGTCTCTGTACATGCCATGGTAAAAAACAGCCTGTGCATACTAAACATGAATGCAGCCTCCAGTCATAAAACAGTCGCTATATTCATTCGTTTACCGTACTTTTGAAAATAATACCTAAACGAAAATTATCATCATCCATGAATCCCTTGAAACGTATGTACAGTTCTGGCATTCAGAAAAGAGTAGAGAAAAGTCGAAAATTGAGGCTCCTGACTTCGGTACTCCTTTCATCAATTCGTTCTTTAAGATGCAAACCTCAGGTGCTGATATTCCTGCAGCTGCAGCTGTTGTGGAGAATGCAGATACAGCGGATGAATAAGCCGATTTTAGTTCACTTTGCTCCAATGTGCCGACAATTTCCAAGGAGAACAAAGACGTCATTATATAGAGGTGAGGAAATTGACATTAGGCCTATTTCCAGTTCCACTGCTATATACCTCAGACTGTGATTTATTTAAGCTGCATGGACCGATCGTTCGCGACTGATCGGACACACTTTTCTTCCACTATCGCATCTGCTTCCTTTAAGAGCATGACTTTATCTCGGGGCCCATGTCATCCTAGTGGTCCGTTTGAAGAAGATGGAAGCGGGAAGCCTATTATCAGTTACAGACCCTACTATGCTTCTCTACTGGAAACCTGAAAGTTACTAGAGATTGGCTGTGCTTCTCGCCATAATGTGGACAAGATAATTAGACCATACTGCCATAACTGTTGGTTATTTGCAGACAGGACAAACCCTAATCTTCAGTGGCAGTGGACTGATGGCGTTTCCTGTATCATCACGGCACAATGACCGTAGCATGTTTAGGCGGCATGCACTATTCCAGTTACACCTGCTCAATCAGAGCGCTCATTCAGTTGCCTCAAGCTTATATAAAGACACACCTGAGAACTACTGTAACAATGCTCGATGATAGATTGTCAGATGTAGCAGTTTTGCCGATGCATCCTGCCAGAGCTCGCTTATTGGATTTGGACTAAGTTGTGGAGAGATTTGTAGCTGCATGCGTATACCCACATTGCCGTATACAACTGACAGTATATATGCCTAACTGTTGTCTAATTGCATCTCATATGACACGATCGAGTTACTTGATCAATTGCGTGAACAATTCCTGAATCAGTGGCTCTATTGTTGAATTTTTTGCTTTTGAAAACTGTTGTGGATGCTACCCAAAAGAGTATTTTTAGTAATGCTTCACAAAGTTCACTGAGATGTTAAAATTTGCTTTAAAAATGTGAAAAAGCGTTCAGCTTCAGGGTGCTTTGCCCACTCTGAGCCCCTGACCTGACAAGTATGAGAGTGCAGAGGGCCAGCCGACTTATGGCGAGCGCGGTAGCGCGAAATTGAATGGTCACCATGCATATGGTCACCATATAAGCTTGCGCTACCACGCTTGCCATAAATCACCTCTGCACTGGTTACTTATATGACTGCCCTGGCTATGCCCTGGTAACAAAAAGTGTCTGGCGCCGCCACTGCCTGTATGGTTTCCATGGGGACTGATAACAAGAACTTTGAGACTGATGAAGAAGTAGAATATATGCAGTATGCCTTGCTGACTTGTTCATTCCATTTAATTTTGTTCCCAGTTTAAGATCATCTTCTTTTAACTAACTGTTTGTTGCAACTTATTAAAACAGACTGTTGGCTTCTGTGCCTTTTACACACTCGTCCTTGTCAGTGGAATTCATTACAACCGACTTCGTGGCACCCTGCTCTTTACTTTTACCATAGTTTTGAAACAATTCAAGATATATATTTCTTTTCCAAAGTCTGTTTGTCCTTTGGACCTCCACTAAAACTCATCTCTTCCTTCTTAGACTGTGTGTTTCTTATAATTTTCTTTCTAAATAACTTTTACTAGACAAAGTGCCTTTTACACACTGGCCCTTGTCAGTGGAATTCACTACAGCCGGCTTTCTGGCACCCAATGTTCTGTTTTCCTTTGTGATAGTTTGGAAACAATTGAAGACATATATTTCTTTTCAAAGTCTGTTTGACCTACTGACCTCGACTAAAACTATGTCTTCCTTCTTAGGCTGTTTCCGTATCTTGTCAGATTCCTCTGTGAACTCAGACAGGACTCATCCAGTAATTTGTCCTAAACCAATGGTAAAATTGCTTCAGAAGTGACTATCAGTTGTTGTCTTGATCAATATTGGAGTGAAGCTTTACTAGAACTTTTTCAACTCTGATTATTATTTTTATTACATATTTTTTCAGTGCATTTCTCGTTCTTTTTATGGTTCATTAAAACATTAGGAGAAGATAAGTATAAAATTATGAGTAATTGTAGTTCAAATAATAATAGCAATAAAGATGCGTGATGATGATAATGGTAATTTAATTATTATAACATTAACAGTAGCATCTACAATATTCTACAATGAATTCATCACCATCTTTTGTCCAACCTTGATGTGACTCCACAAGCGTATATCCCTGGACTATGTATGGTTTTATGAAATATCTTTATTCTGTCAACTTTATAAATTAATTGACCATTTTAGAATTTAGCATCGGCTGATTAAAATAAGGCACATCATGAAAGTCTGTCACAGTTGATATTATTGTTTATAAGTTATTGCATGTAACAACTGCACAACAGCAGAATTGATTGGCCATAAGACCCATGAAGAATTTATATGATGCTGGAAAAAATTCTAAACCATAGTAATGCTGTTCGGTTATTTAAATATGAAAGAACTCAAGTAAACTTTAACATGGCGTATATGTTCTTTTATAGACGCAGTGTGGAAGAAGCCTATGTAATCTTCAAAAAAGAATTGTTTCAGCAACATAATTTATCCAGACAGCTCTACATTGTTTTATTTGCATTTACTGAGTAATCATGAGATGTAAAACTGGAGGGAAGCAACACAAGTGCGAATTCTGTGACAAGTCATTTGAAGGGGTTGGTCATCTGAATCGTCACATGAGGACTCATAACAGAGAAAAGCCATACAAATGTGAGTTATGTCAGAAAGCGTTTACTGAAAGTAGAAACCTGAATCATCACATGAGAACCCATAATGGAGAAACGCCATACAAATGTGAGTTATGTCTGAAGTCATTTTCACACAATAGTACTCTGAAATCACACATGAGAAGCCATAGTGGAGAAAAACCATTCAAATGCCAGTTATGCCAGAAATCATTTGCCCGAGGTGGTATGCTAAAGAGACACATAAGAACCCATACTGGAGAGAAACCATACAAATGCCAGTTATGCCAGAAATCATTTGCCCAAGGTGGTATGCTAAAGAGACACATAAGAACCCATACTGGAGAGAAACCATACAAATGCCAGTTATGCCAGAAATCATTTGCCCAACGTGGTATTCTGAAGAGTCACATGAGAACCCATACTGGAGAAAAACCATACAAATGCCAGTTATGCCAGAAATCATTTTCCTCTGGAGGTAAAATGTTGGAAAGGCACATGAGGGTACATACTGGAGAAAAACAATACAAATGTCAGTTGTGTCATAAATCATTCACATGGAATAGTAACCTGACCGTGCACATGAAAACTCATACAGGAGAGAAACCTCACATTTGCCAGATATGTCAGAAATCATTTGCTCATGGCGGTCAACTGAAGAGTCACATGAGATCCCATACAGGAGAGAAACCATACAAATGCCAGTTGTGTCATAAATCATTCACAAATCATAGTTATCTACCCCTACACATGAAAACTCATACAGGAGAAAAACCTTACATTTGCCAGTTATGTCAGAAATCATTTGCCCATGGTGGTGATCTGAAAAGGCACATGACAACTCACACTGGACAGAAACCATACAAATGCCAGTTGTGTCATAAATCATTCACAGATCATAGGTATCTATCCCTACACATGAGAACTCATACAGGAGAAAAACCTTACATTTGCCAGTTATGTCAGAAATCATTTACCCGTTCCGGTGAGCTGAAAATGCACATGAGAACTCACACTGGAGAAAAACCATATAAATGCCAGGTGTGTCAGAAATCATATGCTCAATGTGGTAAACTGAATCATCATATGAGAACCCATACTGGAGAAAAACCATTTAAATGTCAGTTATGTAAGAAATCATTTGCCATTGGCAGTAATCTGAAAAGGCACATTAAAACACACACGGGAGAAAAGCCATACAAATGCCAGGTGTGTCTAAAATCATTCTCAGAGCATAGAAGTCTATCCATGCACATGAAAATTCATACAGGAGAAAAATCTTATATTTGTCAGGTATGCCAGAAATCATTTACCCTAGCTGGTAATCTGAAGAGTCACATGAGAACCCATACAGGAGAAAAACCATACAAATGCCAGGTGTGTTTAAAATCATTCACTGAGCATAGTAATCTATACAGACATATGAAAATTCATACAGGAGAAAAATCTTACATTTGCCATTTATGCCAGAAATCATTTGCCCAATGTGGTCATCTGAAGAGTCACATGAGAAGCCATACAGGAGAACAACCATACAAATGCCTGCTGTGTCTAAGATCATTCAAAGGGCTAAGTAATCTAACCAGACACATGAAAATTCATACAGGAGAAAAACCTTACATTTGCCATTTATGCAGTAAGGCTTTTATCAATAAAACAACACTTACCATGCACATAAGACGTCATGATCGGGTAACTCTGTCTGAAGCAGATAGGCATGTAATATGCAAGAAATCTTTTAGCAACAGAAGAACTCTTATCCATCACATAAGATGTCATGATGGAATAGTGCTGTCTGATACAAGGAAGTGTGTAATAAGCAACCTTAATGGCAGATCTGTGACTTTAAATGGTGCATGCATTACTGCTGGAAAATATTCTTTCTTTACTGGAAATGGATGTCTACAGAGCTCTTATGCTAGCGGTGTTTCTGACTTGTCAAAAAAGGTTGAGGCTGATGATTGCATTTCTATAAACAAAATGAAGTCTTTTGGATACAAGAGACCGTTTATGGCAATTCCTTATGGATGTGGAATATGCAATGAATTGTTTAAAATGGAGCAGGGATTTCTAGAGCATAGCATGAACCACGGAACTACTCCACCGGATGAATTATTTACCGACCTTTGCTGAACTGTATTTCTCATCAGAATTAAAACTACAAAAGTGTGAAACAAATGAGTTTCTGACACAGTGTCATCTGGGTTTGTTTGAAATGTTGAATGGGGAGGAACTGCGAAAGCTTTCACTATCTTCTCCGTCATGACGAATTGCTGTAGGCCTACATGTATTTATTTGTGCTGCTATGCAACAATATTCATCTTTGGTCGAAGGTGTTCCACCAACATGTCAATAGGGCGCAATCGTTTCACCTTCACCGAAGAAGTCAGACCTGGATACAGACAATATTAGCAGTCTGGAACATTACATATTTGTTAGTGGTTATGTGCGGATTCGTAGAACGATTTTTACTGTATTATTATTATTGGTATTGTAAGAGGAGGTGTGACGTAGTGCTGCCAAGGGCAGAAGAGAACCAGTCTGTGTTAAGAGACTTCTGTGTGAGGCTTCTGTGGCAAATCAGCCAATGAGAGGGCAGAACGCAGCCAATGGGAAGGCTAGAAAGTTGTCGACTGAGCGCCTCAGGCCAGCGCTGAAGAAAGGATCTGATATTGGGAAGCGCCCAACGTCCGTGTAGCGATTGAGGAGTGAACGTCGTCGAGGAAATTGTGTAACGAAGTAGGCGAAACGCGCCAAGTATAAGTCTGATAGATTTGGAGATAAAGTACGACGACATGGTTTATTCGCTAACGGAATTCAAAGAGGAACGCACGAGGATACGCTGAGCCAAATGAGTTAACGAGATGTCAACGCTACGAAACCACGCCAGAATAATGGAGCTGTGTAAAGTTTGACCGCCACAAAGACAAAGGACGAGAGTAGAACGCATTCTTGTTACAACAGGCTGAGGCTCAATTAATCGCATTAGATCCTTCTGATAGATTAAATGAAACAGGTACGCTCTGATACTAAAATACAGGGATGGGTACAAACAGGCCCGGATCTACAGTTTTGGGGCCCTATGCTGATCGAATGACGGGCCCCTTACAATTAAGGGCTCAAGATCGGCAGGATATGATGCCACTAGGTTATTAGCACGAGCTCGCAAATCATCTGCAGGTAGAGACTTGAAGTCAGTTATGAAGCTAAGCACTTCGTGAAGGTTAGAATATGCAGTCTGTCTCTTGCGCAATTCAGCAACAAGACGATCGATTATGCAGTTGAACGTTTCTATCTTGAATTTGTCCCTATAGGACTATGCACAGTGTCAGGAGCGTTGCTTTCATCGAAGAATCTCTTACGTTTTACTACACGACGTTCGGCTTCTTTATATTGGTCCACGTAACCCTGGGCCTTCTTCTCTATATCATCGAAACTCCCTCGCATTTCCTGGTTCCGCGACAACTCGTCGAACGACATTTCGTATAACGACACTTCGTCGACGACAATTCGTCTAACGACATTTCGTCTACAAGTGTATCTGTATCAATTTCGGCTAATCAACAGAGGCCGCTTTCTTATAGTTTCGCTAAAACGTGCTATATATTCTCAGGAATCCAGCTTCTAATTACTGACAAGATTATTTTCATCAATCCAACTTCTATTGAATGAAAACTTATTTTCATCCATGCATCTAGCTTGGTATCCAGCTTCTATTTATGGTAAAACTTATTTCAATCAATCCAGCTTCTAGGGATGTTTTTATCAATCCCACTTCCATTTAGGGAAACAGTTTTTTTTCATCAATCCAGCTTCCATTTTAAAGTGACAACATCAAATAACTTAGTAGACGAAATGTCGTTCGACGAATTGTCGCTCGACGAAGTGTCGTAGACGAAATGTCGTTCGACGAGTTGTCGTGACACCGCATTTCCTCCACACAAAATATCAGTGACTCGTACAATTTCAGAGCAGTGAGTAGGTCAATTTCGACTTTCTGAAGACTTGCACTTGTGGCATTAAATCTATCCAATATGGTGTGCCAGATAACAGTCATAAAAGCTGTTTCAAATTGCCCCATCTTCCTTGCAAAACCATCGGCTTCTGCTCTTGTGTCATTGTTGTGGCGATTAGCTGTAGATATGTCTATTACAGCATTGTAATGCACGAACAGACACTTAGTAGCATCAGCTCTGGCACTCCAGCGAGTAGCAGATAGTGTTTTGACAACAGCGCCAACTACTGATGATGCTGAGTCTTTACTGACACGTCTTTCAACTTCTGCCATCTGTAAGTTGAAGCTGAAAAGAAATTGTATAATGACTGTATGGTGGCAAAATATGACACAGCCTGTAAGCAGCTGTCGACTGAGTGGACGCCGACGAGGTTGAGCGAGTGATCTGCACAAGGTACGAAATGTGCCAGTGGATTTACTTCCATAACTCGCACTTGCAAACCAGAATAGATACCGGCCATATTGGCAGCATTGTCGTAAATTTGTCCTCTGCAGCTGGAAATGTCAAGGCCCAGTTGATCAAGGAAATCCAATACAACAGTCGTCATTGATTCAGCGGTATGACTTGGGAGTTCCAGAAAGCGGATAAATCGTTCAACAGGCTTGCCGTTTGGCTGCACGAAGCGCATGATGAATGTCAACAGTTACTGGTCTACGTGGGAAAGAGCGGGTGTTGAATCAACACTGATCGAGTAATATTTCGCTTCCTTGATATGTTGTATGATGATTTCCTCAACTTTCTTCCCCATCAACACGATTAGCCTAATTCCTCACAAACTGTCTTAGACAAGTAAGATGCGACATCCGGCCGGACCTGCGCCACCATAATCTCTGTAAATGCTGACATAAAAAGGATCGAACTTGGCTAGTAACTCGATGACTCCCATATAGGCCTAGTTGCCATTATTAGCAGATCCGAAAACTTCATCGTCACCACGGAAAGGGAATTTAATTTCTGGCCGTCACCACGGCCAGAAATTTAATTACTTCCACTGCTCGCTGTACTTCCGCTCCAATTCGACTTGTTTCACGAGATTACAATCCACTGACATTATTTGGTTTTATATTCAGTCATAGCTATGATTGCTATGCATAATGCAGTGCAATTTGCACTCTTTCTTTCCTTAATCCTTTATTCTTTATTTTTTTTTTACTTTTACAATTTGGGGGCCCTGTGCTGCAGCACAATCAGCACCGTGGTTAATCCGGCGCTGGGTACAAATAAGGCATAATCGTAGATTTTACCTCTATTCTAGCAGTAACGATAAGATAAATCTTGTAGGCGTTCACTAGACTTCTTCACTAGATCATTAAACCCTGGAAGAAGTCTTGGTCAAAACCTAGATTGATGTATGTTGATGAGGCTGAGAATGAATGATTGCATTAATGTTCGTATAATCTGTTAGCTTAGTTTTTTCTGCTTCTTGTATTCGATCAATATACTGCTTCTTAAACATGGCTGACGACTCGGTTACGTTTAGGCGTAGATCGGAGGAAGGTGAAGAAGAGGAAGAAGAACAGCCCCCTAGAGTAGAATCACGAGCCGAGTTGCCCGCTGCTTTGTTAGATCACATGTTGGATCGCATTGCTGCCATATCTACGAATTTAGATGAACGACAGACATAAATGAATAGAGAGCGAGAGGAAGACAAACGTAGACAGCACGAAAGAGAGATGCGGTTGGACGAAGAACGAGAGAGGGAGAGAGAAGAACGAGAACGAGAGAGAGAAGAGAAACGAAACGAACGAGAGGAAGACAGACGCAGACAGAGGGATAGAGAGATCATGATGGAAGAGGTTCGAAGGATAGACTGATTTATTGATTAAACTGTCGGCCCGGATATCAAATGTAGAGTGTTCCATAGTAGGACTAGACCACGAATCCGCCAATCCGAACCCAGCTCGAGCACAAGGATCGGGTCCCTTCAATCCGAAGGGCGGCCTCCACTGGCCCACCTCCGTCACGTTGGCTAGCAACCAACCCCCATCTGCGGCTCAAGTAAGGGAGCCAGGCCAAGAGATACCTGTTGGAAGCACCGGCGGAGTGCTGCAAGAGCCTTGGTCGCAAGACCAAGGTCAGTCTGGCTTAGCAAACCAGACTGGCAGCGAGAGGGGAGTGGGATTTACGCCCCACTCTGCTTGGCACGCGGGTGTGGACGATGGCGCTCCCGTCAGAGAGAAAAGAGCGGCGCAGGCTGGCGCTACAGAAGCGGAGGCCACGTTCCACAAGGTCAGCACGCGAAAAACGTACAGTTATCTAGATAGGTACACTATCTAGTTCTAGGTTGCTGGCGGCGCATCCGGTCGCCGCCAACTTTTGTTTAGAGTAAATGTGGCGTTTTCTTGGTTTTTACGCCGTCTGCTGATAATTTCCGTGTAATCGGTGAAATAATGCGTCATTGACCGATTCCGTTTTGCCTACTGAGCGTTATCCCGTAGTTTAGGTTGGTAAATTATTTGAATGTCTTCAGTGCCGTACTTCACGTTGGCAAGCAGGGGCGGATCCAGGATTTCTGGTTAGGGGGGGCGTAAATACTACCAATCCAATCCCGTATATATATGTATATATATATATGTATATGAAATTAGATCACGCAAAGCTATAAATGATCCTTTTTAAAGAAAATGTTAGGGAACTTAAAAAAAATATATAGTTTCTCATATAAAACAACTGGTCTCCACTGAAGGTTAACAGTGAAACGATTATAAATCAGTTATCGGTTTTGATCATGCAACCCTTGATCCAAAAAGAAAATAATTAAGTGTCACATGCCAGTGGATTAAGCAGTGTCATTCTCCTTGGATGCTTTCTGGCGTAGGCATTGATAATGTCATCAATGTCTAACTTGATGTCCTTGTGGACAAACAATAAAATGAGTGCATTAAATCTGTCCTCGTTCATTGTACTTCGGAAACACGACTTCACAAATCGCAGACTAGAATTTGCTCGTTCAACACTGCAAGCCTTGACAGAAGTGAGCAGCAAAATGTGAATTATTGTGGTAATATTTGGATACATAGGGCAAAGTGCCCTAATTCTGACCAGGACCTATATCTGGCCACTTTTCAACCTTTAATACCTCCGTAACGACAATAAATGTATAATATATTATGTGGCAAATTATTTTTTAACTCTTTGTTTTATGTAAATATATTACTAAAAATAGCTCTGACGTATTGAATAATTTGTAAACACTCCCTCTAGTTTTGATCATTACTGTTGACCTGGGACTCGCGATATAAGATTGGAAACTTTTTTCGCAAAGGATATTTCTCGATTGAAAAGCTCTATCTAACTGGCATAAATATTTATGGACAGATATTTTCTTATATTTATAATTTATATCATGATATTTATGTTACAAGAACGATGTTATTTGCTTCAGACGCTTTTATGATGTCACTCCAAAAGCCCTATTTCTGGCCGCAGTTTAGTCTTAAATCTGGCCATGGCCAGAATTATGACCCGGTGTGGCCAGATTAGTGTATGCGTACTGAATTACATGCAAAAGTATGTATACGTAGGTACAAACATGGGCCTAACAGACCAAAGGCCCATGACCATTTACTACAGTAGGCCTAATAATAATAATAATAATAATAATATTATTATTATTATTATTATTATTATTATTGATAATAATAATAACAACAACAACAGCAACAAATAACAAATTAACAACATAATTATAACGACAAATAACAACAATTAAAAACAACTAAAACAATTAACTACAATTGACAATGATAATAATTATAATGATCTATGTTCCATGACTATATTATGTGCACCCAGTTTATAGAAAAATGGAAGTTAAACCGATGATGATGATGTGATGATGATGATGATGATCTGCCTTATCCAGCACCTATCAAACATAAGCAGAAAAGTACAAAGAAACAAACAAATTTCTGCTGACATCCAAGGAAGCTCAGGAAGCAAAACTCAAAGAAGTAGTGATGTAAATTTAGCGGTAAAATATTTTTGTGGTAAAAAATCCGGATATTTACCGGTAAAATATGGTAAAAATATGATTTAAGTGATGTAATATCTTGGTTATGTTCCCCAACGGTGTATTTAGCCATTTATCAGTTACAGACAAATATTGAAATGCCTTAGTAGTCCTATTGAATTGCTAAATAGATAGTTTGTTTGGAAGAAAAACATATTTTTATTACAAAGTGAGTTTTTGTCCACTGTCACAAATTGCAATAATTGTTGTATGCGATTCAGCCCAGATGAAAACTTCTCTGATATTTGGTAGGCGTATATATAATACCTCATTCTTTTTAAAAAGCTACAACTGATCAGTTTTAGTAGGTAGAATTTAGAGAAATAGAAGATACGTAGGCTCCAGTGTACAGTAGCTGTCAATTAGTCCCCCAAAATAACCTAATATTACTACCTAATAGCCTATTACTTGCCACTTGCTGGGAGATTTCATAGTTAGATTTCTCCTACAGAAAATGGTGCATGAAAACTAGTTGAAATTTTGGAAGAACTAACCAAGTATTATTTCAACACAATTCAGCAATCATCCTACATTATTTGTCAACGGGTGATGAGCCCGTGAACAGAAAGAAAGATAATTTTACACAGCAAAGCGCATAGGGCATAATATATGAGCAACACCTAAGCCTATGATCAGTTGCTACAATCTTGTGAATGAAGTTGACATTGAAAACCTTAGGTGAATATTGATACTTATAATATTCATTATGTTATTTAATAGGCCCTAAGTGAAAAGAAATAAAACTTTAAGCATTTACCATTTTAATCATTTTTTACCATATTTTACCATTTTTTACCACGGTAAAATATAATGCGGATTTTTTACCGGTAAAAAATCCGGATTTTTTACCGGTAAAAAATCATTTCACATCACATCACAAAGAAGTACCAGAGAGGCTTGATCGTGATGCACAGAAGAAGGCCAAGCAAGAAGCAAGGACCAAAAGAATTCAGGAAAATATTAAGAAAAATCATGTGAAAGCAAAACAGAAACCACAGCAAAAAAACCTTCCACTAAGATGACAAATCATCCAAAACCACCCAGACGATCGAGTCAATCACAGATGAAGACACGGATAAAACTTCTGAAAGATACGACAGGAAAATGGATACGACTCCATGTGCCACTTGCTCCGTCCGATGTTGCAATGATACTGTAGCCTGGACACAGTGTTAGGAATGTAAAAAATGGTCTCATAATAATTATTCATGCCAGGGATTGGAAGAAGAAGGACCAGACACTTTCATATGCATTGCATGTGAAAATGATTGAATACCTGACACTCATTTGTTTGGTCTCCTATTAAGGTCTATTTAGATCTTAGATGTGCAATTAAAACTTAACAGTGCAATATGATACAGTAATAGGTAGGTAGCAAGTACAGATATTTATAAGCTAGAATAATTTTTAGTAGTTTTATGTAATTTTTTTAAAATTTAAAATTGATTCAAACTTGAAGTCAACTGTGCCATACGAAACTCTATTGCTTGTCTATTAACAAGTCAATTTATTTTTGTCACTTAATAATTTTTACATTCAACTTTATTTTTTTGCTTGAAATTTCAAATCTTCCTATAAACTAGGTCATAACTACCTGTAGCCTAAGCCTAAATAGCCTACGTATTTGCTCAAAACCTAATTCTGGCCATATAGTGCCAATATTCTGGCCACTGGCCAGATTAGGGGCACTGTGTGGCCAGAATTATTGCCTCCTGGCCAGAATATGGTTCTTTTCAGTACTTCTGGAAAAATTTAAATATTTTGTCAAATAACTCTTGAAAATAAGAATACTGGTGCATAATTGTAAAGATCATATGTTTGTTAATGAGGATCCACTTTTTAAATTATTCATTTTGATTCAGTATCAACGTGGTAGTTGCTTGTTTTAAGAAGTGGCCAGAATTAGGGCATTTTGCCATAATACGACAGGAGCGGCTGTCAGCGAGGGTGTCCGACAGGGTGCTTGGTGTGCTGTCAGCGTTTCTCCACATCTGCTGCCAAAGCTTTAACTCTTGATGAAACGAATCCGGTGAAGGCAGGTCATCATGATAGTAATGAAGTATACCATCAGCAGTGAGTGCGTCGATGTTTGAAACATTAGATGGAATGAGACTTAGACCACGAATTGCTTGTTTCGCAAGATCTCCAAATCGTAGGCTAAACTGCTGAAGTAGACTGTCCAGAAATGGAAGATAGGCCTAAATGTTTCGTTTGAAATGTTCATCTGGCGTTGCAGCGGGTGTGTTGCTTCGGTGAATCTGTTTTCGAGCATATTCTTGGTGCAGTAATTGGTCCAGCGCCAGCTGTCTCTGCCATTTTAGTAGCTTTCTGGAAAACATGCTCCCATTCGCTGTCATCCTGTCGGGCATTGTTTAGTGCTGCTCTAACACTCGTCACCATTTCATATCCTTGGATCACGTCTAAAGTTGAGCCTTGCAACTTTGCGCTGAGTCCTTTGACGTAGCCAAAGAAATGGCGAACGATATGAAAGCTTACGATAAATGCATGATCTGTAATGCTCTTCAAAAGTCCGTAAGCAGTGCTCGTCTTATATTCATATGCCATCTTTTGAGACTTAGGCCTAAGATAGGCCTATGTCTTACCAACGGCAGTCGGCTTATTCGCGAATGATAAAACTGCTTGTTTAAGCCGTTTTGACGGCGGACCACTCGACATATTTTTTAATTGACCAATTTCTATTTACGTAAATTTTGTCTGTACATGAACTTTGTGAATGACGTCACGGCAAAAGTCAGACGGAGACCCAGATAGAGCCGTTATTGCCCACCCGCCCCATGGGATAAAGTCGGTATCGACAAGGATCATTTGGTGTGGCAGAATGTCTGAAGTTTGCAGCCCCTGGGAATTCTAGGCAGACACCTCTTCAGCGCGATACCCCAAGTAGGCCCCTAATGACAAGCCAGAATCGTCCGTTAAAGCCGTCCAGAGCTTGATGCCAGCGAAGAGGGATGCCCACGTATACACAATATTATACGACATCTGGATATTGCATT